>CM067067.1:17142238-17742238 GCA_033980235.1 Diadema setosum
TGGATGCACAAATACACTCATACATCCACATATACACAAACACATGTTCTTAAACACGAGCACATAGGTATACTGTGCAACTACATGAAAATTCGTTTGTACCGTCCATTATTTTGTGCCATCCATGTCGCAAAGAAATCTGTATAATACTATGTTCCACATTCAACTTGACGACATGCTTGAAATACCATAAAGCGAGCTCCATATTCAGAATGGGGTGGGGTTAACAACCCACATGAGATTACCGTTATCGTATATGCTGGGTACGTGAAAGAAACAGCTATATCAAACATGCATGGGCTCTGAACAATTATAGCTACCAATCATTTTCCAGTAAACACACCGCATTGTCGTCGTTATTAATATCTTGTCGCATTAGCGTACTTATGTGTATACTGACTGACGTGCATGTTTATACAGCACACGGAAACACATCAAACATTATGGCGCGTTTATAAGGCTATTCTTGCCAAGGAAGTTTATCATTACTATATCCATGATTTTAAAAAAGAAATTAGATTTGTGAGTGGGAATCATATGCCAGCTGAATAGATGGGAGATGGTCGTTATAAATTCCGGGAGGAGTCTACCGTCCGTACTGCAGACATGAAGAGAGTAGAGCCACCATTAAAATCTAGTCTTCAAAACCATCGATTGGACTATCACGAAAGGAGTGTCCGAGACTCTCATCAGCGGGAGACCACACCTCTCCACCAGCCTGACCAGCAGGTCACCGTGGTACCCTTTGACTCCAAGCCCGGCGGTCTCAACAAGTCCACCATCCTCGCAGTGATCCTTTGCGTACCTATTGTCGGCCTGTTTGGACTCCACCACTTCTACCTCAAGAGAAGTTTCTTCGGATGGGTCTACGTCTGCACCCTTGGGCTCTGTGGGCTGGGCTGGCTGGTCGACTGCTTCCGCATCAGATCCCTGGTAGCCAATTGCAACGACTACCAACACGAGGCTCATCTAAGGGGATTCCATCTGTACAGCAGTAGATACCCTGGGCCACTGCAGAGTGTTTCCCTTGTTGATGCTTATCTACTATGGCTGCCTCCAGTTGGTCTGCTTGGTAAGCTCAGGAAGGTAGACTTTTTATTAATGCACCAGTTATTCAAGGAGAAAAAGGCTTGGATTTTATTGTTTGAGCAAAAGTAACGGTCAATGCAACAAGTAGGTCTAACTGGTAGAGAGCAATAGCATGTGCGCACTGAGTTCCAAAACCAAAATTTCGTTTTGTAGTTTGTTTTGTATTTGAAAGGTAAAAAAAAAAAGAATTTCACTTGAATGAACGAGGATATGAGCAGAAATGTCTTTGTCTTCAGTTTAGTGCAAGTGTTCTGAAACAAGGAGGTTTAGAGCGCATTGTCAATGTCCATATTTCCCTCTGCAGGTTTATATCATCGCTATCTAGGGCGTCGGCGAATCGCGATCTTCCACTTACTGACGTTGGGTCGCGTCGCCTTCGGATGGCTAATCGACTTCGGTCGTCTTCCATCCATGGTGCGCCGCGCAAACAGCGACATCAAGACAATGACGAGGGGAGGTCACGTGACCGAGGAGTGGTACTCGCTGTGCGACGCGTACACCTTAGCCATTCCTCTTGGCTTTCTGGGACTCCACCATTTCTATCTCGGGAACACCAGGCTAGGGGTCTTCTTCCTCATCACCTTGGGCGTGGCCGGTCTCGGCTGGTTGGCGGATCTCTATCGGATGCCGGTGCTGGTATCAGAGGCAAACAGCGATAGAGAGATAAAGCAGCGACTCCTCGTCGATACTGACGGCGACGACGACAGCTGGTCATCGACAACCACCACGCCGATGGTGGATCAGAACTTACATTGCACTTATGGACTCTATTAAAGTAACCAAGAACGGACACACAAAGTTGAGAAGGATGCAACGTTTCTCTGTATTGAAGGAAATGTGGCTTTTATACAGCATATTTACGAAGATTTTCCTGTCCTCTTGTCTCTTTCTGTTTCTTCTTTCAAAATAATTTCCTCTTTTCCTCTTTTTCCTTTACTGTGTTTTGTTTCTCTCTCTCTATCTTTCTCTTTACAAGAGAGGTTGCTTGTGTTTGTCCATCTGTTTGTTTGTTTGTATAGGTCTGTATGTGTTGTGTACCTTTTATATTATGTCTAGCTAGTTGCTTTTTGATGTTATTTAGTCTTTTTGTCCACGAGGAGACTGCAAAATACAAGCTTAGCTTTTTAGCATGTCTCCTCCATTTCCTGCAACTTTAGTTTTAATTCAATTTTCATTTGCTTTTGTGATGCGTAGTATATATTGTTAACTTCACGTATTTTTCTTTGTTACTACATTGTGTTGATGTTATGTTATTTTGTGTATGAAAATGTTGTTGGAAATGAAATAAATGAAATGAAATGAAGATTTATGTCCAGCGATTACCTTTGTTGACAGTAAATATTAAGAACAAATCATTTCCGTTTTATGTAAATTGCTACAACTTGATGACCCAGGGAACAGGCCATATAACATAATTATAGCATATAAAAGTATTATAGTAATAGAATGACGAAGAACCACTGATACGTGATAAAATACTGATATCGCAGATAATAACACTGTAATGGTCAATTTCAGCTCTGTGTTAAACATAGGCATAGAGCAATTTAAAGAATTGAGTCACAATTGTTATAATTTATCAGCTACAAAATACTTATTCGCCTTTTGCAATTAAAGCACCATTTTTCCTCCAACTTCACTATGTCACGAGTGAAAATCTCTAATTAATGTAATACACAGCCATAGCGTGCCGAGCAGGACCAAGGTATACAGCTATGAGCGTGCAAAGCATTTATCTCACCATGGGTTAATAATTGGCAAGATGTGGACCATTGCCCCCTATAAGAGCTCAACCAAATCATCACACGCCCCTCGCCGTCAGCGCACGTAGGACTGATGTCATTTTCTAAAGTCAGGTATGAGCTAGATGTAAGGCGTATACGCATGAGATAGGGTGCAGTAAATTTGCTTCACACTTGTAGCTTTGTTGGTTCTGTGGTACGGTAGCCTGGGCCAACACCTGCACGCGTAAATGATTGCAGATCAAAACAAAGTTCGGCTGCGCCGCCTACAGAATGACAAGAGCAGTTTTCTTCTGGCAGTAGGTGCTGCATGAGTGTGCTTGTGCTCCAGCCTGGAACCAGACTGCAAGATATTTCAGAGTTTCATCCTTAATCATGGCTCAAGTCGTTTCGGCCGACGTGGACGCAGCTAGGCGGGAGTTTCAGCGACATGAGGAGCGGGAGAGGGGTACCATGCCGCAGTACACCGACGAGGTCTACCTCACTCCATGTACGACCATGAAGGACAAATCTGCGAGCATGGCGCGGATCCTCTGCTACCCGATCCTGGGTCTCTTCGGTCTGCACCACTTTTACCTGAGGAGGCGGTTCTTCGGCAGGGTGTACCTCTGCACCTTCGGGCTCTTTTTCCTGGGCTGGCTGATCGACTGGTTCAGGATAGGCAAGCTAGTGAAGCAGTGCAACGAGCACATCTCTGAAGCACGTGGTAGAGGTCACTGGATACACAGCAAGAAGTATCCGGGGTACCTGTCTCCCAAGCAGTTCAGCGATGCGCTCATTCTCTGGCTCCCTCCGTCCGGGCTTTTTGGTAATTACTTTATAATAATATAATGATATGAATTTACATTGCGCTAAATCCACTTTAAAGAGTGCTCAAAGCGCATATACTATTATTACCCCGGTGTCTGGATACCTTATATACTTCCCACCAGCACTGACAGTGCTCACTCTCCACTCCCTGGGGAGCATTCCAGCCAGTCGCCATCTTACAGGCGCGCGCATGCTGATCAACCAACATAAGCTTTCTCATCCTACCGGGTACCCATTTGTACTCCTGGGTGGAGAGCAGCATGTGGATAAAGTGCCTTGCTGAAGGGCAAACGTGTCGGGCTTTGTGGGGCTCGAACCCACGAACCTAAATCACGCTCACGCGATTAAGAAACGTGCGCCCTTATCCACTCGGTCACGACACGACACCTCCACATTATGCCGCCCTTTCTTTCTCGATTTCATAGCTATGAAGTGATAGTTACAGTTTAGGAGAATTCTGTACTGTTATTGGTTATCATTCGTCTCATGGGCAATGACGTGCTAAGTCTTACGTAGGCTCAAAATGAAACGAGATGAATATAATTAATTTGGATAATTATATTGACTTATGTTAACGTGTGAAGCAATATGTTACGATAGCATTTTCTATAATACTACCTCATAAACACAAACACACACACAATTCTGATTATCTTTTTGTTTTTGTTTTCTTAAATCTTAAAAAACAGAATAATATGAAATGATAATGGAAAAATGAAAAACGACTAATCAAAATATATCATGAATAAATTAATACTGAAATATTTTGACAAAGAGAAAAGGTGATAATAATGTGAAATTAATGTAAAGAGCTCTATGATTTCACAATTTCCCGAAGATTGGTTGGTTTTACTTCCGAGGAAGTGTGTAAGGGTAGGTCCTAAGCAGACCAAACAAAGAAAAGATAGGACCAAGATCAAGCTTATTACTTTAAAGCAGACGACAGTAAACTGTAAGTATCAATTAGTGTATGTATTCTTAATTTCTATAGATGGTGTTACCTTTCTAAAAAGTTATTACCTAGAGGGTTTATTCTCTCTCCATACCAATCATTCTGCTTATTTTATACAGGCCTCCATCATTTTTACCTTGGAAGGACTCGTTATGGAATCTTCCATGCGTGTACTCTGGGATTCTTCGGTGTCGGATGGATAGTCGATTTATTCCGTCTGTCATACATGGTTGAAAAGGCGAACACAGACATAAAACTCATGAAGAAGGGGGTCCGAGTCGGTGAAGACCCTTACGTCACTTCGGACGCGTATCTTCTTGCCATCCCCCTGGGATTGTTCGGACTTCACCACTTCTACCTGTACAACAAGTCACGCGGAATTCTCTTCCTCTGCACTCTAGGTGTGTTTGGAGTCGGGTGGCTGACGGACCTCGTTCAAATGACCCTTATCGTTAAGGAGGCCAACAAGAAGCGGCAGATGCGGGAGCGACTCCAGCACGCCCTGGCGAACGGAGTGGAAGCAAGTCCAAACGCCATCGTCCTGAACGTGGTAGCATCCGGGAATCCTGGTTTCCAAGGAGATGCTGATGTTGGGCCCAGGGTAGGTGAGCATCCGGCGGGTCTCACCGTCAACCTACCAGAGGCCCCTCCACCTTACAGGGCAGATGCGGCAGAGGGTCACTCAACTATCGCGATTGGAGGGGAAACAGCCGGTCCTTCGTCCGCTGCATCTCACGAAGGGGCCGCAGGGGCCGCAGGGGCCGCAGAGGTGGTGGAAGGCATCCCACCAAAGCAGGACCATTAAAGGGGAAATCCAGTCCAAATATCAGTTAGCCTGATAAGAAAGAGTAAAATATTACGAGTTCAACGGTTAGATTTTGATCGAAATTGGGTGAAAAATAATTAAGGAAGTTACGACATTTTGAATTTCGCTAATTTTTCAGAAAACAATTCTTGAACGGTCAATATGAATATGCAAATGGCAGCGTGACCATGTCATCCTCTCACTACTTGCTATTTAGTTTGTTCATAAAGTTTTGAAATTTCCATTTTTTTCATTCAAACGCAATTATGCCCAAGGCTCAAATCCTGGTATATCTAACTGATCACTATTCTGAAGTTATTCAACCAGGAATAACATCATGTTTCAGACTTCACTGACAGAAACACTGTTTGGGTTTTTTTTTTTTGTCATTTTCTTTTACACAATCAATGGAAATTTGCGAGGTTTGAACATCGTTAGCTCACTCATTTGCATATTCATATCTACTAACTGTACAAGAACAGTTTTTGCAGTAATTTGCAAAACTTGAAACTGTCATAACCTATTTATTTTTCATCCGATTTCAGTCAAATTTTTACCGGTGAGCTCATAAGATTTTATTCTTGGACTGGATTTCTCCTTTGAAATGAAGCCGCCTGTCAGCAATCCACGTTGCCCTTTTGCTCTATCCCGCTATATCAACAGCTTCACAGTTGTTTGGATAAGCAAATTTCACTGAAAGACGAGAAATATAAATTATGTAGGCCCTAACTCCTAGCATGCTGTATAACAATTATCTTAGAAGAAACATGATGTCTTAAATGCATAACCATGTAGAGCAACATAGAGCAATGTACAGCCACCTGGTGCATCCCTTTCTGGTTGTTCATAGCTGTGCACCAGCAAAGTATCAGTTGATCGCGAAGCCTCATGTGTATCTTTTACTGATTCGATCTTAACCAAGAGTAGCCGTTTATGTCATTTATGACTACTATCAATAACATAATCATGCCATGTGGCGTTGCATGTGAATTTGTTGAACTCTCTTCGTAGAATAGTGTCTTATGAACTTTTCTTCTTATGAACGTTTGCCATCACGGTCTAAGACTTAGATTTATAGTCACATCTTGTATTAGGTTGTCGTGGAGAAATGTGGATCTTTGTAAAGCATGACATGGGTCCGTTTCTTCCAAGTTTAGCACTTGGATGTTCTTAACAATCATATGAATGAAAATATTTTGCTTACACCTGACTAGCCAATAAATTCAAATCTTGTGCATAACATTATATCAATATGTAAATTTTTGAGACGCTTTTGTAGGTATCAGGCAAAATTTCCTCCAGTTTGTATAACCAGGTAAAATTGCTCCAGCAATACACGATACACAATTATTCTGAAGCGTGCTGTGTTGACCGTTTCTTATAAATGAAACCTTGAAGTTCAACATTTAGTATTTCACTGGTTGTCTGATAAGAATCCACCCCACCCCACCCATCGCGTTATCTTCTATACAAGATTACACTCGCCGCTGCTTTATGACCCTTTCTCGTTCAAGTCTAGCGCTGGATTATACCAATTTTTAGTGCGTGCAAATGAATTGATTTCGTTCTTCAAAATATGCCCTGCCTTAACTAGAAAAGGTCAGCCAATTGTAGACTGTGAGAAGGTTAGTCAGTGAGCGCCATTCCTTTTGGCCTAAATTTGTGAAATATTAGATGACTTGTCGTTGCTATAGCAACAATACTCCATTACCATTGGTATCTAAAGCGTCTATCGTTAAGAAATGTTGGGAATACATACTGTCTCTCTGTGTTAGTTGCCTATTGTTGTGTCAATCCGTGATCAATAGTAACGTATAATCCACTTACCAAGTTATAAAAAAAAAAAAGATGCACGTGAGACTTCATCGTCAGTTTTTACTGTGAAGTGTTGGAAAAGCCCTAGATACACTGGGCACGCGCTAAGAAGTGACCAACAAAATATTCTCTGAAAATGTATGGCCTAGAATTGGCATTCAATTCGACAAAATAAGCTATTGACCCTTCATGTTGCGGACAAAAGCAATATACAATACACTGATGATGATAAAACTTGTAATAATAATAAGAAGAAGAAGTAAATTGCTGATGATTATAACGCCCGGTAATAATAAGAAAGAAAAACAATCGTTATCATGTTCCCAAGATACCCGACATCAGCTATTCTTCTGCCATTTTTGTTAACCCAGCAATATGAGTACGTACCTATATAATTGCGTCAAAACATGCAGCGTGGGTAAAGCAATATTGGTCAATAACTCGAACTCAAGTTGAGAAGTTGTCCGCCATGTCTCGGTGCCTGCGCAGTTGTGTTTCCATAAAAACATCATCAGCATCATCATCATCATGATCATTATCGTCAATTTTATTGAGTTAAAAGGAAGCGAAACTCGACATGATTCCTAACGATGTAGTAACAGTTAAAACTTTGAATTCTTTCAAGAATAAATTAAAATCATTTTTATTGAAATCTTATAATATACAAGCGAATTAGTTTCATTTCATCGTCTCAATCAAGTCATCATTTTTATAGGCATTAATCAATTATATATAAATCTTTCTTTTTTTATTAGAGAAAAATAATCTGTCAGACATAAGTCCTCCTCAGATGTTACTGTATATCATTGTGTCTATTATCTCCTGTTTATATGTCCGCTCTTCTGCACCCTTACCGATATAGTATGTACCCAGTTCTTCGCAATATCAATCTAGGGTGCGTCTTATCATTACTTTTACATCATGAGATCCAGTTTGCTTGTGTCCTCGGTGGCGCGTGATGTAGTTTCATTTCTTTTTCTTCTTTTTCCTTTTTTCTTTCCTTTCTAATTTGATTTCATGTCAGCTGACATTGGTCTATTTGATCTTGTTTTACATAGCTGTTTATAGTTCCATTAAGTCATTATTCGTTCTCTTAGGTATTTTCTGAGGGTCCCATATCGTACAAGCTTTGCTTTTTAGTAGGACCCTCCATTTCCATTCCCATCCTTATTTAATTTGTACTATGCATAATATCATGTACATGTATACAACTTCAAAAAAAAAATACAATTATCTTATTATCTTGTTACTCATAATCACATGTAGTTTGTTGATTTCCGTTTTTGAAATCATTACAAATATTTTCTGCTAATGCATTGTACATAATTTTCTCTGTTTATTTAATGGAAATGAAAATAAAGTTGAATTGAATTGAACTGAATGATTAACATATGTCATATGCTAACAGAATGTAACACTTGTGTATACCTTTTTAGAATTCTTTTACCATCAAAAACGGGTAATGCATTACTATTGATCGAATTATGTCGGACAGTGCTCTACACAGCACACCGTCCTTCCAGCTTGAAAAGCATGTTACAGAATGTGAACTATTCAACACCCCTCATGCAAACTTATTGCGTTGATCCATTTTCATTCACTTCTGGAATTCGTCACCGTAGACTGGATGCTTGATTTACGCTTATCATTCCCACCATTTTACGCCATGATGCAATGTACAAGACAGGATCTACAACGTCATGCGATCTCCGTTTGTTTGTATATAGGGTTTGTCTGTTTTCGTGTTTGTTTGTTGTTGTTGTTTTTTTCGCATGCTTCCTAGGTGGTCAATAAAGTAATTTCAGCAGGTCAATTTCTTGTCTTATTAAGTGTTGATTTATTGTTCATTTCATACACTTCAAATGGACTGAACATGGCGTGACGCGAACACTTCTACAAGCATCAATCACACATAAATAATCAAAGAGACCGTGAGCAATGATTGCGATACCATAATACATACGAACAACTACATTTTGCTTTATCATGAATGCTGATCATTAATAAAATCATTGCCTCATGCCAACTTAAAAAGGTGTTTATGTTGCATTGGAAACAATGCTCTCGTATCTATTTCATCATGGTATTCTAGAGTATTCATTTAAAGTTCGCGTGTCCCTTTTACAACCCTGAAAATTACATTCCTTTCATAAGCTGGTATATTATTGTCGAGGTAGAATAATTTAGACCTTTCTTCATAATAATGAAATTATAAATTTCTTAATGATGGAGGGGAAATTATGGACAACCGTTATTCTCGATACAAAAGGGGAGCGCATTCTCGAGTGTCATGGTTGTTGCTGGTTTTTTTTTTCTAACTCTGAGGTGTATTACTGTAAGATTTCTTACACGATGTTGAGAGATATTATATTCTTTAACCACAGAAAATTTCGTGACATTTTAAAAGGGATGGTTGATACGACATTTAAAGTCTCAATTGAGGGTTGATATGAACTACGGCATCGGAAACACCACTTTCTTCCAGAAGATCTACAGCGTTCATGCATTTTCCGAGAGTTTCGCCTGTTTTGGGGGTTTACTGTGAGACGAGATAATACTTTAACACCCTAAATAGAATAAGATATCACAAAGGGTGACATATTGCAATTAGATTGGTTACTTAATGCTACTGTAGTTATCCGCATCCACGCAGTAGATAACGAACATCTCGTACGGGACTGTCATAGTACTGTATAATATCGAAGTGGTGAAAATAATATGCAGATGTACAGTTAACTGTGTGACGCCATGATACCTACTTCCATGATCCATGTGATTTCAACAAGATTTTCATTTTGATGAAAAAGATACTCTTCGAGATGGTGTTAGCGTTTTAGATCTGAACTGGAAGACAGTTGACGACAATTGCATTTCATCAACAAGGCACATGCACATGACTAGAGCGGCGACGAGAATAAATTGGCAACAGTTTTAACGAAAATCACAGGATACTAGCGAATTACAGGGCAAGAAATTGGCACCATCGTGTCATGACAAAATTAACAATACGCTTTTTTTTTAATTTTCACTTATTTTGTTTCAATTTGCTGAAGATGGGGACATTTTGCCTCCTCGCAAAAAACAAAAAAAAAAAAGAGTTTGAAGACTTCACGCTCACATCACACAAATTGGGATGGAATCAACACAATTCTGGAAGACAGAGCGAAGTGCAAAAAAGTCACAAGTACATTGTATCGTCTCTCTAACTCCTGAAACTCCGCATGAAACAACATCTCAATTTAAGATAGCTCATTGAAATAAGCACAATCGAACAACAGTAAGAATGTCGCATCAAAAAATCCATGACTCATGATATAAGGGATTTTCTTTTGGCACTTCAAAACAAAGGTTAGATGCATTGCTATTTCTTTGGTTCACAGAGTCCACTTTTGAATCACCATAAAGTCATTCATGGCTGAATGTATTTCACAGTGCTGTCTATCACGCCAGCGTTTCCTTCTGCCTGTTTGCCAGCTCGAACGATCAAAACATAAGCGTCTCAAAATCCGATTTTGCTTTGGTGACAGCTCTCTTCCAAAAAAAGAGTCTCTGCTATATCGTCATAGGTGGAACTCAATAAGAAGAAGAGAGAGAGAAAAAAAAAAAGAATTATGCCTGACACTGTCCAAGATGCAGTTTTAGGACACCAGCCTTGTGCAGTTTCTTCAGCACCACAAACTCGTCGGGTAAGTTGTGAAACCGCCTGTAGCCGTAGTCATAGTTATTACGCGTTGTGTTCACTCGGTTGTCGTCGTAGTGATACGGAATGGGCGTCTGCTTGAATTCGGGAAAGGGGTAAAATCCGTACATGTGAATTTCGTCGCAGATAGTTGCCGCTATATTGAACATCAGCAGCCCCGTACTGATTCGCTCTTCGTCGACGCCCTGTGTCATCCAGTAACTGAGAGTAAGAAAGAAAAATACACTTTCTTTAGACTAATGACACCATTACATACACGTCATCACATATAACAGTTGGCCGTATTTCGATTACCTTTCCCGCACTATAACTATAAGGAGGATCCACCGCTATGAAAAACACTGAAACATGACTTTGAGGTAGAAATTAATCTCTGCGCTGTCACAACTTCTGATGCGTCAATATAGGACCCCTTGTGCTTTGAACCAGGGAGGTGGAAGAGAGACTCTCTTCCACCTCCCTGCTTGAACCACGTGTATTTCATAATGCTCCCGGATAATGCTCCCTGTGAAGAAACTAACGATCAACATGATATTTAACCATCAACTCCTTGGTCATATGGTTTCATTTCAAAAGGAACTCCACATTTTGTAAAAAAAAAAAAAAAAAAAAAAAAAAAAAAAGACAGACATAATTTATAGAGAAATGCTATGTTACTTTTTTGTGTCTCGTTGTTGTTGAAGCCACTGGATAAAAGCCGGATTGAAACGTATCATTGCCATGCACAGTGCGATGAGCAGATGTCAAAGAATTTCCAAACTGCAGGGTACTTAACGTTAACCTTGTTTAATGGGGCCTTCTTGCTCATTCCTTTCATTTTCAACGGTCATATTTTGATATCAAATCAACCACCGGTACACTGAAAATGGCGATAAGCAGAGAAATAATCAATTTGATTCGAAACAGTGGAGACCAAAGAACATAAACAGACCATTCATCGATTCATCTATAAAATATAGATCATGAGTAATAAAGTTTGAAATGACAGGAGTTTACTCACTTTATTATGTTATAGGCTATACTCTTACAACCATACTTTGATAGTCAGGGCCTTAAAAAGGGAAATTGAGATTTCATTTTACTTTTACAATATCTATGAAGCATTTTCGCCATTATTCAGCCTCTTCGTTACTTCCATGCAGGAATCAAACGTTCTTCCCTTTTTCTATTTCTCAAACTTTTGGCTTGATGAAATACCAGTATCTTAATGCAGTATTGACATGTATCTGTGTGTAACATCCTTCTCTCTTTTTTTTTCTCTCTCAATACCTACCCCGTCCCCAATTAAAGAAAAAAAAAAGAAGACAAAATCACATATCGCATACATTATGATACACGTACACATTAAAACAACACACTGACACGTGCATGTCCACCCATACTCCAGCTAACACACACGCCTTCCGGTACCACTCACTCAGAAATATCAGGGAGAATGTTTCCAGGAAAGGCCAGTTGGACGTTTTTAAATCTCTTTGCGTTCAGATTGAAAAAGTCAAGAATCTCCTGCACTGTCCTGCTGATGTAATGCGTCGAGAAAATTGGGATCCAGAGCACGTACTTTCCGTAGCTCACCAAGCGCTTCTCAAACTTGTCCCTATCTCCGTCCTTTTTAAGTCGCCCATACAATCGATCTAGGATGCTGGGGTTAAAGGTTATTACATTCGTGTGCGTTCCCACGTCCTTCTCGTAACCGTCGACGGTGGCGAAATTACAGCGAATCGTCAAGTCCGCGGAATCTATCCTGTTCCCGCAGCTGCTGTTGAGCAGAATCCCGCTATTCCCTACGACCGAGCAGGTCTTGAAAAACTGGTTCCGGAAAAGTTGTTTCGTCGGCAAGAGCCGCTTGAGTCCCGCCGGGATCAGAGTCATTGCCCTGGCCTTGGCGCTGTAGAATCGCTTGAGCTGCCCTCTCGTGTCGTCATCTGACGTCATTGTGATCATCTTGTAGGGGTTGAAGAACTTTCGCATCTCGGCTCTACATAGGGCAAGCAGAAAAAAAAAAATACAATGGAGAATACTGGTGTAAGACTTTGGTTCCATGGCACTGTATTGCTACTCTGTATTCCGTGACGCATTTGGAACGTCACAATAATTTCATTCTTTTTGGGGATGTATTCATCTTATGCGTGTTCTTGATTACTCAAGCGGAAATATTGGAAATAAACATTAGGTTGAGGCGTGATTTTTGTTTTCAATCTGTTTCCCTCTACAACCCTCGTCCCATTGCTTAATATTCACTTGCTTTCATAAACACTAGGTATCAGATGTTGCATTTTATAGCTATAAGTCAAAAAGTGAATAATTATGCTTACTTTCATTCATTCATTCATGTTTTATTTTCATTTCAAAACAATTAACATTGGGTAATACAAACGTCCAAATTATGATGGTATATTCTTGTAACATAATTATAGTGTCACATGATCTGTAGGAATAGATCTTGTTTCATTGAAGACTTGATGGAAATTAAAATTGAGGGGCTTAACGACCTTTAACCATTGACACCTGCTAGATAAAGGCTTGCACTTTATTCAAATGAATTGCACGGGAATGAAATCTCACTACAATTTCAAGACATTGGTCATACTCTTAATTCCCCATTTATAAATCATTTTTATTTCCGACTTATAAATCCTACAAGATTTCTTTACTGACCTGCACAAAGCAACTGAAGGTGCTCGTGACAACTTTTGATTTATTGTGCTGCTTCTTATATTTCATAATGTTTTATAGATACAAACTAGTAAAAACATTAGAATGAATCATATATATAAACTCATATGTCTTTTTCTGAAATGTATATGTATGTGAGTAGCCGTGTATGTATTATACTGCAGTATGTCAAAATACAATGATCAGGCACATCGAACTTACTTACAGCTCTATTGGGCTTACACCTGTAAATAAAATGGAATGTCCCTGACCGCTTCACAAAATCGTACCACGAAAGATACCAAAATAAATGAAGAAAAAAATAATCAAAAATCAGAAATACAGTTTGGCAAAAAAACTCAATAGCTGCAGAAATTGAGTATGAATTCCTCTACAAACTGCATTATGGTTGGAAAACGATTTTTTTTTTCTCATGGAATTTGAAGGGACGATATTTAATTGGGTGCATGTACAGAAAATAGGTGATTTTTTTGAGTGAAAAGAACTCGTAGTCTGGCTTTGCGAACCCCGGACAGAGTTTGAGCTGAAGAACCCGCCTTGGAAATTTGATGGATGAAAGGGAATATCTCACTTATCCAGGTTAGTGAAGATGAAACACTTCATTTCTCCCAGCTATTTTACAAAATTTTTGAATTTTGAATTTTAACACACATCTCTATATGGGGAAATATTTACCCGAGCGAGCCATATTGCGAGACAGAGCCTTGATGGCTCCGTTGCGAGAGTTGAAATAGCGCCATCTACGTCTATACAAAATAATGTAACTAATGTGTTTTAGCCCTACTGGAGTTCTCGGGGGTTGTTGCACACGCTGAACTCTTTCGGAAGTGTTCGCTCTCTCTCCTCATAAGTGGGACTATGATTATTGTTAATGGATTCAAGGAATGCAGCGAGATGACAAACTCCGTAAAAGTGTAAGGAAACTCGGACAGCCTGTTAAAACGTTATGATCGAAGCTCTGAAATACTAGTAGTATTTATGTGGCCCCTCTGTAAATGGAGACAGTGTGAAAATTTGTGATGTCAGAATAGTTTACCAATAAAATCTTTTCAAATTACAAAACTTCAGCTCTCCAGTGAATAAAATACAATCAAACTTGTATTTCTGAGATAATTATATCAGAATTTACAGAAATAAGGACAGCAAATTATTTTGAATTTTGGTCTTACGTTTTCCCAAAATTTCTGACTACTAGTACAAGAAGCGGCAAAGCAACCTAGTTCAATCTAGCTTCAGCAGAATTACGACTACGACGGCTGGCCAAAAAAGCCAACTTTCACCTAGTATGTCTATCAGTCTTATTGATATAGATAGACCCGTGACTGGTCAGATCCACTCGAGCAAGTCCAAAAGTGCATAGTAACAGTTTACCTATTGGCTAACACCTCGGGCAAACATGCAAATTAGCTCCAAGGCTAACAGGGGGTGCCATTGTACGTAAGACATAAGGATGATCACCGTCAAAGAAGACGTTTACCCCTCTGTTTTGGAAAGTTTATAAAACTTGAAGTATGCTAGAGGCCCTGTTACAATTGGTATGTTGAGTAATTTCAACTTGTACTTGATGTTTGTATTTATATGAAAATATCATGTTTCGCTGTCGTTTATCGGAATATTTTGACACCGAGAAAGTTGAGGAACTTTCTGACCTTGGGCAGGTGTTTGGTAAGTTCGGAAACAGCGTGCATGTGCGGTCAGCACACCGTTATACAGGTTAAAGGGGAAGGCTAGTAACTGATCAGTGGGAATCAGTGGAAATGCTGGGAGGTGATTGTTCCAATCCTTATGGGATTCATTCAAGAGTTCATTGTATATCTATTGTTGTGTGAAAATGATTTGCTTCAGAATGGTCTCATATTCAAGTAATGTGCAGTTTAATGCTTCCAGGTTAGCGTCCCTGGGCCCCGTTGCTAGAAACTTTGCGTTTAAACGCAACTTGCAACTGATTGTCACTGGCCAATCAAAATCATTGTTGCATGCATGTCTTCTTAATAGGGCAGACCCTGAGCCAATCAGAATGGTTGTTTCAAAATTAGCAATTATTTGCAATTGATTGCAACTTTCTTGCAACGGGGCCCTGGTCAGTGACGGAGCATTAATCTGCACATTACTTGAATATGAGACCGTTCTGAAGCTAATCATTTTCACACAACAATAGAATGATATACAATGAACTCTTGAATGAATCCCATAAGGATTGGAACAATCATCTCCCAGCATTTCCACTGATTCCCACTGATCAGTTACTAGCCTTCCCCTTTAATACTATAGTAAATGCCTATTTGCAAGAGGAAAGAGAGAAAGAGAGACAGTTCTGTCGAGAACTGTACAGTCTGGTGTAAACGTGATGCAGCTGTATAGATGATGATGATGATGATGATGATGATGATGATGATGATGATAATGATAATGATAATGCAGAGGAAGGAGAAAATATATACTTCAGCATCCATCACTCTATACCTACAATAACTGTTCATTAATTAGCTTTAGTAGAGGGTGTAGTGTAGCCTTCTTTGAAATGCTTGTGTGCACCAAAGCGTTTGGGATTGGACACAGTGGGCCCTCTAGTACAGCAGTACCAGTAGTCAATAGTGGATAAGTATACTGTAATAGTCCATAGTAGTAGTAGTAGTAGTAGTAGTAGTAGTAGTAGTAGTAGTAGTAGTAGTAGTAGTAGTAGTAGTAGTAGTAGTAATAGTAGTAGTAGTAGTAGTAGTAGTAGTAGTAGTAGTAGTAGTAGTAGTAGTAGTAGTAGAGTAAAATATCCCGTTTGCGGCAGTTTAAGCATTGTTGAGGGTTTTTCCAACTTGTAAACAAATCAGGCAAATTATTTTCAACCATTTCATATATCATAGACAAGATTATTCATTAACGCAATTGTTTTCATGAAAGAAATTTACCATTGACCAACGCAGTTTTCATGATTTACCAGGGCAAAACCCGGCACAATTTTCGCCGATAAGGGCGATATGCGACGTAGTATTTCTGCTTGCGGCACGATGTACAATCCCTATGCAATACGCGCGTGCTTCGCGATCTTTGGCTGAACGCCTTCACATGTCTCGCGAACATTGCGTAAGCGCCATTTCCCATTGCGAAAGCACGTGAAAATAGCGTGCGCACATGCATTGGCCGCAAACAAAATCGCAATTCTGGCGGTGTTGTTGATGTCTTTCTCGTGTTTTTCTCACTTTTTTTCGATGGTAACATCCATTTTCCGAAAAAAATGGCGGCCCACATCGGCTCGCGAAAGTTCTGTTTTACGTGACGATATGTTTTCAAAATCCCTGAACATCGAGAAAACGACAAAAAATCCAGTTTCTTGGACCATTGTTTCTTAACTGTTATGTTAAGAAGTACCGAAAATTTCATTTTGGATGCGATATGTTGTAATTTAGGTGAGAAAATTTCACTTTCGTCAGAGATCGTGCCCATTTTATCGGTTGGTTTTTGTTGATTGCTAGTGTGTTAGTGTATGTGTAGTGTGCATGTGACAGTGCAATGCTGTGTTTAGCTGTGTATTACCGTGTATGTTGTACCTGCCGCGAACGGCTGCACGGACGCTTACTGACGCAGTTACTCTAGTAGTAGTAGTAGTAGTAGTAGTAGAAGTGGATAAAAGGGTAGCTAGTGGTGTACATAATATTAACGAAGTATAGCTAAAAAAAAAATTGTAGAGGTAGAAAGAATGATAGTACATAATTGTATTAGTAGAGGGACCAGCAATCATCATGGTCGTAATGAAAAAAAAAGAAGAAATGGTAGTTTTGGAGACATGCATCGTAACTTTGTTTAACCAGAATATTCAAGTACCTCGCCTGCAGGAGAGCTGTCTTGTTTGCAGTCCAGATGTGCTGCAGAATGTCGTCGACGTCGGCCTTGGCACGGTCGTTGTAGTGGACAACGGAGTAGTACGATTCCTCGTCGTAGTCGACATCGTTTGGTTGTTCGTCGGCAAAGCCTTGCATCCGCCTGCGTAATAAACAATACACAAATCATTATCAAAAAAGTTCTGTGTGTGTGTGTGTGCGTGTGTGTGTGTGTGTGTGTGTGTGTGTGTGTGTGTGTGTGTGTGTGTGTGTGTGTGTGTGTGTGTGTGTGGAGTTCTATGATTCTATCAAAGGTATCGATTTTAAGTTGCATGCTCGTTTCTTTGTCGACGGCGTGTTTTAGTTTTTCTATGATCTGTCTCCACAGAGGTTGACAAAATTACTAATGCGCATCCGTTGTTCTCATAAAGGTCTCCCTCAAAAAGGACAAGAAAAAAAAAACTATCATGGTACACTATTATCCGCCACTTCACGAGTCACCTGAGTAATATGTTATTTGAGAAGAGTCACAAAACAAGTGGGACAAAGTACTCGGTGAGAATGAGCCAGTTCTAGTTTACAATAGTTACTGTAGTTGAAAAATGAATTCAACGAGGTGTGATAATTCTTATAGGGGAGAATGAAATTGATTTCCCAATGCACAAGAATGTACAACCAATACAAACATTTTTTTTTTTTTGGGGGGGGGGGGGAGGAGGTTATCCGACCATTAGCGTTTTACTTAAATTTAGTCAGATTGAGAGTAAAATCTATCCATTTAAGTTGCGGAATAATGTATATGAGAAAATATGAGAAAGAAGGAGGTCTTCAAGTGAATGTAGACCGGGAAAACATGTAATGGCCTAACGATCGTAATTCGGCTTCAATACACTTCGCGGTATGTGGTATTTGGAGAACATCTTTACAGGAATATGATCCGACCATGTACTGCTGAGTAGATTATGATGTCTGCGTTCGGAGAACTCGTCAGGTTTGGCCTAATTCCAGAGGGCGGCGTTAGTTAAAGGTAAGCTCCGCGCTGTTATGTTCAAGTTGACGCTACAATATTACATTAAAAACAACAAAAACAAACAATCGGTAAAAGGAAATAACAGAGAGGCTTTTATCCTGTGACTTTATAATGTGAGAAAGTTACGTTTTACCTAAGCAGTTATATCGGTCTCTGCCACGTGTTAATTTTGCAAATGAATCAAAATATCGCCTCACAATTACCAGTCTCTAATTGAACTGATTTTCTTTCTTGTGTTTCCTGTTTCTGAAGTACAACACAAAGTAACATACAAAAAACAAAGTAAAAATCTACCCTCATCAAAGTATTGTGAAATTGTAAAATGAAGCGTTAATTACAATTAAGGGGAGTCTGATGTGAATATTTAGGTTGCGATATATATCACAGATATCAATGTGTTGTGAGAAAATGTGAAATTTCAAAATCCGATGCTCGATGGTGAATTTTATATGACACTTTGTCTGTTTTGGTATTGTGTGCAGTTTCACTTGAAAGCGATCCTAAACATAGCAAAACACCCAACACATGCTTCCCATGTCAAGTAGACATACCGCGGCAGCGAGATGGATTTATGAACGCTCAATTGAGCCGAACACATGATGGTGGAAAAATAGGTCACGGACCAAGATGTAATTGTAAATACATTTTAGCTCGTAGTCTTTGTCTGCAGACTTATCTACTCCCACTTCGTCTAACAGCCATTTAGTCTGAACATGGAGCTACTAACTGTTAGTAGCTCCATGGTCTGAATCCACGTGGTCTAATTCCGTTTCGTCTACAACCAGTTCGTCTAATGACCATTTGGTCCAATTGCCACTTAGTTTCATTACCAGTTGGTCTACTCTCAGATGGGCTATATGCCCATTTCGTCTAATACCCACAGTTTATTAGACAAAACGGGAAAAAAAATCCAAGGAGACAAAATTGCGATTAGACCATCTGGCCATTAGACGAAACGATAATTAGCCAAACCTGGGCATTAGACCTAGTAAGGATTAGACCAAACGACCGTTAGACGAAATTGATAGTAGACCAAAATTAATGAGTTTAGCTGTAGTGATGTTAGACGAATTGGGAAGTAGACCATCTGATATTATTACCAAGTGGCAATAAACACTATAAAGGCCCGTCTGCCAGTAGAGGGTAAAGCAACCAACGAACGACCAGCGAATTCGAAAATTTGAAGATATCTGACGTTACTAATTAGCTATATATTTGTAAGGATTCGCAGAAAAACGATACTTTTTTTTTATTTTGAACATATTCGAAATAAAGAATAACCTCCAGCGTATATCCGGGAATCCCTACAAATACCTTCACAAAAATGTGTACACTTTTGGCGCAAGTCCAGTCATATAAAATTATTGAAGTCACAAATGAATTGCCCGCAATCTCCGTCCCTATTGATATTCATTTCTTGACACGCCCATTTCCGTACTGCTCCCATGACAAACAGTGGACATGATTGTATATAGGCCCTACTGGTAATGGGAGCACGCAATTTATGCTCAGTTCAGGGGAAAGTGTAGTCCAGATACTGGACGATTTTCATCATCCGCAGTCCCCACACACTCGGCACCCACCCAATGCGCCCAACCGCTGATTGCGACACTCCACCAATTGGTACTCCCGAAAAAAAAAGAAAAAAAAATTCAGGAGGGGTGAATTGTGTAATACACTCTGCGTTCACATTGTCCCCCGCGCCGCGGGGAAAGTCCCGAGCTGTGGGACTTTCTCCTCCAAAACCATAATGTGAACGCTCGCTGGGACTTGTCCCCTCGTCCCCGCGAATCAAGTCGGGTACGGGGACAAGATTTGGAGGGGAGAGTGACCTTGGGGCGAAATTGATAGCGTCCAGCTGTGGTCATCAAATGTGCGCATGCGCTGTGCCTGGCAGAGCTCGCCCCAAGCTCCAATTGCCCCCACAGCTCGGGGACAGATGAGACACCAATGTGAACGGTCAGTCGTAAAAAAGATAAGATCTCTTGAGGCTGTCCCCGCGGCGCGGGGGACAATGTGAACAACGTACGTCCGTACACACGCGGGCACACTACGAATACAGTCCAGGAAGTGGACTAGGGAAAGTGCATGCCACTATCTTTTGTTATTCGAATAAGTCATGGAGCAGTGATTAACAAAATGTCATCGACGGAATCTCAGTTTGCAAGCTTCTTTTGTGGGGTTTTCCTCACAAATATCTTTGCCAGATATAATGAATTTGCATTGCATTTGCAAAAGAGTCCTTCAAAGAGCGTACAAAATTTTTCTCGTTCTCTTTGGAGGAGACGTAACACCGCTCGTGTATAGCTTTTCCATTCGATATCGTGTCATTGTACTTCTGTTGCACAATGATTGTAATAATCATGAGTTTTCATTGTTGATGGTCTCTCTGCTTCAAGAGGCATACACTGCCCACTGCGACCATTGCATGTAGGGCAATAGTAGCTCCATGATGGCGACTGACGTGGAGTCCCATCAAAGCCTACGTTTATTACGAATTAAACGACTCCCATGACAACGGACTATCCATTGCCTGGTGTTGCTGCTGCACTGAGCATGTATTCTGAACAAAAATGGAACTTTATTCCTCGACCTTGTTGAACGTGAAACACACGGATTGAGTTCGTTTACCGGTGAATCCCCCCCCCCCCCCCCCCCCGCCCAATCCAATAAATCTTGTTTTCGGTTGTAGCGCAGGGAGGTCACCTTCGTGATCGTAGCCTAGTTTGCAGGCACAAACCCTTGTTGGTCGTAAAGGAGTCTGCGCCAAGACTACTACATGTAACACTCCAGCACTGTCTAGTTTGCAGGCACAAACCCTTGTTGGTCGTATAGGAGTCTGCATGCGCCAAGACTAATACACGCACCACTACACTGCATTAAGCTTCAACACAGGGCCTATGGGACAGTGCCAAAGTGGTGCATGTAGTAGTCTTGGCGCAGACTCCTTTACGACCAACAAGGGTTTGTGCCTGCAAACTAAGCACTGTCCCATAGGCCCTGTGTTGTAGCTTCTAGTTTCTCCCTTGTTGGGAGAGGCTGCAGTGCAGTGGTGCGTGTATTAGTCTTGGCGTACGCAGACTCCTTTACGACCAACAAGGGTTTGTGCCTGCAAACTATTCGTAGCCTGCGCGCTACGCAAATTATGATGCGGAAAAGATGCCAGCGCTCCTCTGTCCCTCCCCCCCCCCCATTAGTTTCTTAAAGATATTCCAGCAGTCGATAAATAAATATTGTGTGGGGGGGGGGGGAGTGAAATATAGGTCGCTCAATCCTAATGGCGTATTCTCATGTGAGAAACTTGCATGTCAATCTTAATAATAAAGTACTTAACAGTTAAAATGAGAAAAATATATTTGGAAAAAAAAAAATCAGAAGATGCGTTTGCACTTGCATTCAAGACCAGATCTCTATATGAAATAAAAAAAAAAAAATAAAAAAAAAAAAATTCGACCCTGCCAGGACTCGAACCTGGAATCCCCTGATTCGTAGTCAGATGCCTTATCCATTGGGCCACAGGGCCGATCTGACTCTAAGTGCGCCATTGCCTTTATAAGCGTGTGTGTGTGCGCGCGCGCACTCCGTTGCGATACCAAGGCGGCGCTCTGTTATTTTCGGATACTGTACAAGTTCGTGTACCACACGACGTTCTGCTGCACTCCACTTATCTCAACAGATAAGAGTTCGCAGTTTTTCGTACAAACGTTAGTACTATTTGCGGTTATTGATTATCAATCCCCAAACAATTTGCCAGATCAAAAATGACAAAATACGTGAGGAATGGTAGTCCTCATGGTACGTATGGGAAGTATTTGTACTCATAAATTTACAAACAAATCAAATCCCATGCAAACGCAAGTCTTAGCACACATGTAAAAGCACTGACATGATACACACACCACTCTACCACACTCACACAACAATGTGACAAGGTAATGTATTACTGTACAATACGAAAAGGGAAATCCTAGACAGATTAATCCGTTTGTCAGGAGGAGTTCCAATCTTTTTTCTTTCTTTTTTTCTTCTTTTTTTTTTTCCTTTTTCATCTCTCCGCAGACGGCGAGGATTCCGTGAAGCCAGCTCCGCGGAACAATTCAATATCCTAGACGACTAGATTCTAGATACAGACCAATCTTTCGGTCAAAGAAATTCCACGCTGTCAATCATTTGCGATAAAATAGTTTTCCGCACCTATAATGTATAATTAGTATATCCACAGCACAATACACTAGTCAGTATACCAGGGAGGTGAGTATACTGGGTACCTTTTGTGTATGTATGTAGATGGAGAGGACTAGCATGAGGGAGACGAGTCAGACATGTCTTGCTTGGTTCAGGCATGGAGCTACCAAATGGTTCAGGTCTGAGAGGCGATCTGTTTATTGCAGCCAGTACGTATGGCAATGGCTGATTATATAACATTTGGAGAACAGTATTTACGGTCATGGGATGAAGAGGGTGGGTGGCAGAGGAAGTGAGATGAACAGGTGGCGATGTTTATATGCGAGGTAATGAAGCATGGTGGTGGCTGGAGAAAGGACTGCCAGGTTGACCGTGAGAAAGACAGGATAGAGTGACCAAAGCAGTGATGGTGAAATGAGAACATGTGATGGTACAATCAGGGAGGTGGAACCTCCCTGGTACAATTATTGTTTCATACAAATTTATGTACAGACACAAATAATACCCACAGAAATATACCTTGGAGCTACTATTTAGCTCCGGCTGTATGGCTATATGGGATTCCGGGTGCAGCTGGTTGGGTGCTGAACGGTAATGAGCTATATGAAATAAGTGATTTCACAAACTCACCGCGGACACTTTACAAGTCAGTAACGAAGCTCCTTTTACAACTGATAACACAAGACAAACACATCCAGAAGAGATCATGGAGATAATAAAAACCCATTAGCACTGTCAGTGGAGCCAGGGAGGTGGAACCCACCTCCCTGGTGGAGCCGAGCAGGTGTCGGACGACATGGACCAACAGAGCCGTGACATTATTGACCCCGATTCACCCCATCAGGAACTGTATTTACTAAATGCACTGCATCATCGCGACAGAACGTCTTCTCGATCGATGAGCGAGCGAGCTAAACGGGCAGAAGAGGGAAAATATCTCTACTTGTTACTCGAGTATTGTCGTTTAGCTATACAATTAGCAATTAGCTCTAAGTAACTTAATATGTTTCTTTAATCGTTCTTGGTTTTAAGTCTTGCTTAGTTTTGCTTTGTTATTACTTTTTCTGTTACTGCATGGGCTGCTCAAAATTCAGAAAACCTAATCAAATAGGCCTAAAGCAATGTAGGCATAGAGATTTGGCCATTCCGCGCAGTTTGCGGGCTATGTAAAAAGTGGACATCTTTCTGTGTTTGCATGGTGACCTTATTTCATTTTTTCTTTTTCTATGTGTAAATGCTCCGAATATTGCTCTCAATTTTGAGAATGAAATGATCGAATGTTTTATTGGCATCATGACAATACAGGTGACATGTTGGCAAGGAGTTATTGTATATGGGGAGACTGCCACCACAAACTCTGCCTTTTAGCAGTCCCCTCCATTTCTAACAAATTTGATTCGGTATTTGTCACATTATTTTATATAATTCACAGTATACTATAAATAGAATATATTTTCATTGATTACAGTGTTGTACATTGTACTTGGTTTATGCAATTATTAAATTTATTCATACATTTAAGTGTCTTATTGTAGTGTCATTTTTGTTTGGAATGAAATAAATTAAATTAAGAGTATAGAATGATGAAAAGAGACGTCCCGGTATTTTTGTTCAATTTACTCCCGGGATTTACTCTTGATATTCAACACCCTGATACTTTCAAATTTTCCAGATATGGATTGTTTCATGTTGTGCTTTGATTTACTTCCTTTTCGTTTGCCAATGTGAGTTCAACTTCAGCAAAATGGTCGAATGTTTGTTTGCGTTTCAACTCAATTTGCAACTAATACAACAATAACTGATGTAGGCCTATATCGTAATTGCTTTATCGTACTTTTTGAACATTTTTTTTTTTGTATTTTCCTCTTTTTCTCTGCCTGCTGAGGAGTCACAGGAGTTCGATTTTGAGAAACTAATGGCTGGAATGAGTTGCTTGCATTCAAGCGCCAAAAGTGTGGGTTGCGGGCGTGATGGTTTTGTTCCTAGCACGAAAACAACAACAACTACTATATACTGTGGGTATACATTGTGGTATAGCCGAGCGAAACAAGCGAGAAATAAGGTTCAGGAGATGCAACTCAATTCCGTGGAATGATCTCATGGTAAAGCCACAGAAACATGCTAGGCGTGGATGGAAGGAACTTTAGTTGACTGACAGAATGCTGTCGAACATGAACGTTCGAGGCCCTCTTCTTGGCAACAACATCATAATTATGACCGCGATCAACAACCCCGCTGATGTCATCCAAGGCTGATAATAAGTGATAGTGTATGTTGCAGAGTTGCTGCTTTGGTAACAGCTATATTGATTGCAATTTGCAATATCCATGGTTCATCAGTGAAATTTCTGTACATGATTGTCATAGTTAAAGGCATAATTTACCATTTGCAGATGAAAGCATTAGTGCTATAAAATAGTTCTAAAATGTGAGTTAGGGATAGAAACAACCACTGTCAAAATTTGAATCCGTATAATCGATGTAAAGTGTTGTTAAATACACAAAATGTGAACAATAGTTATAACAAAAAAATTTCCAGACTAAACCGTATACAGTTACGGTTTATTGAGAAAAACCCCGATATCTCCTTATATTTTAGGTTTTATTGCAAATATTTCATATGGTAGGATGTTTTATGATACAACAGACCTACACGTATGCATCAAATATGATATCTTGAAAATTTTTGAAATCACTGCTCCCAAAGGTAAACTGGACCTTTAAGTATAGCTTCAGGGCTGTGGGCACTTTCCTTCATGTATAGTTTACTTTTTTTCTCCTATCCAACGTGAACGACTTCTCCCTCGATCTCGATCCAGGTTCAAACTCGTGACATCGAACGTTACATTACCCAGTGATAAAAACTACCTGCCTGCCACCACTTTCCCTCTTCCTTAGCCTTTTGTCAAGGCCCTCTCGCTGTAACGGACGAGAGAACGGACGAGCGAAGCTACCCTACTCGACTGGGCTCTCTGCACCATACAGCGAGAGGGCCTTGACAAAAGGCTACCTCTTCCTTTTACGTGTCAGACAACCTGTTCCTAGACCTTCCCCTAAAATGTATTCTCCACCACTCCCCCCCCCCCCCGCACACGCCCCTCATAAACACGTCATTTACATACAAACAACGCACAGACACGCACACAAAATCACTATCAATACATAATATCAAGTCTGTCAATTTTTTAGTCAAGACTGACTATATCACCACACCCCACTCCCCCACCCCCCCCCCAAAAAAAAAATGAGTAAACGCATCGAGCAATATACACATGCAATGAAAGAAGACATCAATAATATTCTATAATTTTTATGTGGAGTTTGCACAGGAAAAACAAAACAACCCCTCCCGTATCAAAAAAAAAAAAAAAAAAAAAAAAAAAGAGAGTGATCTTGCAGCCTCGAAACTTGGCTATTGTCATCAGGATCGATCTGCCATATCATCCTCTTGACAAGGTTGGATCTTTTTTGTTGTCGTTGAAACATTATTTCTCGAAGACTGAAATAAGGTCGCGAAAAGGGCGTTGCATAATTGGGCGATGCGGCGAGGGAAGGACTGCTTACAGCGTTGTCATGACTACGCAGTTGAAGAAGCAGCAGCATAGGGCCTAATTCAAAAACACAAAGTAACAGTGAATCATTATGAATAATGAACAAAATAACATGCTTTTATCATATCGAGGTGAAGAGACCTTCTCAAGAGAGTAAGAAAGAAAAATAAAGAGAGACGGGGACAGAGAGGGTAAAGATGACAATAAATATCAAATTCATTGTCTGAAATGACGCGGCAAGTTTGCCTTGGAACCTGAGTATTTACTTAACCTAAAATCTCATTTGCTTTTGCTCTTTTTTTTCTCTCCGAGAGATGCACGCACCCCATCAGTTGCTACACATAACAAGTACATTCAGGCCTCCCTGATTCAGAACTTGACTCATGTACAGTTTTCATTTGGATACTGAATGAATGCATTGTAGTTCATCTACAAGCGTTGGCTTTGGCTAGTGTATATAGCCAGATCGCATTATATTGTAAGTAACGAATACTAAACTTACGAGATAGCAAACGTCGTCACAGAACTACACCATGAAGAAAGTTGATAATACAGTTTTCTTAATCATATCGCTATACATACCAATATATAATTGTTCCATACCACATAGAATAACAATAACGTAAAAGTGATGGCTGAAAAACATTTCTTTACATTGAAAAAAAAAGTTTTAAAAGAGAATCCCTAGAAAGCATCATGTCAAATAAAACAGAAGCGAAAAAAAAATCAATAGCCATGAAGCCAGCTGTTCCTTAAATCCCTTTGGGGCTTCTCTAACAACATGAGAGCATAACCATCGGGTCGCAGTAGAACACATTGGGTGACTCATCGCGAAATCGACTCACGAATGTTTCAATTAAAGGAAAACTCCACTACTTTAAAAAAAAAAATCATGTAAATTGAAGTACAGTAAAACATACGAAACAGTAAAATTCAAAACAACAAAGCATAGAGAACCTTGTGAAGTGTTTATGTTTATACACATGATATTCACGAAAAGTGTCATATCAGTAGTAAATATACAAAATACATAATTATACAGCATATCACTGTGATGCGCTCGCTTTGTACGATTATTATGTTAGTCGCCAAGGAGGTTATGTTTTGTTTTGGTTTCTTATTTTAGGCCCGGCGCTTGTTTGTTTGTTTGTTTTTTTTTTTGTGTTTGTTTGTTCTTTTGTTATAAACGGATTTTGATGACAGGTCCGATTTGGTAAAAGTAAGGTGATTTGCTTTCATTGTGGTTGTGATCCAAATCATGATCCAGGACATTGTTACTAAGTGATCATACAGTGGCCTCATTGTAGCGGAGGTTTGCGCTCTCCGAGTGCTTTCAGTTTATAGTATGTACTTATGTGCTTGTAAACTATCACTCTGGGTGGTTTTTCTTTTCATTGTGATGAACGTTTCCTGCATTTTAAATAAACTTCTTCAAAATTTAACTTAAAGGTGAAGTGCAGGATCCCTGTGCCTAAAGCGATTTTTTTTTTTTCCAAAGAAATAACACTAACTTTTTAGAACACCATGCACCTCCCTCATCAGTCTCGACACTCGAGTGCTTCTGAATGCATGAAGAAGAATTCTCACGATAAAGGAAGAGTTTATTATTACGTCCTGGGGATGGAAATCAAAAAGGAGCTGGAGGAAGGAAGGGGTAATAATGAGAAGAATCGCGGTGGAGAGCAGCGCAGGATTCGCCTATACCGCTTTAGAGGGTATAAGTGAGATGATCCAGGACTAGGAGGAACGTTAATTCCACACAAAATATCAGCTAGGTTTTGTTTTACAGGGAGAGTTCATTGTCTGTTTGTTGTTGGTGTTTAAGTTGCCACTTCCATCTTCATCTTCACACAGAATAACCTGAGCAGATGTCACGAGTTTAAAAACTGACTTGGTTGTTGTTGTTGCAGATGGGCATCAGAAATGTTTCTCATTTTCCTACACACACATGCAAAGATACATTTTACCATCTCTTCTATTTCAATCTTCATCTTCACAGAAAATAACCCGAGCAGACGTCATGAGCTTAAAACTGATGTTTCTTTAGATGTTGTTGTAAAAAAATATCCACATGAACAAACGTTTAATAGAAACTTCGCAAGGATCAGAAATGTTTCTCGCGCATGCGCATACGCATATACAAACATCATACACATTATTTTTCCTTTATGTTTAAAATCCCATACTACCTACACAATTCTAATCCATAATCGAACTATATCGCCAATTTTCTGGTGTGATTTAACGAGGTTACGTTTATCGCAGTCACCCTTTTGAGTGTTAGCATAGAAATAAGATAACCGTGACCTTGGGTCATACTTCAAGGTACATGCCATGTGCTGACAAACTTCCAATCTGATTATCGAAGCGATGACATCATTGGTTGGCGCGTGACCGTGCGCCTCAGACTGCCAGCGAAGGTTTCTGCAAAAGCGATCACAACACTCTCCTACGCTCGTTTTCACGCTCGGGGACACACAAACACTGGTCCGACCGAAATGAGCCAAATTCAAGGCGAAGAATCTGATTAGGACGTCACTCCATTGAAGGGCAAATACGAGACGACAGACGGGAACACACACTATCTTTGTACAAGTTATTGCAAACCTTCAAGATCGCATGGCAAATAACTCGCAGACGTTGCGGTATCAAAACAAAAGGAGCGGAGTATCCTCATCAAGGAATAACTAGGTCCCTATCTCTTTTGCTCTGTTTCACTACATCGTGACGTTGATACAATGGTATCTAATTTCACTTCCTATCTCACAAGAATAGCTCACTGTTTTCCTTCTATATTTAACCTTCTTTCTGTCATCCTTTTTTTTTTCATTCCTTAAATTAGATCATTATGCCAACCAACATCTTATGTGTGGAAAATCATTATGTATTTTTAATCTTCCTACATACAAGTCCAAGAAAAAAAAAAGTGGACCAGCTCCATTTCTAATTACCTACCAGAGGATAAGTTTGGTGACTTTTTTTGCTTTAAGATCGTAATCGTGTACACTGCATGCATTCCCTGGTGCGGGGGGTGATGTTTGGGGTGAATGGAGGTGGACGCTTGAAAAGCAGGATTTCGAAAATGCATCATCAGCATGGTAAAATTCATGACACATCATTGTACAAAAACAAGTTCACCCAAATTATGTGTTGGTTGAGTGCATGAATCAGGACCTCCCTGCATGAATGCTGCAATACTATATTAGAACACATGAGTGAAAGATTGAGGAAAATCCGACAATCCGTTCTGATTTAGTTTTAGTGCCACTATTGCTGGGTGAGAAGACTACAACAGTTTGTCACGTCACTGTAGGACAACGATAAAAAGAATATGATACACAGAATTCCAAATATTTTCATATTTCTAAAAAGATTAAAGAGCATTTTGACCTATACCTCTTTCAGAAAACAGGAGGAATTATCAAGTCGAGGAAATGTGTAGGCCTACTTTCCATAAAAGATACATTTTGTGGAATTCTCTTTATCGATTCCCCATAATATTATTATATCATTGTCCTGTAGTGACGTCACAAACTGTTGTATTCTTCTCATCCAGCGATGGCGGCACTGAAACTTTTTAACAATTCATAACTTTTACACGGTTTAACCGACTTTCCTCAAACTTCACTGATGTGTTCTGCTAAATATTGCTGCATTTTCTGTCCTTATATTTCTCTACTTTCTTGAATAGGTTTCTTTGCCCCCTGTTTTGTCTTAATTAGACTGATTTTTTAGAACGTGCTTTCTCGCCTTCATGCCGAACAAACTGATAAGTATGTGTTGCTTGAAACTGATAATTATTACACAATCACTGCAAAAGGAGATGATCCTATGACACTGTCAGCGCTGACTCATCAGTCACATCTAATGACGTCTTTATGACGTCACTGAGTATGACATTGGAATATCTCCATTTAGCATCTGTCAACGCTCTGCGGTGTACACCCAGTACTTCCTACATTGTACGTGGAAGTCCTGCCCTTCTACAATGTGTGAAGCAATAAAAAAAAAAAGAGAGAGAGAAAGAGAGAGATTTAAAGGTCTTCAAAGTTCACAAGAGGGAAAGTAAAGTCTTGGTGGAAATTAGCACCAGATTGATAATCTTGCGTTGGACATCGTCCTAATAAGGGTAAGGAAGAGCTATATACAATTTTTAGCTAGCAATTTCCATATTGTCTTCCTTGAGGCCAGACATGCCAGAGCTGTATAAATACGAGTATAGGGCCTATATAGTTTGTTCGGATTTGACGTCGCTACGCAGTCCTCTTTCGCAATTATTACACTTTCTACTACTGATACTATTATTTTGGCTCTCTGTATGAAAATGCAGTGGTCTGTATGTGGTAGTAAAATGACAACTGCTTTGTATTTTTTTTAATAACTTTATCAGAACTGTACAGATGTTACTCTTTACAATATTATTGTGTGAATACGCCCACGAAAAGATCAGCATCCATTGATCTCCGAAGACACACCACACGGGCAACACAACATCTCGAGTATCAGACAGTGAATTGACGATTTTGTAGGATGTTTTACCTACCGTGGGCCTCGATGTAGTCCAGAATCGCGCGCCTTTTCTCAAGTCGTCACTCAATCTAATAATATCGCGGAGGAAACACAATTTGTTCGGAGGGCTTACTTCAACGCCTACGGTACCAAGGCCCGCCATGTATCAAATACAAATTGGGAAGATGCCACCATGTGGGGATGTAGAGGGTTTATATGCTCTACAACATGTGTCACTCCACAATCCACAATGGTCTTTGAACATTGTGTATTACGCTATGGGGTTTTCTTAGCCAATCAGTACTCAAAACACACAAAGCGTTAATTTGCTTTCCGATATAATGTCCTGGCTTCATTAAGTATTAAGACGCCGGGGCACCAAGGACTGCTAACACCATGAAGAGGGGCAGTCGGCCATGTTTTTGCATGTTTGTTTGTTTGTTTGTTTGTTTGTTGTTTGTTTGTTTATAGAGAGCGAGGTTAACACTTGTAGAAAGTTCCCCAATCACGTCCCAACATCTCTGGTTTGTTATTAATCGTGGATTTATTCATTACGAAAGAGAGGAGAGGACACGACAGGGCCTCCCTGATGTGCCGATTTTGACGCTGAACGTGTGAAAACAGGAAGGTACATCTAAATTTATAAACCAGGGAGGGCTTTCCTCATTCCCCCGGTTGACGAGATGATACGATCGCATAGCTGATCCTACGAAGGTAAAAACAACAACGATACGCTTAAACACACGCAAACAAACTCGAGCTCAAGAACGAACAAGAGCATAAAAAAAGAACAGCATGTCAAGTTCTGTAGTTTTGGTGAGCACAGCTTGAATGATCGCCTTGATTTCTCAAACATGACAGGTCCATGGTTAAACCTTTTGAGGTCAGTAGGTCACTGGCACTAAGGTGACGTGGAAAAAAACCACACCACTGTGTAACACTCTGGTATCCGAACTGGGCAACGCAGAATACATGTCAAGGTGCTACCATGGAGCTAATTACTAATTATGGTGCAACCAACACGAGTGTCCAACGGTACTGTAGGCCCATCTTCGGTGAAACCCTTGTTATTGCAAGGAAAAAAAAAATCTTGGTGTTGAAATATCGTTCATTCGGTCAGTATAAACGCTATAGCTTCACTTGAGAGGGGATTGATACACTTTCTAGTTGTGTTTCATGATAACCGTGACCTGCCTTGTACACTTGACCCCCTGATGTTACAGTGGTCAACATCATGACCTCCAGCCCATGTTTATGTCTGTGGACCTCAGACCGAAGGCTTCGTGAGTCATTCCCCACAGATCATTGACTCTATAACCTGCGCACCCTCGCGCACTACAGTCCAAAGTACAACTGTAATTCCTGCACTAAAGAAGAAATCCACCACCCCCACCCCCCCCCCCAAAAAAAGCCCTATAAGGAGAGGGGAAAATTCCTTGAGAACGTTGAAAATGATAAAAATCGGATTTGAAACAAGAAGTTATGGCATTCTGAAATTTCACAGTTTTTAGGGAAACGCTTCTTGACCAGTCGTTATGAATATTCAAGTCACCAAGTTGATATCTCTCACAATTTCTTATTCATTTCACATACAGTAATGATGAAAAAAATCTCGTATTTCAGCTGCATATTTATAAAACCCGCCTTAAAACTACCCATAATAAAAAGAAGAACAAATGTTAACTCTGATATAATTTGGTATGGGAACATGCTTTTACCCGCATTAGCTAAAAATAGCAATTTTACCCGCATTAGCTAAAAATAGCAATTTTACCCGCATTAGCTAAAAATAGCAATTTTTCCGAATTTCCGAACATACACGAATAATTGTGAGGGCATCTGAATACTCATAATGACTGGTGAAGAAATGTTTTCCGACAAAAAAAAATGTGAAATTTCAAAATATTATGTCTTCCTTATTTCTTATCCGATTTTTTATCACTTTGGAATGTTCTGAAGTTTATTTTTTTTTTTGGGGGGGAGGGTGGATTTCCTCTTAGTATTTTCAGACACATGCACATTTCATGTCATTGTCAGATCATGAAGCAATAGACCTTCACACCAAGGAGGTATCAGTACATAGTATGCCTTCCTGTTCATACCAAGTAGGTAGAAGTAGAAGCCTAGCACTTCTTTGGTCAATACACGTATACTGACACATACCCGGACGTACACATACAAACGCTCGCCAGGTATAAACCCACAAATTACATACACCACGGCTCCCGACCCACCCCCTGAATACACGAAAGGATTCACTTAACATGCGCAAGCTCAAGGCGAAACACAACAGGTGCAGGATACGACGCTTCCGGTCAGTGTCGGCAGCTGTCGACTTGCAAATCAATTGTTCACACTTCATTCTAACTTCTGTGACAATATTGTCCCCTTGAGAAGACATCGCAAGGAAACGGCAGTATTTCACGGACACGGGAGTCCGAAAAGAAACATTTGTACAACCTCCGATTGGAAAATACTTGTTTGCCACACTATATTGTATTGTTTGCCACACTATATAGAAACGTGCTCGGGCTTCGTGAACGCGAATACGAAGGTGATGAAAGGAATGACAGAAAGAACACACACAAAAAAAAATGAATGAATGAATGAATGAAAGAAGACGAATGGAGGAGAAGGACAAAGAAACAGAAAGAGAAGGAAATGTGGAAAAAGAAGAAGCTTCGAGGAGAAATATAGAAGGAAGAGATAAAGAAAACAAAAAAAAAAGGACGACAATGGAGGAAAAAAGATGCCGAGAGGGATGAAAATTACTTCCGACATCATCCTATGGATATGGCGTCTCGTTCTTCACGTAATGGCAAAATCATACCACTAGTAACTCCTTGATTATACCAATCGTAATTGAGTGGAAAGAAATCAAATTGCTCCTCGCTCCATGCAGGCAACCCGCCAACAAAAACAACGTATGCAACAACCACTTAATCGCCACTATAATCCTAGCTAGCATGATAACCTGTACATGTTCGCTACCTATCTTCTGTGGATACGCCTGTCAAAAAAAAAAAAACAAACAAACAAACAAAAAACAAAACAAAACAAAACAAAACTCGCGGCAAAGAGTTGTAGAGAGCTGTTCAAAATCATACTCAGTCATGATGAATTTAGAAAGAATAAGGTCAAATCAAACCAGAGAGGTGATCGGTAAAAGCTCAGATGTTTCATCAAAATCGGATCTATATTGATAAAGTTTTAATATTGTGAAGTACTTTCATTAAAAGATGATATTCAATATGAATTTAAAAGAAAAAAAAAGACGTGTAATCTTCTCACCAAATTGATGTTATGTTGCAAACTTTCATGGACCGAATGCCGCTAAGTTGCTAAATTACAGAAGAAGAAAAAAACAGCCATGAAGATAATGTATGATATTTTTGCACACAAACAACCAAAAGGGAAGTTGTAAGTTTATTGATAATGATGACAGCGTCCCGTTAATATTTAATCTGTTAATCTGCCTAAGTGGTTGCAATCGATATCACTATATACAGCCGCTCAGAAAATATAAAACTGTGAATTCATTTATGTTTTTGATACTGATGAAACCAACGTCAATACCATAATTTCGGTTCGCCTCATGTTAAGTCTATGTATCACAGTAAACTTGAACATGATGGTGAAATTATTCACTATCGTATCAGCCCTGTACCCATTTCAAAATAATTTCATCCCCGGCCCACTACATTACTTGCGTCAATGGCACATTTAAATATTGAAAGACGTTAATCAGACATAACCACTATTCATCTGTATTAACGTTTGCAGACTATGTAGAACTATTCTCTTTCCAAACATTGCCATCGTTGATTTTCTCACTTATTGGCATACTTTATACATGCACAGTTACAGAAACCCCAATAACAAATAAGGAAGAAAATCGCAAAAAATGTAGCGTGGTTCATATTTCGTGGGGAGTTTAAACGGTCTGTTTATTCATCACGAAGTTGACATTTTTTTTTTTATACCTGACTGCGTGGAGCTCTCTGTATACGAATTGACAAACATGCTGAAGGGAGCGTGTTCAATGCACCAACGACTGAAGTAGAACATAGGGAGAAAGAAAAATACACCTGATCTTTATTTTGTCTCCGTTTAATTGGGGTCAGCACAGACTGGCTAGCGGCCAGAACTAACACTCGTGTTGACCACGGAGGCCAGACGGGCAGAGCGCCGACATGAAAACCCCAACTGCGCCTTCCTCCCATCTATTTATGCTGGCCTCATTTGACCTGCCATGTTAGAAAAAATATATAATATATAAAAAAGGGCCTATAAATGGCTGCGCCACATCGATCATCCTTGCACGGTTCCATCGCACTTTCTCACGGTCAGGCCATAGCCAGGCGACTGCACCCATTTGGACTTTGGATGTTCTCTTGCTTGTCTGTCATGAATGGGCCCGTATCACCAGCCAAATACCGCTGCACCCGACGTAAACCAAGTCGAGCTCAAGCCAATCGACTGCTATTCTTATTTAGTCTTATCTTGTATTGTTGCTTGGTAATTTGAAAGTGAAAAAATTAGAGCTATTCAAATCATTGAATTACACGTGTACCGACAAAAATCGGCCACATGACACAAACGTAAAGTTTAGTGAGTATTTCTAGAGGCAAATTGGCAACTCTGTATGAAACTGCTCTTAACCCTAAAAAGACTGGGGAGGGGGGGGGGGTTGCCCCCCCCCTCCCATTCTCGACATTTTTCGCGATAAATCTGGAACGTAAAAATCTCGCGGCGCGACGTTTCATGACTTTTTTCTTTTAAGTCTTGCGCAACTTTTGAGACCAAATTCGCGACGCCCGCGTACGCGGTTTTGAAGTTACACAATATTTTGTAAGTGCATGTCAGGCCCGAAATTGCTCAAAAACGTGATTTCATGTACAAATCCAAGGCAAATTCTGTTTCTGACCAAAATTCATGAATGTATCATTATTTTTACTTTAACTCATCAAAATCAATTAATTTCATGTTCCTTATGATCGAAATAGTGTCGCCGATGATTTCCATTAAAAACAACAATAAAAAACAAAAAGTCAAAAACAATGAAATACATAAGAAATTTAAAAAACAATAAAATACATAAGAAAAAAATTTTGATACCGCCGTTTTTTTTAATGTACATTCAATAAGAATCCTACACAGAGTACCTAAACCAAAAATTAGCAGTTTTGGACCTTTAATTACAGATTTACAGCCATTTTTTAAATTCATGCATAAATTAGCATAATTAATTTATCAAAAATAAATGTGAATATTTGTGAAATAATTACCTATTCAGTTTTGTAGATTACCTTGTGGGTGACGCGCGTGCAAATTTTCCTTGCGATCACGCGGTCAACAGCCAAGATCTTGGGGGGGGGGGGGCAATGAGCGCCCCCCCCCCCCCCCCAGTCCTACGAGGCATCAAAATAGCCCAGTCCTTTTAGGGTTAAGCAGCTCAATATTTCTGCAATGATTTCCATTTTTCTAGAACATTTTGTTACACACATGGCAGATAACAATATCAGGATGGATTTTAATATCACGCCGTAACCAGTTTGGGGTTTTTTTGTTTGTTTGTTTTTTTAATTAACGTGCTACATAAACTGTGGCAATATTATATAGTATAATATTATAATATAGTAGGGCGAACTTCGCATGGGGGAGAACCATCCAAATCTTGTCCCACTCTGGTTTCAGTGTCGAATTTATCATCGGAAATTCACAATCAAATATATGGTGCGCCTACTACTTATGTCAGCATTCACAGTTGACCAAGGAATAAAAAAAAAAAAAAATGTCTGGTGTCTTTAATATTATGTAACATTTTCTAAGCAAGTGAAGATCATATCATCCATTCCCTGCTGAAACAGTTCGAATGGTCACAAACATTCTACTAACGCTAACCTGATTTCTCACTGCACTACATGTATTTGATCTCTCTTTCGCTTCCTCGATTTCCATAAGAGAACACTCCACGTGTGGAGACTATTTCCCTTTTTTTATGACAAATTTAGACTGGATAACCATCTATGAACCACTTACACGCTTTTTCTAAGCTTCTCCCCCGCTCCACCTGTTGGGAACATTATCTATTTGCCTATTTCTCTCTGGCCTGTGTATAAATCACATCATTTTAGTTGGTGCATATTATTCTACATCAAATACCCAATGTATAAATGACGTATAATAAACATTCCAGGCAGCTTACGTCTCTCTCCCTCTCTAACTCAAGAAAAAAGGCTGGGAATTGAGCGAATGAGCTGTGAAAGTTGCCTTGTCAATAGTTAGCGAACATTTAATTCACCGGGGGCTGACATGATTTGTGTGGAGTGCCTTGGTCCTCCCCATCCCTCCTTCCCCCCCCCCCCAAAAAAATGGAGACGTTTTACAGTTCTGTTTTCTTCTTCGCGGTCGATAACCTTACTAAAAACAACATCCTCAGATAGTCATGATCGAGCCAGTGGTGACACAAATCAAGGGATCAAGAAGTTATGAAATCGTCAAATTACAAAATCATAATTATATGGGCAGATATTAATATTCAAAATCTGCATGGTTTTGTAATATTTTCTGTACCGAAGACTTTGGAGGGTTGTTAAACTATGGCATAAGCGCTTTTCATAACTGACATACTTTGATGAAAACTTCTGTTAAGCAAACAAACAAACAACAAACAAACAAACAAAACAAAACAAATAAACAAACAAACAAACAAACAAACAAACTTCCACATTCCAGAACGTCCTTACCTTTGTCCGAATGGAAGTAAATTTGTCATGCTCCTTATTATGTTCGAGTCTCCGCATCAAAGTCAACTTTTCCATAGAGTTGCTTTTTTTTTTTGTCTGATATAATCAGATATTACATTAACAAAAAGGAATGAAACTCATAAAGTCCATTAGAAATTCTGTAACTTCCTCGCTTTATGTGTACGTTTTATTTTGTTTGACACTTCTCATCATCTCTAGTAAAAAGGCTGGATGCATTATGAAAGTATGTTCTCTAGCTAGGAGAGAAACATGTGCGGTATAAACAGGGAAATGGAAGATCTCCCTGATATAACTGTCAAGCACAGACATGATTCATGGTGTCATGGTCATCGTCCGATGCCAAGCATCTTTTATATCGTCCCTTTTCCTTTTTGAGGGGTCGCCGTGCACATGGGTCAACATGTGCTCGGTCGACAGGTATGGCGAGATAATTTGTGAGGGTCAACTCCAGGGTGTGAGGGTCAATTCCAGGGTTGTACGACCTGCACGCTCGTCGTGCCAGCACTTATAATGCCATGGTTAACTCATGACAAGAGTGTCGTTGCTGATGCGTCAACATTATCCTTCGAGTGATTAAACACGGACATTTACAAAATGGAGAGGGTTCCCTGGAGTTCTTTTGAGTGTTATTCCTGAATAGGAAAAAAAGTACAATGTATTTGCGAGGAGTATCGTTGTACTCTTGTGATCAGTTAACTGATGAGGGATGTAAAAAGGGGAAAAATCCTGTGTACACTAGACTTGTCCAATGAGGCACAGAGGTTATCCCGAACGAAATAACATCAAACTAAAGTTGAGGCTCATGAAAAACTAATGCATTCATGCTACCTCACTGCTTGGAATGGAGATGAAAGAATCTACACCCTAAAGCCAGACGGGAAACTGAGAAACGATAAAAAGAAAGAAAATCTCGACCACTTTGAAAAATTAATTCGAAAACTTGGACTGCCAATTAACTGGGATTAACAATTGGGATCGATGAATCTTATCTCACAACATAGAAAGTCCCGTAAATATCTTGTTCGACTTCATCGTGCATATAAAATAGTGTTGGGCAGAATATTGTACATATCAGATGATAATGATCAAAATTCATGCTCGTAATGTGTGTCAATGAAGTATCTCCAAATTATTCACTCCAGTGCCGAACTATTCGCGTGGCAAAATCAATTATAGTAATACGAGTACTCTTTTTGTTCTCTTACTCTTTTGTTCTCTTTTCCTTTACGTCCCTTTCCTTCCTTTCATAGTTTTCGTTACTAGGCTGTTTGTTTAACAAGACCAACATTTTCATCACGGGACCTATACATTACAAGCTCTGCTTTTTAATAGGTCCCCCACATTTTCATGTTTGTAAAATTGTCTTCTCTTGTCTTTTTTAATTACGACTCTATGTCTAGTCTTATATGTTCAATCGATTTTACCACGTTATTTGTGTTTGAGATGTGGAACAATGAAATGAAATCAAATAAAAAAAAAAATCAAATCAAAAAGAGTACTGACCGTACAAAAATGGAAATACGTTATCCAAGGTTATCCAACACTGTTATAAGTAGAATTTTTACATTTAAATGATACGAAGTACATGAACAGTAAGTTGTATAAGCTAAAAGAGTGTATCAATTTTGGATCAGGAAGTTCGGACACCGATGTGTGTAGGGGATGTATCCTTGCGCTTGACGGACAAAGTTTGGTCTCTTCGTTTTTACCGCCGTTTTGAAACGAGGATGACACCACTGCTTGAGATTTCTAATTGTTTCGTTGTTCTTGGATTTTACTGTTCCTATTTTTGTGCTTTTATTTGATTTCCATTCAAATATTCAGACACAAATGATACATTTATAACAACACATAAGTAAATATATCGTGTACATTAGACATAAGTTATTAGTTATGTATAATACACACAATATATTTACGTAATGATATACGATCTCTCCCGCCCCACATACATACATACGTACACACACACACGCACACACGCAACTCACACTCACTACACAGTGCACACCAAACGTAGGTGCCAGACTGTAATAAGAAGAGAGAGCTGTACATATGTACCACCCTGGTTAGAATGAAAACAAACTAATGTGACAGAAAGAAGTGTGGGCATGAAAACATTCTTCTTATTTACTTCCTGGGAAGGCGTTTAGTGTTTCCGCCTTTACTATGAAAACAACCTTGAGACATTCGGATTAAAATGTCACATTCTTACTACTTCAATCTCGTCTCCTGTTGCTGATACTGATACTCATTCGGCCCATACAGCAAATGCAAATAATTATTCCCTTGCGTTGTGTGTGTACGTGACAGTGTTTTGTTTTTGTTTTGTTTTGTTTTAAAATAAATAAGTCGAAAGAAAACTATAAGAAGCGCGCTTCCTGCACCTCATCGAAAGGTCACATGGAACCCAAAGATATAATTATAGGTAACTTACTACGGCAGGAGAGTGCTAATACTCTGGGTACATCTCTCCAGTTTTGTCTGCTGAGTTGAAACTTTTAAACATTTTATATTAGAGACAGCAAAGTCTTCTGTAGCTGATAGATGATGATTTCCCTTTGTATACCTTACGCATAATCTAATTCTAGGGTTGTCGACTTTAGCTGCAAATTTTTATTAATATACTATATACATATATATATATATATATATATATATATATATATATATATATATATATATATATACTTGCTAAATTGAAAATTAACTACACGACTGCACAGACTAGTACCACGAAAAAAGGAGATGATCCAAACTTACCTGGGTAAAATTCCGGTGGTACCGGCGAAGTCCCGGTAGGCCTGCTGGAGCTGGGCGAGGGGGAGGTGGTCGGGTGTCTGGATGAAGAGGAGGAAGAACACGGCGACGGTGAGGGAGATGAGGAGGACAATGCGACGTCCAGTTCGAACCAGCATATTGACCTGATTATCGACGGTGACACCGGAAGGAGCGGACTCGACGAGAACGGAGGGCGACGCCGTGGTGGCTGAGTAGGGTGGATATCTCCTCCGCACTCTACGTCAGGTGTGTTTCCATCATGGGTTGTTCCCCTCACATGAAATATCAAAAAGACGGCTGGCAGTACCCACCCCACGTTCTCCTTATCTCAAATCGTTATATTCCACATTTTTGTAATCTACAAAGCCGCTAGCCGTGAACTGGGTGCAATGATGAAGTGCAGAAGTCTATAATGAATCCTCGACTCTTGTCACCATTGCTCGCAGACTGCCTCCCTGCTCGGACTTTCTCTTCAATCGCCGTGTTACGGGTGAGTCGCATGTGATCGGTATGATATTCGTCCGAAATGTCACGCACGCACAACCTGATGGGTGAAAAAAAAAATGAAAAGGCACACTTCACTTTCCAGATAGAGCGGCGGTGATCATGGAGACACAGGCACTCCCGTGCTGCTCCTGTCCCGCTGCGCAGTCGCACTGATTGAACTCTACATCTCTCGTGGCCGAAGATTTGACGAACTGGACTCGGCTCGGATATGATGTCTTGCGTTCGACTGACTAACCAAAAGGAGTCGACATACAAAAATTCGCTAAGTTTGTTTTTCACTTTGAGTTGTATCTTGATCACGTGACGGTGAGCACATGCATCATGGTAGGCAGGTTAAAGAGAGGGAGATGGGTGGAGAGCTAGAAACGGAGGGTGAGTGGGGTGGTGGTCTTTCTCCTTACCGTCTTGCGTGACTCACGTGACTGACCTCTCCATTTGCCGAGACTGCTCAGTGAGTGCTGCCTTTCAGTAGTCTCTTTCAACGGACCCTTGTATGTTTTGCTACTTTTTTCCATATAAACATACATTGCAATTAGCCTTTGCAAGAGTAATTTTGCCACTTTACATCATATCCAGTTGGTGTTTGATTCATACAGTAAATGTTACTACGGTATCAAAAAGAAAAAAATATGCTTTATTCCCTGTTGGCGTCATGATTAACAAAAATACAAACAAACACCAAAACATTGACTTCTAATTGCACATAACAATCCTTCCGGCAAAAGCGCTCCGTATCAACAATTCTTCGAAAATGTATGGACTACCACAACTGCACTTATTATTGCCACATCAAATATTATGAATGATGGATTCCCTTTGCTCAGATATCATATTACAGACGAAAATAGTCATACCCATCGGTTATTTCAAAAAGATGTCCTTTGCTATGAATGATTATTAAGGTAACAAAGTGTAATATGATCTATGTTACTTCATAAATTGTCAAATGGGGTGTTACAGAGACCTACCTCGTTACTTTAGATTTCAACATAATGATGTGACATAGTATTTAAAGATCTGGACGCATTCGGTGACTTATGATTGTAAAAACAGTTAATATTAGACTACAGGAGCCAACAAGACATATACATTTAGAAGTGTATAAAAAAAAGTAATCATCTTAAATACAGCAAACAGTGTACTTCATTTATTGGATGTGCATGCACTGTTTTCCGAAAGTTATCTGAAATAGTTAGAGGAAAACTATAAAAAAAAAAACTATTATAGTATTATACGAGACTAGGCCTATAGCGCAGAACAGAGATTACGGACGTGACTTGGGTTCTTTGATCTTTCAATCACTGCGCAGGTGCAATATTATACAGGGGAAGGGCATACGAATTGCAAGATGAGTTTTGAGATGTCTGCATTTAATTACCGAATAAATCAGTCTACAAGGTTATCCTTTAAACGCCTCAGAAGCATGATTCATAACATACCTCAACATACCACAAAACAAAATCAAAACACCACCTTTACCGATCCGTGACGTATAATCTGCAATTAGTCTGCAGCCGATAAATCACAATTATTTCTTCCATTTTCTTAACTTTCTATCTTTTTGTCTTTTTTTTTTTCCAATGAGGATTCACAACCTTGGCATGAGGCGTGCATCGCTAAAGCCGCGTATTTACATTTAAGCAGGAGAGCAAAATAAACTTTCGTACAGGCGACTGGTGCTGCAATTCCAGCTGATCTGGGTGAGAGAAAAAGAAAATAATGATCACGACTGCTGAGCCAAGACGATTCTTTTGTTTGATTGTTCGTCAGCGGGAGGGATGTTCACGAGGAACATGGAGTTCATGAGGCGTCGCGGCGCGACACCCAATTTGTAGTCGGAGAAGTATAGAACGAGATCAGAAATGTTCGGGGATGTTCCGCCTTGAGCTGAAGTTGTTTTGACCCTCTCTGGTTCAGTATCTTGTCTTTCCGCCTAAGGTTTCTTTCTCTCTCCATTTCCCACCCACCCCCACCCCCCACCTCTCTCTCTCTCTTTGCGTGTTATCTTCTCACGTACAATCCTCGTCAAGCGCAATTAAATTCACACCGACTGAACGACATCTAATCCACCCCTATACATAGACCCGGTTTGATATCACTCGTTACTCAAAAGTAAGGCATCTGAAAGATATAAAAGAGCACTCTAAATACATATTTGTGACGGAGCAAAAAAAACCAACACTGTTTGAAAGGGCTTTATAATTAGAATTATGATTGTTTCATTAAACGTCAAGATCAATTAAAAGTAATAGTGTTGCATTAAACGATATCTAGTAATACCTACAAACTCAGATAACCTTAAATCCCTGATGATTATGAAGGGATCTATTAGATATGATTTCTTTTATTTTGCTTCGTCATTTCAATCGCGTCACTATATACCTGAAAGTTTAAAGGTTCATTGCTTTCCTCTCTCAATACCCCACCCTCTTTTCTAAAGAAAGAAAAGTGAATTTAAGTATAATAGGCTTACATAATCGGCCAAAGTATTTTATTCTTCCTTCATAGCTCTATGCCATCTTCCTCCATCATCATCGTCAACATAGATTCCGCCGCCACTGCTTCATCCTCCCTGCCCCCCCCCCCCCCCAGCTTGTTTGCAACTTGTTGCGCGGCGGATTTAAATGCATTTTCCACACAAATAAATCTTGAATATCTCTGCAATGTGTCTCATCATGACTTGCCAAGTGCTTCTGGTTTTTTTTTTTTTTCTTACACAGGATTGTGTGGTTACCCCTAGCGACGCCAAAAGATCCATTCCCGGACGTGAGATTGGGGGATAAAATGGCGGGAAGGAGTAAACACGTTCCCCTGTATGCTTTGATCCCCAGATTGGGACCGACAGGGTGTTGTTGGGTGCAGACCAAAGATGTTGCAGACCAAGTAGTAGGGCCTACAAACGAGCTGGAATTTAGTCGACGGAGAGTGACGAGTTCAACTCGAAAAATACGCAGTGTAAGACAGTGACATGTATCATGGAAGTTGAAATAGACATTGTTTATCTTTGGCAGTTGGCCAGTGAGCATTCTCATCATTATTTACTCCACAGCCATCAAACGAATTTGACATGAAGAACGCAACGCCTTCGTGCATCTCATCACCCATGCTTGACAAAAGACTCTTCTTTCTTCATTCTATTTTCAACGGCTCCTGCCACAATTGCTCCCATGAAATATCTACACGCTAAGCAAAACATAATGTCTACCTACAATCATAACCCTAACCCTAATCCTAATCATTACTTTAAACTAAAACCCAAAAACCTATCACAATCCTAACCCTAGCCCTAACCCTAAGTCCTTGGAGAAAATAAGACCGGAACAATTTTGTCGCAGGAGCAAAAGTCGTGTCACCGTTTTCAACAGACTGACACATGAACCAGGTTAAATCAAGAAGAATTGATGAAACTTTGAACACCACATGTTACAATGTTATATCTTTCTGGATGTCCGGTTCCTTGTCAGAAGGTTTGTGAACATAATGTTTTCGCTTTAAATAATCAATAACTGAGTTTTGTTTCTGGAGTTGAATCTAGTGTATGTGATGCGATTTTTCTTCTTCTTCTTCTTCTCCTTCTCCTCCTCCTCCTTCTTCTTCTTCTTCTTTTTCTTCTTCTTCTCGCAGAGAAATCGGGAGACAAGTATCCAGTGATCTGGTATCATAGCATTTTCGCCCATCACCAAACTGGAATTAGTCCAAAATCGGATTAACAACTCGTGGTCTAAATCATTACTTGAAAGTATCAAATCTTCGTTCGTGCCTTTTTTGTTACCCTGTTGCACGAATCTGCTTTCAGATTTCAAATGTGAATGTCACTCGTATTCAAGAACTGAAGTCTGGAGTTCATAGCTATTACCTGCAATGTGCAAAAAGAATGGAAGTTGCTCAAACATTTTTCTTCCTTCACGAGCGAATTTCTGATATCGAAATCATGTCTAGAAGTGTGCTGAAAGAAGACTATTGGCAGTTTCTCTAGAAGTTATTAAAAAAAAAAACACACACACACACGCTCAACAAAACGAAATCCCTCCTCGCTCGAAATCAGGCTGAAATTTGGCAAGAAGGTCAATGTCAACGAAGTTATGATCCCAGCAGAAATTCTCAAGGGAGGAACACATACAAATATGCGCAGACTTTGCCTCGTGGATTCATGGTCACGTGCTTATTATTTATCACGTGCTCGTTGTCAAAGCGACAGACGTGCTTGCCGTCTGCTGGAAATACGTTTGTACTGAAAGCAGCCAGACTTCGAAATTCAGTGTTGATGGCGACAAAAAAGAGTTAGTTTCGCAAGGTGAAAGGAATGAACAACACTGTAAGAAATTCTGCCAAAGTCATTAGGACGTTAGACATTAAAAGGAATACATCCGCTCTCTAATGTGATCGCATGGCACAACAAAAAATAACCAACAACAAATGTTGTATTGAAGACTCTTATAGTATCAGCAATGATAAGTAGGGATCGGGTGTAGCCTCTATTTAAGTCTTTGCTCACATTTCAATTAAATCGACATGGTACTTTAAGACCTGTACCTATAGCAAATCGACCAAAGTGTATAGTACGTCATTTTGTGTGTGATTTGTTTCATTTTTTTCTTCATCGTTCTTGTAATTCCAGTATGTACAAATCTATGAGCGACTTAGGATCAGAAGACATGTTCGCTTTATTTTGTTTGCATAATGTGAGATTGTAACAAATGTTTTTGTTTCGTGGAAGTAACGTGAAACGTTAAAATTCCTTCACTTGTCACATTTTTGTCAAACTTAAAGTTTCTGCATTTCTATTACTCTGATTCGTCCAATCTCTTAAAATAATACAACAGTCAACTCAAAAACAGTGGCATTTGGTTTGAAATGTATGGTCTTTAATCAATGCAGTCGGAGCACTGGATGTTGGAAGCCGAGGTATACAGGTACACAACAATGAAAAAAAAGTCAGTTAGTCTTTCAAATTTCATTTCCGCTGCGAAATGAAGAACACATCTTGTTTTGCAGCGCGTGAAAGCAGGGAGGCAGGGAGGTGCGGAAAAGTAGGTCAGCCGTTATTGAGCCATCAGATGAGCAGTGGAAGTTTGTCTGTCTGGATGTTAGACAGAGACTGGTACAAAGAGACCAGTGTCCCGAAAGGAAAAGGAAAAGTCTATGCCAGGACTCGGAAAAAGGACTTTACCAAGGCATACACTCTGAAAAGGAGAGAAAGTTCAAGTTCTTGTCTGTCATCTCCAGCCTATCTAACCCCCTCTTGTCGAGTCCGCACTGTCATCTATCCACAAGTGGTTGGGAACCATGTTTGTGATTATGTTACCTGGTCCTCTCGGCGATCCAGATATCGTACATAGGCGACCAATGCCGAAAGTCATCCGTCTGAACCGTCTGGAGGTTCAGGGTCAATTATTTGATGGGGGGGGGGGGGGGGGGATGGTGGAATGAGTCATGCGATGCGACGATGAAAGCGAGCTGTCTTCATGATCTTTTTTCCCCTCGCTGTCTCTCTCCTTCTTTCTCTTCCTATTCTATACTTTCCACACCATTTTGACCATGACGTTACCCTCCCCGAGTTCACGACGAATTAAAGGGATCGAAAAGTTTTGGTTGAGACCAAACTTCAGGTTTCTAACATTTGTTGGTGAGATAATGACAACATCTTACGAAATGTGAAAGACCATGCAATTCCAAGAGGAATTCAACGTTTATTTGATGAAAATTGTTTTGAAATGGCTGAGATATCCAAGACAGAGCGATTCTAACAAAAGGTAGGACCCATTTCTTTTTAACATCGCTTTGTTTTACTTTGTTTTTTAATGTAGCAGCCATTTCAAAACCGATTTTCATCAAATAAACTTTGAAGTCCTCTTGGAATGGAATGCTCTGTATATACTAGTGGTTTCTCGGTATCTCGCAAAAAGTTAAAAGCCCAATGCTCATCTCCACCATACTGTATTATCCCTTTAAGTTTTCCATTTTTAAAGATACCTTCGATCCTACTCTCCCTCTCATCCCCGCCCCACCTCTCCCTCTCCTTCTCTCTGCCTTTTCCTTATTGTCTTTTTCGCCCCTTTAAATTTCCTTACAAAAATACTCCACTATTTTCATGCCTTGGTATACTTAATATGACTGCTATCATTATCCCTTTTCACGAGAACTGACTTCATGGGAGGCATAACATATCTATAAATATATTAGAAGCGAAACTGCATGCTATTATCATTTGTGTTTCCCGCTGTGTTTTGTTGGCATACGCTCCTATTTCTGGTAGCACACCTGGTGAGTCCGAGAAATCTTAACAAAGTACAATGATTCACCGCAGCTATAGCTTACGTATATATTGCACCCAGGAAGGAGATGTTTACACAACATTTCTTTCATTATTTTGAGCAGAAATGCTTTGTCGGGAAGGAGAGGTTTTCACAACATTTTTGTCATTATTTTGAGCAGAAATGTTTTGTCGGGAATTCTTTATTCCTCGCTGTCGAAAACTTCCACAGTCACTGGGTAAACATTTCCCTTATCGACTAGTTTCTCACACTGTTATGAAAAGATCTGGATATAGCCAATAAGTTCGCTCTCTTTCACCGGTGAATTTTATTTTCCTATCTACTCGCTATGAAATTTACTCAATTCATCCATAAAATCCTTAACACCTCCTGTACAGCATTTCATCATTGAAACATCTACAATAGACACTAAGGAACAAAATGTCACTCCATATTTCCCCTACAATCTGGAAATTATTTACTCTCCATCATCCCCTGCCATGATATAGCGTGTAAAATGTTCACATTATGAATTCCCACAAAGTGTTGAGACATGCGATGCGACACCTCATTACTTATTTTCAAAATTACACAATATGATATGCGACTTTTGATCAATTTCAAGAAAGTTAGCAGCGTAACAAAGATCTTATTATTGAACATAAATATCAATACTTGTCAATGTAATTGACTATAATGACTCAAACATACTTACAGAACCACACAAATTTCATCAGAATAGGACACAAAATGATAAGTAAATGGAATTTTAAAATTTCATGTCCTTAAGAAACTAGAATGTGTGTTTTGAATATGTTTGTTATGCAAATTAGATGCATTGATTCACTGCATCACAATACAATATTATTTGTGGTAGTACATAATTCATGTTTAAAGAATGTTGGGATGATTTAGCAGTGCAGTGTACTATTATCATATAGATATCATAACGCTATAACAAGTATTTGATGTGAGTGATATGCTACATTCTCTCCTTTTTTCTTCTTTATTCAAAAGTTAAGTTCACTTTCTTACAAGAGTGAAGTCCAGTAATCTGAAATGAAATAAAATGAAATGAAATGAAATGAAATGAATGAAATGAGAAATGAAATCTATGAAGCGAAGATTTTCATGCAGGTCGGTGCATTGGAGATTTGTCAGGCTATCATGTAGCATAATCACCTCATTTGCTTTGCATTCTTGTGTTATTTTTTTTATGAGAACTTTCTGTGCAACTTCAAATTCACAATCATTCTTGATTCATGCCCTGATCAACTGAATGCCTACCTTTTTGTTTCTTTCGCTTCGCTCCCTTAAATGTCCAGTTTGCTTTTGGGAGCAGTGATTTTAAAATTTTAAAGATGATTTTAAAGATGTTCAAGATATCACATTTGACGCATATTTGTAGGTCTGTTGAATCACAACACATCTTACACATAAAATTTTCGAAATAAAGCCTAAGATATAAGGAAATATCAGTATTTTTCTCAGTAAACCATAACTGTAGACGGTTTAGTCTAGAAACATTTTTATTATAGCCATTGTTCACATTTTGTGTGTTTAACAATAATTAATATCGATTATACGGATTCAAATTTTTAGAGTGGTTCTTTCTATTCCTAACTCAACATTTTAGAACTGTTTTAAAGCACTAATGCTGGGTTTTTGTTTCGTCTGCAAATGGTAAATATGCCTTTAACACAGCCTTTGAGACTTCGTGGGAGTTTCATTTCAGAGTTAAAACAAAATGATTTACATGGCACCGAGGAGACGTGCATGCAAAGGGAAGATAGAATGCGATTTCCGCTTGGAATTCTGTTGCCGCCATTTTGCTGCAGCAAGTATTTTGTGTCTTAACATGCTTAATTAAGAAGGCCATCAATGACATCATATTTGTGTTGATGTATCTATGTGCATGTGCGTATGAGTGCATATTTGAAAACAGACGGGGGGGGGGGGCACTATACATTAGGTTTCTCTCTCGCTCCCTATCCGAGTCCAAGGAGAGGGTGGTTAACCAGATTCTATAAAACTTCGTCCACGTTTGCTGTTCAAATCTGACGAAATAAAAAGGCCCGGACTATTCAGCAACACTCCACGGTCACCATGGGACAGGATTTGTGTGTCTTGTCAACCCTGTCAAATCACACTCAGGGGGAATTTAGAGTTAATGTTACTGTCTTTTACAGAGTAAAGTCAAACAACTAAATCGGTAGAATTTTCATTTCATTCGGACATAAGTTAATACAAGATTAACTTTTTTTCCTGTCCATGTTACATTCAGAAATTTCACTTGCTGACAATAAATTTCATGAAGAAGATCGAAGGTGTGATGTAGGCCTACTATGTGTCATGCCGTGGGCGTCCGTTGAAAAGTCGTTTCGCGCACCTCGCATAACTATATAGGAATTATGTTAAAGGAGAACGTTTTTATTAATGTGCATAAAACTGTCATTACTGGGATGGGGGCGTCAGATCTCCTAGCGGCAAAGAAGTACATAAATGACAAAATGTAAAGAAAACAGGACAGCTGTTTTGAAACTACGCCACTTTTTTTTTTCTGAAGCGCTTTATTATGGTGTATGTTCCGACTTTGAGGAAGAATAAAGTACTACGTCACAATGTTGGTACTGAAAGCGCGGGTAGTTATCGTCACCTGGGAATCGTCTTTCATTCATAAAAGGCCCTTTTTAAGAATGTTTCTGGTTTGACATATCCGAGATGCACGGTTCTATGTATTTTCATAGCCTGGACAACATCTTTTTTTTTGTTTTGTTTTTTTTGCAAATATGAGTCAATGAAAAAAGTTTTGATGATGATGCAAAAAAGTTGAATGCTCAAAGAATAAAACTCTGTGAGTGTTCGGATTACCATACTCGATATTTTCCACCAAACAGTGGTATTAGAATATTACAAAACCATCAAGTTTAACAGTTTATTTGTATGGTGATATGTTGACAGACCTCTTGATAGTGATAAGAACGATGATAACAATAATAACTTTTGGCATAATCTTGAAAAGTTTTGTTAGTTGAAAGTTTGTTGTTGTTGTTGTTGTGCTTTTTAAGCATCATCATACAACGCAGTCAGCCAAGTAAAGTTATAATCTTCTTTCTACCTGAGACGCCCCAATGTTTAAAAAGCGTCTTTTAAAAGGTAAAAAAAAATAGAGAAAGAGGAAAAGTACGTCCACGTCATCTGGAGCGCTTTCGCTTGAATGTCATGTATGACGCTCCCTGTAAAGAAGATTACCAACTAGATCGGATCTGATACAGCTCGCCGCAATCTGTCGATAGATGCAGTCTTACGATAACATCTAGGCCGTCCCATTTCCTTGGAGGTACAGGTGTAAGACTCCTCCCATAACCCTCCTATCAAACTTGCACTACATTTCACATGAATGTGGCAAATGACGTCAGGTAAACATGTGCCAAAATAATAGATGAAACAGTCGGCTAAAATAGTTATTCAAGGACGAAAGGAACGGCTCTGATTCTTTTTTTTTTAAAATCATAATAATATCAAGAGTAAAGTTGCGGTGTTGAGTTACATTCATTTGACGTGGCTGAGAAGGAAGCAGTCAAATTTACAAAGCAAAGGATTACTGGACAAAGAATTCGAAGTCCCTATATACGGGAAGGACTGTGGGCAATGAGGAAGAAGTGACGAGTTTGATTTTCAAAACAAGTTAAGCGCCATATTGAAATTCTAAATTAAACCCATCATCAGATAGAGCAACATACCACCTTTCCAATGATAACGATTCCAATAAATATTCTTAAAGGTGCAATTAAACATGTCCCATATTTTCCTACCACTTTCCTTTTTCAACAGGTATATAAATCGCAAATCTCTCAAATTTACAAAAATGGAGTTAACTCATTTTGGATGAATTTCTCCAAGTGTTTACAGCTGCTCGTGCCAATGGACTCGAACCAGTTTATTTCACGAGTCTATGGTCTTATATCCACTAAACAACTGCTAAACCACAACAGTGTTTTGTTTTCTCATGGACACACGTCTCATTGGACATGAGTCTACCTTTTCATGTACTTTTTAAGTTATAGAGCAACAGTACTTGAGCTTTTAATGTTTCTTTGTAGGGTGTTTATATCAATTTGAATCGTTGAAAATGATTCGCAGGTGAGTTTCACCACCACAATAGGTGGAAGTTATGGTAGGCCTAAAATACAATATACCGTAATTCGCGCTCGGCATGCTCCTTTTGTCATCGGCTGTGATGGAGGTTATAGCGAGGTCAGTACTCAGTTGGAAACGTGTACCTCACGTAACGGAGGTAATTCTGCCGCCCTCATAAAGTATATTCGGACCATTCTGGTGGTAACTCGCTGCGGCGTATCATCGGAAGAGTTGCTATCGTATCTATCAATCAGTAATCACCGATATCACCAATGTTACCATCATAATAAGCTATGGTATCTGACACTATCTTTGAATGAAAACATGATAAGAAAAGAAAACATGATAAGAAAAGAACAGAGTTTAAACTTGACACTTGCAGCTGAAATAGTCGCAGATGGGGTAGTATCACCCGTAGTATAGTTACCATGGAAAAACTATTGTTGAAGCTGGACAGTGATATCAGGAGTAGCCATTTTTTTTTTTCGCAACAGTAGAGGAGGTTAAAGGAGCCAAAAGAAGTAGCATTATAATTGCATATATTTATAAGTGACAGAAGTAGTATAGTTGTTGTCGTCGTTTTAGCAAGTATAGTCGTAGAATAGAAAACGTAGTAGAAGTAGTAGTAGTAGTAGTAGTAGTAGTAGTAGTAGTAGTAGTAGTAGTAGTAGTAGTAGTAGTAGTAGTAGTAGTAGTAGTAGAGGTCTAGTTATTGTTGTCGCTGTTGTTGTTGTCGTAGTCGTCGTCGTCGTCGTTGCTGTTACGTTGTAGTTGTTGAAGTAGCTATGTTATTTCTGCATCACTTACGGTAGCATAGCAGTATAACAGTTATTATGGTAATTTATAGCAAATGCAGGGTTTAAATCAGCATTCCGGTAGGTGAATATACGCCTTTTCTCTTCAGCTATAATAATGTGTCTGCACTGGATTGCGGCACGGGGACACAATGTAAACCTTAAGATTTCCGAGGTTAGTCCGTCATGGTTATAGGGGCCATGTTCGGATATCTGCATTGATAGGGAAGTTCGTGAGGGGGAAATTTCGTCTTCCCCTACTTTCTTTCACGTTCTATACCTCTTCCCCTGTAATCCTCAGTCGAAATGTCAAATTGATAGTTTCTTGGTTCTTAAATAGAATCAGAGCAAACCCAGTGGAAAACCCTCAGTCTTATGGAGCTTGAAGTCACATGAGCAAACTCGAGTGTTGCTGTTTTTTTTTTGTTTTTTTTTTTAAATGAACACGTTAGGATCACTACTGTGGTATTTTGCAGGAGGACGATATTAACTGATTTAATCAGGAATAATGACGTAAGATGCGACAGACACGACCACGTGCCTCATTATGTTCCCATTAGTCTTCGCAGTCTTCCCCACCCCGGATTTCTATTTTTTCCATGAAAAGTGAATCACTTTTTCTTTTTCTTTTTCGATGATCTGCATGTATTTTGTATTCATATCGTTCACATGACGAGGCAACCCAATGTTGTAATAGCACAAAGAGTGAGGTTCATCTTCTGATTCTCAAATCTAAATTCTTTAAATCAAGTTTGTGACAACATCATTCACTATCGTATTATGTCCAGTGGTCTGAACTATAACATAAAACATTATTTTTCTTGGAGCAGCAGCTGATACAATGTAACTAATGTGTGAACCACGCAATGCACAGTTCAAACAGCTGAGCTGAAAAGTAATTACATATTGTAGTTTTTTTTTAAAGGCTCCATAGCGCTGTTGTCAGCACAGACTGTCGGTGAGCTAGGAAGTCGAAGCCGGGAGTACGTCAGCTGGGGTCCGACTCCTCGTTGGTACCTATGTCTATAATGTCTATAGCGTGATGAAATTCTACTTGCTTACCTTGCAATTACTTAAACGAAAAAGCTCTTGACAAAAAACTAAGAAGTTATTCTTTATAGTCTCATAATCATAAAACAGATGTTTTATCTATATTTCTATGACTAAAGATTTTAAAAATCTAGCTTTCATTGTAGACGCGTCGTTACCGAAGTTTAAATGCCCATGTCAGCTCGTCCTTGTTGTGGTTTCGATGCTCAAGAGCAATTTACAAAACGACAAGTTTCGTTGAAGATAACGGAAAAATAGATACAGTTGCTACGAGATGTCAAATGGAGCTATAATGCATCCATTCTGTCGTAATTCCGTAATTCGTAATCCTTTCTACGACTCCGCTTTCTAGCTCCGTGGAACCCGTAACGGCGCGCGCCGAGGGCAGCAGCGGCCCTGCTGGGTCACCCTGCTATGCGTCTTGGGAGATATAACAGCGGAGAAGCGACTAGATTCTTGTCTGGGTTGATGGATCCCTGTCGGGTGCAGAATTGACAGCACCATCCGTACTTCCCTCCCATCCCCTCCCTCCCATCCCTTCCTCCATCCACTTCTGCTTCAGGGGAAAAGTAAAGCGCAGATGGTTACTAATGTGAATTGCTGTATGTACTATTATCTAACACCGGTAAGCCTATTCTAGTGCTGTTAAGTTTATAACACATTCTATCCCTTTTCACCTTCCTCTATTTCATCCAACCCCAGCAGCAACTATAGGAAGTACGTTACCAACGAGGTACCTCCTTGATTATTACCAGTATCATCTCATTGTTGTTGTTTCAACACAATGGAGCGATTACATCAAAAACTTTAAAGGTCCAGTTTACCTTTGGTAGCAGTGATTTTAAAAATGTTCAAGATATCACATCATTTTTTATGCATATGTGTAGGTCTGTTGTATCACAAAACATCCTACCATATAAAATGCTCGTAATAAAACCTAGAATATATGGAGTTATCAGTATTTTTCTCAATAAACCATAACTGTAGACGGTATAGTCTGGAACATTTTTGTTATATCTATTGTTCACATTTTGGGTATTAAACAATACTTAACATCGATTATATGGATTCAAATTATTACAGTGGTTGTTTCTATCCATAACTCACATATTAGAACTATTTTGATCCACTAATGCTGGGTTTTTGTTTCATCTGCAAATAGTAAATTATGCCTTCAACGTTTTCACTTCTATCACTGCTTTAATTACAGTCACGCTCATTAGTGTCGGCAATTGTGGGTTAACGCCGACTTCAGTACTTATGGTCCACATGGTAGCTTAGATTTTGTCCTATAATAGAGAGAGTTGAAGTGAGGTATAGGGAACAATTACTGAGATTAATCAATCATGCCTGTCTCGATGATCGTGATCAATCAACCATTCCTGCCTCGATGATCGCGATCAAATCTAAAATCAATACTTGCTACTTAGGTTTTCATGAATCGGGTATAATAACTTTCTGTCTGCACCGGGATGAGAGGATCCGCAGCAGTTTCGAACGCGCCTTTGGATTGGTATGGATTACTTTACTGACTGAAGCCACATGGCTGCTAATTACTGCCATTGGAGGAACGATGTTAATCAGTCCCGCGTAGTACGATTACGGAGCTCCATGGTACCACGGTGCACGAACCTAAAGAAAGGGGATAATAAATTGTTATTTTTAATCTTGTCATAGAAGCTCAAAGACAATACATTTCTACGGGTTTTTTTTTTTCTATTTTAATACTGGATATAATACTCATACAGCATAAACCTATAAATACATATACAGTTCATCAATGGTAATGTCCTAGTACGAAATTAAAACAAACTCTTCGTCATACAGGACCAGTTTTTTGGAATGCAATTAACCCAGATAATTATAATAAGCAACATGATAATTTATTTAAGAAGCAGTATAAAAGACATCTTTTATCTTTTCATTAAGATTGCATTGATGTATCTAACAATTCTTTCTATGTTCATTTCGTTTTTTTTTTTTGTCTGATGTTCTTTTGTGTATCTTCTGTATAAAACTGATTTATGATTTGTGAAAACAACTGTGATTCCAATTCTACATGATTTGTAACAACGGTGTATGCGCGCCCACAGGCATTATTGGCTTTTTATGTGTACACCATTTTCCATTTTACTTGTTGCCTTTTGTAATCTGGAACAATTCATGACTGTAATTCTGATGTTGTTGTTGTGGTTTCTTTTACATGTCATTGTTTTTTTATGTTCATCTGTAACACCGAATGCTTCATGTTGTTTTTATTGTGATTGAAATGGAAATAAACGAATTGAATTGAATTGACCCTTATCAATTAGTCTCGAATCCAGTACACGGTTTGCAAAATATCAACATCAGGAGTCAAAGTAATGTTATTCACAGTACACACTAAATTGATGAAGAAGTGAAAATATAAACATAATATACACACACATACCGTACACATGCACATACTCACTCAAGCGATATGACATAATGTGATATCCTTCTTTTGCAGCACATGTGGTTTGTTAACAGTTAAATAGCAACATCCTTGCCGAGCACTTCCTCGAGAATTCATAATGATATCATGACCTAACGCAACTTACATAAATGCACATGGTTATATAGATAGACGAAAATGCGGCTTCATGACTTCCGAAAGCCGTCATTACAATGTCACCTCTTAGTCAATTGATGATGGGTGCATGGCTGGAAGACGAAAGGACGTTGCTGTGACGAAGAAATTATGTTATGTCTGAGGAATATATATCTTGTATATCAATCTACTATGATGGCATGTATCTGTTAGTCAGTTGTCATTCACAAACGCTTGTCAAAATGTCATAACTCACTATAATTTTTTATGTTGGTTTTTTGTTGTTGTCATAGTCTAAGTCATCCAATGAACGGAAAATCCTGTATGTATTGACTGAATGGATAAGTGACATCATAAATCGAGTATGGGATATGGTTGAGGGAATTATCAATACCCATATCAATATTAGCACTGCTGTTGACAAGCCAAAAAGAAAAACAAAAGGAAATGGACATTTTAGAATAAAGGAGAACAATGGAAACATATATATCAATATCCAACAATTATTATAAAAAAAAAAACAAACTAGGATATCATGAAAAAAATATTGTATAAAAAACCATTGTAAAAGAGCAAAATGCAAATTTAAAGGCGAGAGAGATTTTTCATAGCCCCCCCCCCCCCCCCCCCCCCCGGCACTACTATGACTTAATTAAAGGGATCGTACAGTTTGGGTTGAGACCTAATTTCAGGTTTCTAACATTTATGGGTGAGATAATGAGAAACCTCTTATGAAATATGAAAGAGCATGTAGTTCCATGAGGAATTCAGCGTTTATTTGATGAAAATTGGTTTTAAAATGGCTGAGATATCCAAAACAGAGCGATTCTAATATGTGTGGGACCCGCACTTTATTACGATCACTTTGTTTTACTTTGTTTTTGGATGTTTCAGTCATTCCAAACCCGATTTTCATCAAATAAACTTTGAATTCCTCTTAAAATGGTATGCTCTGTACTATAACATAAGTGTTTTCTTGGTATCTCGCAAAAAGTTAAAACCCAATGCTCATCTCCACCAATACTGTACCATCCCTTTAACACTGACTTTCAAAGCGATCGTCTACTTCTTCATTACACAGTATACCCAATTTTGTTTCCCTCTGCAGTTTATCAATTTGTTTGACTGTATTTCTCGGAAATTTGTTTTCTCAGGTATATGTGGTCGTATCGCACGTTTTGGATTCGTCTTTAGTTCATATCGTTCATCTGTAGTCATTTTTGTTAACAAAAACAAAACAGAACAAAGCAAAACACGCTCCCCCTCCAAACAGCATACACACACACACGTACACACACTCTGCTGCAAACCGGATGAGCAACATGGCCATTTTTTAGGTCAATCAACATCGATCGCGAATCGAAACAGTCGATTGCGATCAACTTCCCCCGTCAAGACCACGAATACGCGAATTCGGATGGGATCAATTTGGCGCAGGGATGTGTCGCCTTTGGTGGCCGCTATATCTGAAGTCCTGTGGAGTCCCACAGGAAAAATTTGCAGAGACAAAGATTAGAATGTGATTCCGAGCTTTCTCGATGCCGTTTTTTTTTTTCTCAAATGAACAACGGACAAACATTTCAGTTCTTTTTACCATAATCAACTGCATGCATGTTCAAGGAAATTGAACTTCTCTGTTATAGAATAACTGTTTTGAGAGATACACGTAGAAAAAAAAAACACATAACAGACGATTTTGTTTTTCAACGAGAATAAAAAGAAAAAAAAATCCGAGAGTTGGAAAAACAATAACCTATTTTTCCGATGTAAGCAAACTGGCCTTGACTCCAACAAGGTTTGTTGCTGTCTGTGAAAATGATACTTCCCTGACCTCTCCATTTCCCTACGTTTTGTTTTTGTGTTTCTTCTTTGTGTATGCTGCGCTTCCTTCTCCTTGCCCTTTTCTCGTCCGTCGTCTTCCTCGTTTTCTGACCATTAAAGGGGAAATCCAGTCCAAAACTAAGTTAGTTTGATAAAAAAAGAGTGAAATCTTACGAGTTCAACGGTTAAAAATTGGCCGAAATTGGATGAAAAATAAGGAAGTTATCACATTTTGAAGTTTTGCTAATTTCTGCAAAACAGTTCTTGTAGTGGATATGAATAAGAAAATGAGTGAGCTAACCATAACATACATGTACCCTCACAATTTTCCATTGATCGTGTACAAGAAATGACGATAAATCAGTGTTTCTGTCATTGAAGTCTGAAACATGATGTTATTCCCGGTTGGTTACTTCAGAATCTTGATCAGTTCGATGAGCCTCGGGCATAATTATGTTTGAATGAAAAACTGGAAATTTCAAAATGTTACGTACAAACTATACGGTAAGTTATGAGGGAATTACATGCTCACTTTGACATTTGCATATTCATATTGACTGTTCAAGAACTGTTTCCTTCCAAATTATAGAAACTTCGAAATGTCATAACTTCCTTATTTTTCACCCGATTTCGATCAAATTTATACCGTTGAAATCGTAATATTTTACTCTTTCTTATCAAACTAACTTATATTTGGACTGGATTTCCCCTTTAAAGGTAGGGGGATACCTTTTACAGACCTCCCAAAATGCAGCAAAACATTTAATATGAACCTCAGGGGACTAGTTTAGGCCACTGCTTAGAAATTTGGAAGTCAACATGGCAGTTATCTACAATTTGAATAATGCACAAAACTTAACTACTCAGTAGTTCTGTGTGTCAGCCACACTTAAGCCTTTTTGTTGCAGTTTTCTGTATTTTTTTATCTATAAACACAAATCTAAAAGTATAAGAGCTGATGTAATAACATATAGAGTGTGTGGCAAGAATGTATATAGAAATGTTTGTAAGTTTTGATGAACTTTATTCACAAAATATACATGATGGACACACACGCAGTGCATGGGTCTGCAAAGGTAGCCTAGTTATGTACTGGAATTTACGGTGAGCCCCGAAAAAAATTCAATTCAAAATCTAACGGTCAATAAAAATGTACTAAATGTTACCTTCCACTTTCAATACTTTATGGGAGTTTCTAAAATGATACTCTCTTCAACAAACCACTGTGTTTACACAACTCTTCATGTAAGGCATGCAAATGGGATTCCCTACCTTTAACAGGGAGTATTTTATGGTTTTTTGTATTTGCACTTTTTTTTTTTTGGGGGGGGGGGATGTGTCTACATCGAAATTGCTTGGGTATCGTGGCATCACTATACATGTGTGTATATTTGTCTCGTCTTCGTTGATTACAATATCTACATTAGCTGGAAATGAAATGCCACTTTACATTAAATGGTTAATTGGCATGGATTCGCGCGTGTCATCTCATATGTCTTTATGTCCTAGGCCACGTGACTGTGTTATATTTTCTTATCTTTTTCCCTTGTAAATTTATAATTATTTTGTTTATTTTCTGTTGACATTCAAGTGGTTTTAACTTGTCATTATTGTCTGATATTTACCGACATGTCGTCTACATTTTTGCTGCCTCAATTCAGAGCAACAGTCTGTCTTGTGGGCAAACCATACCTTAAAGGTCGTCAAAGACGATGTATGCGATAACATTAATTGAACTGTTCCCATTGTATGACGTCAACTCTGAAATGTATACCCCGGCTAACACACGTGGTAGTTATATCAGTGTCGCGGTGAGGTAATGTGTCGTGCTATGTAAACCTGTGTCACAGCGATGATAAGATTGCGATTTATTCTTACCGAACCTAAGCTAGCAATGTTGTCTACGACGTTGTTGCTACCGTGCGTGTCTAGAATGTTCAGAGATGCATAGGAGTACATACCAGGTATAATCATGATTATTATAAAGGTATATCTATAGGCTCTGTTTGTGCTTTCCTTTAATAAATTATATATGTTTTCAAAGCAATGTGAAGTATATTCTCTTCTCCTTTAAGCAAAGGAAATTTCGTTAAATCAGATGAAAAATTGAATGGGGCTTTTTGGACTTCGATATAAGTTCATCGGAATTCATGGAGGAGTAGCTAGGCAGGAATTGTTATCCGTGTATTTCATCAACACTATCAAATCTACAGTAGGAGCTTCCTTTCAGAAAAAGAAAGAGAAGAATGAAGAGAAAAGATACCAAAGGAGAGAAAGTGACAACGAGACTATTAGCAAACAGACGATGAAGGGAAATGTTGATAAAGTCAGAGAGAGAGAGGGAGAGAGACGAGGGAATGAAAGTTAATAATGCCAGAGCCCTATAGATCAAAGTGAGAGGGAGAGAGAAAGGGGGCTGTTACAGTATTCAAAGGAGGTGAATATGAATGGAGCATGGATGTAACCAAATCTTGCCTTTCCTTTGTTGAGAAGCGCCTGAGAATGACCTTCACCTAAACTTGAAGAGTCGCTTCTGGTCGGTTGCCGTGACCATGACGACATTGGCGACGACGCTGGCTGTCTATCTCCACGGTTGATTAACCACGCTCGTCTCCAAACAGGATGGACCGGTGGCCGGATGGCGGTCCGGTTTCCATGGGAACCGAAAATATCGAAACCTCATCTCATCCACCGCAGCACATTCTCAGCTACGCCAAGGCGGTATGAAATATTATATGGTCAAGAGTCTGTAGAAACCAGCGAGCAATGTCGGTCACAACATAAAACGAGGCTACAGGAAAGACAAAGGAAAGACAACCGCTTTCACTTCGTCGGAAGTTGATAATCTAATAATTGCGTTTTGGGGTCATTGAGAAAAAAAATTACAAATGTACCAGGAGAGAGAGGGAGGGGAGTAGGAGAGAATATGGGGTGGGGAAGAGAAAGGGAAAGGGAGAAGGGGGAGAGCCAAGCAAGCAGCAGGAATGGAGAGTGTCCCAAAACCAAGGGTAAGTTTCATTTCCCTGCACATCCTTTGGTTACATAATAATCAATCAGGATGTCAAACGTGTAATCAACAGAAGAAACATGCTCACATTGATACCGTGTATGAACATCTCTTGCTGTTAGATTTAGTGCGTAAAAGAATCTCATTACAATGTACTTTGCAACTGGTGAACAAATTGCCCTATAAAACGACGTCGATAAGTCGTCAATGTAGGGCAATTTGTTAATCAGTTGCAATGAAAACAACTCGACGGAAAAGTGTCACCTCATTACGTGTTATTTTATTTTTTCCAAAATACAAGAATGCATACACTGTGTTGATTAAGAAGTACATGTTGCAAGTGATGTGATCGTACCACTATTACATAGTACAGAAGATCTTTTACCCCTCTGGTAGGGTATACTTCTTCATATTGGTTTCCAGCCACGATTTCGTCTTCCACTTCCTTTTTCTTGACATGATTGTATTGAGAGTTAGCGTTTGCGCTTTTTGCTTTTGTTTTGTTTGGGGTTTTTTTTTTGTGGGGATTTTTTTTCATGGATGTTTTAGCGGCGAACTAAATACAAATAAAAAAAGAAACAAAGATTAGTTGTCAACTCTGCGATGTGGGAACGTCTTAATTGTCTGTTGTTTGCTTTTGAACAATTTAATATTTAAAAAAAAAAAAAACTATGGCGAAATGCCTTCATATCAAAGGAATATTACACACCGGGAACCAGCATTGCCCATACAGTACCTTTTCAACAATATGGTTGTTCTGCCGGTCTTCTCTTTCCTCTTGTTATCTTGCTTTGTATTTTATCAGTCTTTCCCTTTGATTTCTATCTAATGCTTCGTCCTGATATAGACCCTTCTCTTACTCATTTCCTTACGATAACAAAACGTTTCTCTCTCTCATTCAAATGGTTGGAACTTTCTACAGACTGTGCAGTGATCGGAACGTCCCAAATCATTGTTTTACTTGCTCTTGTTCTTTTTCCTGTCTGGCTTTGTTCTGGAAACTATCGGATGTCTACATTGGTAAATTACACTCAATGCTGTCATCCACATAACTCAGATTTTCGAACCATTTTTGAAGCAATAACGATATTTTTTTCTCTCGTTCTGCAAATCATAGCGAGAGGCTTATTAAGAGTGGAATATAGGCAAGCTGATAACTCTTTACATTGTATAATTATTATAGAATGACAATCTCTTGCCTTAATATGTAAGATTATGCTTTGGTATAGTTTTGATATAATTTTATGTAAGGCGCTTAGAAACTGTGTATTAAGCGTGGTAAAAATGTTAATTATTATTATTATCATTCTCCTGTATTCACACACACACACACACACATACACACACACATTGGTTATGATATTCTTCATTTGAATTTCATTCAAAGTCAGCATCATTTTCACAATGAAGCGAGTATGAACAAAAATAAGCAGCTGTATTTTTCACTTGTGCTATACTGAATCACAACTTTATGAAAATCATACCACGTTTAAAAAAATGATATAGAACTCTGCATAAATCTCATAATAAATAAAAATTGTCTTCATCAACTTGATCAAGCTAATTAATATCTGCTTCATTACAAAAACTTCACACTTAGAGAATACAGCATTTCACCAATACATGTACCTGCAGTAAACTAAAATCTAATAACTGACTTAAGAGAACGAAATTCATAATTTCTTAACCTAGATCACCCTACACCCCACATATTATCTGATTTTGTTATAGACACACGCACGCACAAACACACACACACACAAACACACACACACGTATTTTCATATTTGTATCTATATGTCATATAACTGTTATCATTCCATCTCCCACTTTGAAGATTATAATCATACCAATCTTTACTTCCGTTTTTCTCTCATAGTCTCAGATTCTTCCTATCCACTCCTCCACCCCCCCCCCTCTCTCTCTCTCTCTCTTTCTCTCTCTGCCATTCTGTCGCCAAGTGTGACTGAGCATGACGATGGCGTGGTCGCTCACACATGCATTAGTTCATCTGGCTGTCATCATCATCGCTGTCATCGTCCCTCTCCTGGAGACCATCATTGAGGAGTCCCAAGAGAGGAGGAGGAGGCGCGTCTCTCCGATCGAGTATGTCATCAGATTTCATGCCACGATTTCAATTTTCCCATCAGACCGGTGTCCGCAAGCTCGAACAGCGTCGTCCATGTGATACTGGTATCGTATACGTGGGTCAAGGTCATTGCATCCAGTCAAGTCAAAGTACATGTAGTTGAAATAGGGTAACTTCACATCTTGGCAGCCATGTTAGCAGCCATTTTGAAGGCCATTTCTCTTGCCACTTTGGCATGATAAAATTATTAGCCACATGTCTATGTTCCTAATGAGTGTCAGACTTTCATCTCTTAAAATGTTACAATCGACCCTTGAGTACGCGTGAAAACAGCCTTGGAGACATGATTGGGTTATTCATAGATTACAATATTGTGGCTGCCATTTTGGACGCTGCTTACTTGTTAACTATTTTGTCTGCAATTCGACAAATTTACTTAACTGGAATGTGAATAAAATTTGAATTGATAAACTCCTTATCAAATTTAGTTCTCACGTCCTCATGGCACATTTGTTGTTGTTAAAGATACTGTAAACATACTTCAAATATAGAATGATTAAAAAAAAAAGATGTAACGAAGTTCTAGAATTTATTTGAAATTTGCACAATATCACGGCATTAAAACATTTATAAAAGATGCCAACACACGACGTAACTCAATGTATACGGATAAGGAAAAATGTTTCAGTTGACGTGTGAAAAACTATGAAAAGAGAACCGCGGCAAGCAATTTAGGAAATATGAACAAGCATGTAGCCTATACCTCTTATTCGTTGAGCGATGTTTGTGCCAAAGTTATTTACAAGACGTCTGGACAAGTAATCCCTCGTAATTTCCCGTGGACGAGCTATGCATGTCTCTCATCCCTCCACAAGATCCCTCATCCGTTAGCCTCAAATTAGCGATCCCTCTTTGAACTGGACTCAAGTGCATTCAGTCGTAGCTTGTACCATGAACCTAGGTCCATGCTTGTACAGAGGACTTCGGTGAAAGCCATTAATGTGTCAAGAGCATCACTGAATCCCCCAAAGTCAATAGCGGAATTCACAAATTTCTCGTCAATAGAAATACACTGCAAGTGTGCGTGAGTGTGTGTCTGAGTGTGTCCCCCTGTTTTTCCTCAACAGAAAAGTTGACGCAGGAATATTCGTTAATTTATCGATTTTTTTTCAGTTCTATTGAATAAAGTTCTAACATGAATAGGGGAGCTACAGGTGTTCATTCCTTTCTTATTCTTCTTCATTTTTGTCACAATGCGATTTTACCTATAGCCGGGTTCACACGTACACCAATTAGCGGGATACAAATCTCGAGATTTGCATCGCGATCGTCATCCCGCTAATTTGTACGTGTGAACCCGGCTTATATGTACATGATGTATGTCTCCCCCCCCCCCCCCCCCCTCGTACCTTGCATATCCAGGGTATTGTGTGTGTTTGAATATACGGTTTTTCGTTTCGTTTTGTTTTGTTTTCATATTGTTTTGCTCCATTTTGTTTTCGGTCATTTAGTATACCATCACGATGCATTTGTTCACTGTATCACTTCTTTTATTAGATTCGATGTTTGGGAAAGTGTTAAATGAAAGATATTAGTTTGGAAGCCAGACAAGAATGGGAAGATGGTGCACAATGAAAGTGTCAGGAAACTTATGGAGACTGTCATTTGGTTAATATACTACAAATATTTAGGATTAACCTCTGGAAATCCGCACTTTGAGTGACCAGAAGATGCTGTTCTTTTATTTCTTGATGATGATATACATGAATGTACTATAACACAATTAAGTCGCTATGTGTGTGGATCATAAACAAAACACACAAAAAAATCAGACAATGTGCATTTTATTAACAGGAAGTGACTGAGCACTAATTCAAGCCTCACAAACAAGTTCATCTTCTTTCACGTCACTAGAAATTGGTCAGATCTCTAACTTCCTATCTTTTGGCTAATTGGCAGAGGATTCCTCACATCTGGTTCCATTTTTCAAAATGTTCTCTGTTCATGAGTTTTACATGATTATCCTGAAATTGAGCCAGCGATATGTTTGCGTTATATTACAGACCGGAGGTTCACATTTTGGTGAGAAGCTGCGATTGACTTGCTCAAAGTATGATGGGGTCAAACAGGGAAAACGCACAAAAACAAAAATATTATATTATATTATATTGTATTATATTATATTTTAGATCATGCAAGGTAAGGGGTTGCAGTTTTATCTGTCGCTGAAATGTCTACGGCATGCAAGATATATGTATATCAATCTGTAACCTTTTTTTTTTTAAGAAAACAAAAGCGTTATTGATATCTTACTGACTTTATGATTTTTTTTCTCATTTTTTTCTATTAATGAACACAGGATAAAGATTTCGATGAAACTTTCTGTCACTGTAATATTTGATATATTAAGGTAATTCAAGTACCAATGGGCAGGATTATGAATTCGATTTTCAGAGCATTTGGGAACACTTCTATCAAGTTTAAGATGGTTTTGAAAATTGTATACCATCGTTTGTACTCCCCATAACATGCCAGATGATTGGTGGGTCATCTCTCATCATCTAGTTCTTTGGTGTTGCTGATATGTTTTTTTTTTTTCTTCATTTTGCCTTTAATCATGCATTAATGTTCCCTTGTTTTGTTTGTTTGTTTTTTTGTTATTGTTGTTGAGTTGAAAGTCGATGGCCAATGGTCGGTAATGGCTAATCCGGTTTACAATGAAATATGTTTTGTTTTCATTTTGATAAATACTTTAAATTATTATGTTAATTATGGTTTCTTTGGATCGCGAGGTTTCAGAAAGAAGTTGACATCTGCAAGCATGCAGACACTGAGTTATCATGGATTTTGATAGTACTATAGAAGAAAGAAGAGATATTATTAGTGGCGGCGGTAGTAATAATTTCAGGTGTGGAAATCTGTTCTGTATCTTCAGTGGCATCAGGGAGGTTGTTTGAAGAGAGCCAGGTGCCATCAGCACCGAATTTTCGGCACGGATCCTCCGATGTCTTGATCCACTTACAGGTACATCCTTTCGCCCACCTTGTGACAATGTCCATACATAGAGAACAGAATGATGCCATGATAAGTTGCATGTTATGCATTATACGAGATAAACTGTCTTCGCTCGCGATCGGCTCATCCTCATGAACGTCGAAACACGCCCTCCCGAGGACCCGAAAGCCTCGCTGGGCTCTTTGGCTCATAACAGGATATCAGCGAATTCCGACCACGAGATTTCTGTAGGAGAAAATAGAAATGGGTCCGTTTTATCGAGGGATTATACGCACTCGGGGGGGGGGGGGGGGGGAGAGAAAAGAAGAAGAAGAAGAAGAAAAAGGAGCTAAAATCAAGAACAAATAACTTCCTTTGTTACACTGACAGTGAGAAAATTTTCTATTTTTGCTGCGGAAGGGCCGCGTCCACCGATTCATCTACGACACAATTCTGCAAATCATGACAACGACTCAAGCCAAAAAACTCTCTGTTCGTGTAATGTGGCATTTTCTTTTCCATTCTTTTACTTTCTTATCCAGTGAGACCTTGCTCGAGATATTGGATCAGATTTGTACTTGTTTAGTTTCTGCAAATCATTCTGACAAGGAAATGTGGCATAATAATGCTAAATTGAACAGGTTGAGGTCACAATTTGTCACGTAATAGACTTGCCAACAGCCACCTTGTGAAGCGATGCATCTCGGTCGTCAATCTGTTGCAAGACTTTCTCTTCCAGCAAGAGTAGTGTTATCTTTAACTTGATCAACTACGAGACTATACGTGGTGATGATGAAGATGATGGCACACAGTTGTGAAGATGAACATTTTAAAAACGTTCCTTAGGTGAATTATGTTCATGATTCGAAATACGCGTATACATGCTTCAGTTTTGGATTTAGGTTCTCACCTACATGGTTTATTTTGCGCTTAGCGCTAGATTTTCTTCGATTGTTATGTGGTGTTTGGTGTTTATACAAGAGAAAACAAAAATAATTGCATTTGTCTCGTGACTTTTACAACTTGGAAAGCATCTATGTCACAGCATCATAGGCATATTCACTCATGAATAGTAGTAAAGTAAGGTAATTAATGATAATCGGAAATTAACGTATAAGCCCTGCACATTGTCATTATCATAATCGACATATGAAGAAATACATAAAACAGATAGGACCGAACTTACATGACAGCCTCAGCAATCAAAAAGGGAGAGTAAATGTTGTTTAATTAGTGCCACACAACCTTAATAAGCCCTACGCATATAAAACCTTGGAAATATGCACAATTAAATAATGTAATTTCCCGTCATATTGTGCGCTCGTTGTATGTTAAACTGGTTTACAGCTGCTCTTCACAAATTTCTATATTCTCTGAAATCACTCGTAGCAGCACGACGTGTCAGCATTCGATATAGCGTATATACCTCGAGACGAGATCCCGACGGAGCTCAGGTTGAGAGAGATCGAGTCTTGATGACGAAGCGAGGGAGAAGGGGTATTGTTACCTAGACAACACCTTGAGGAAATCTGCGTGACATCTTTAAAATGTCATGGACAGATAGATGGGGTGTGTCTCGGGTGTTGAGAAAGGCTCTCCAAATGAGATCATGTCAACGAGAGATTGTTCGTTTCACCTTTTTCTTTTCGTTTTTTTTTCTTTCCCAACTCCAAAATATCCAAAATACAGCCGGGAGACCTTTCTTAAAAGTTAATCCTTACTCTCTTTTCAACGCGTTCGTTGCAGTTTAAGTTGGAATACTGTATCCAAAAGAGAAAGAATGCAATTATGAATCAAAGACATGTTTGAGTATAAGGCATACACCATATCCCAGCCTCACACAAGCAAAACAGTCTTCGGCTACCTCGCCCCCAAATAAATTATACTGTATGAGATCCTTCACATACAGAGCTGCATCAGCATAATCATAATGATATACTGCATATCTAATGATTTTAAGTAAACTTCTTCTCTTTCCGCCTTTAAGTTTAACTTGAACAGAATCGAAATGTCTCTTTCATTATTTTGTTTTGCTTTTCTTGTGTTGTCACGCTTGTGAATTAGTGATAACAAATCATAATGCAGTTTATGTAATCACATGTTGGGATATGTTGTACCATTCTACATGATTTGTCTATGTTACATTCTATATTTACTCTCATTCTGCGAGTGTTATTATCTTTCGTAAGATCAGAGTTATTATGTTAAGTTTTCACTATCAATTATACCTATTCACTTCAGACAAGTCTATTCATTTGCGGATGATCGGCTTGGCGACTATCAAATCTGAGAAGCGTTACTAAAAATGACATCATGATGTCATTATTTTAAAAAAAAAAGTTAGTTAATACAAATTATACGCCACAATGCGTAAAAGATGTCGTACCACTTGATGAGAAATGACACATTTACTAATGATAATAATCGCATGAGTCGGAAAACCTTTCTGTCACTATCAAATTCATAGTCAGAAATTCCTAATTCAATTACGTCGCAATGGCAAAATATTACTATTCAAGTGTTTATGTCCTTAGGGATAGAACATCCGTTGGCTATTTCTTCGAACAAACCGCAATGAAATCTCAAAGTCGGTGGTAATTGCCATTAACTTTGGAGGACGACTGGATGTTGCAACTAATCCGAACATTTATTTAATGTGCTTGCGCTATATGATAAAAACGCCTTTTGCCGTCAAAGATTAAGTTTTTCTGCTAATGGTTGTCTTCATTCAGAGTGACACGGCTCGGAACTTGGCCCGACCTCATCGGAAATGCGGCCACGATTGGGCGCGTAACTTCTCCCAGACAACTCCCGCTAATTCACCGTGATTTCTTTAAGGCAGCACATTAACCTCTGTCATTAACAAATGATTAACTCGTTGAAGAAACATTAAATCCCAGGGGGAAGATAAAAACTGATCTCATCAAATTCAATGTCCTTGATTTAAGCGTGTTCCGGTCACTTTGACAATGTCGTGCAGTGAAAGCTTACTCGGAGTGATGTGCACAACAATAGCCTGCTCCTCTGGACTGATACATGTAACTGCATGGACGTTTAGGTTTTTCCTGCTTTTCGTCGAGCTTCCCTTTGATCTGTGTCTGCCTACAGAATATAATATCTTCAAGAGAGTTTACTGCATTATTTGCTTTACTTTACGTCTGCGATGTCAAGATTAAATTAAAACGGAAGTACCAAAGTTGCATGAAGTGTAATTTTCTATCATATTTGAATCTTCTGTGTAGGAAGTTTTTCATCCTCTGACACGTTCACCTATGTATCCACTTACTTTTGATTTCCATGTGGCTTAATTCGACGCAAAATAATTTTACAGCTCAGTTCTGTGAGAAGTCTCCAAAATACATTCGATAAATGTGTTACCTGAAAAGACAATAGATATGAGATAATACGTAATTGCTTCACTAGATGAGATCTAAATTAATAATGATAAATAAAACGTCTCATAACTAGTCATTTTTTTGGTAATAATTGTTATCTTTCATTTTCATTTGGTAATAATTGTTAACTTTCAGTTTTCTAAGCAGTAATACAAGCTTCTTCATCTTAAAGATTCCGTCTCAAAAGGTTTAAAAAAATAGTTTTGTTTTGTGTTTTTTTCCCATAAAGTTTGATCTCCTTCTCTTTATTTCTTTCCTTATGTCATCTGTGTTTTGGTTTCGTTTGTTGGTTTAGATGTGGAGAGGGTCTCGCATGATGTTGGAGAATTCAGGAGCGCCGAATTCAGCGGAGTCGATTTAATTTCCGAGACTTGTCTTGAATTCTGATATCTATCGATATGAGGCATTATCATAGACCAGGGCCGGATCTACTTCTAATCATTTTGAAAATGATAACCATCCTGCAACCCGTAAACTTGATAGTGAAATAAGAAAAATTCTCTCCTTTTTCACGTTACCGTCGCCCGTCGCAACGTCTTCTCTAGCCAAGCTGCATCGAATGATTTATATACCTCACAGCGGAAGTCAACATGATTATTTCTTCCCCGAGAAACATTTCCTGATGAGAAGCAGTTGACATTTTCTCGTCCTGAAAGAAAACTTCAGAGACTTTGGGAAGAATTAATGATTAGTGGGGCCGGGTCTAAATTGACGGTGACGGCGGAGCTAGAGGAGGGGGGAATGTCGATGTCATGACTACACACCGCGGGCCTGATGGAGAAAGAAAATTAAAGGGATGGTGTAGTTTTGGTTGAGATGGGGGATTCAGATCGTAATTTATTTTTTTTTTTTTGCAACATAGGAACCACTTATGAAATACTGAAACAGTATAGAATTCTAAGAGAATTTAAGTTTCATTTGATGAAAATCGGTTTTGAAATGGCTGAGATATCCAAAAGACAAAGTAAAGCAAAGTAGTCCTAATGAAAGAGATTAGGATATCAAGTAGATATCTCAGCCATTTCGAAACCAGTTTTCATTGAATAAATCTGCATTCCTCTTAGAATTCTGTGCTCTTTCATATTTTATAAGAGCTAGCTAGGTTTCTCATTATCTCACACATGGAAAAAAAGTTGGAAACCTGAAGCCCCATCTCGGCCAAAACTATACAATCCCTTTAAGATCGAAATGAGGAAGACTTGAAAATATCAAAGAGTAACATTAATGTTATAACATTGAACCGGATTGTTTGAGCGTTGCCAAGTGGGCCTTTGAGTCTCCAAACAACAGATGCAGACGATTACGAATGCGACTACTCCCATTGAAAATACTGCGATGTTCGTCTGCAAGTAAAGGTAACATCCACGTGAACTATAAAAGGTGTATTTGACTTTAGAGTCCCGATTAAATTGAACACCTGTCCATGCTCAGTCAGAACGGGAAGCAGTATGGCATAAAAGCAAATGAAAAGGCAAATTCAACTGACAAAAAAAAATGAACAGCTGAAAATGACATACTAGTACTACACACAAATTAATGTGAACCACCGCATTTGACATAGTTTGCGAAGACTATAATCACACGCACACACACACACACACACACACACGCATGCACACGTTGTCCAAGTGTTGAATGTCTGAACGATAAATGACAAACAAATGTTTCCATCCCTTACAAAGTTCATTGCTGATTCAAATCGTGTGTGTTCAGAATTTGCTTGATAATGAAACTAGTCTGAATAAAGTCGAAATTACGCATACGGCGTAGGGAATCATTCTGAAGTAGGTGTAATGTTTATTTCATGCTTAAGATATGCATATATCACAACAGTAAAATATTATATTATGTCATATAGCTGATTACATTTTTTTCCATTCTTCATGTGACTGAGAGATGCTTACAACACATAAAGAAACCATACGGACAGAAAGAAAGGAGCATTTCAGTCGCCAAGTTATTGTGCACTTTATTGTGTACTGTCTTAGCTGAAATTAACGCACTCTTTCCAGGCACGGCTGTCATTGTTGTTGCGATTCGGGAGCGATTCAAAATAAAAACAAGGGTTATTTACCTTGAAATGTGGCTCATGTGATAATAACTCTCTGTAATTTTTCAGAACAAGATATATAATGACGATGCCTTTTGCCTTGTGTTATAAGTATATGTGATTCTCACATCTTCCTCATTGGACAATGATCCACGTCTTTCCTCTATTATGTGCAGATTACCCAACTTTGCAATAATAGGGTATATTCTGCATTATAAGAGCTCTACAACTGAATTGACAACTCGGACGAAAATTGAATGCCAAACAATTAAAGCCCATGGCTTTTGAGACATATTAGACACACGCACAAACATGAAAACACACACACGTATTCATGAACCCCACCCTGAAGATGAGATTTGCTTGTGGATTACGAAATATCAAATAATCAATAATCTTGAACAGCTATTCACAACGAGCTTTGTCCTCTTCGATCAATAAACCTTGCAACGCGACAAAACAAAAGAATCAATCAAGAAATATGTTTACTGTATTTCGCACCAAGATATCGAACAGAGTGCAACATAAGATTTGACACGCATTTTTTCATTCCTGAGAATGTAATAATGATTTGAATAGTTATTCATAAATGGCAACAAGGCGAAAACCCATTTTTCATGTTCCCCTCTCCCCAACCTCTCCTATTAGCCCACCCTCTTCCTTGCGACGTTCCCACTCCATCCTCCACCGGCATGACAGGCGGAATCACCCCGGCATGAAACCCTCTTTTTCTGGCTGACCGACCTTCACTCGCGTGGGAGACGATTCAATTTCTTCGTGCTCTGTTGCTTAGTTTTTGGTATCGAGATTGACGGAAAGAGTCACAGGGAGTGGAATTGTAGTGGGCCTTGAAGCGAATATCTAATGCACGTTAAGGTTAACTAAAAGTTTAGTGTAAAACCAAACAAAAAGAACGGCAAAAGTTTCATTACTAGAGGAACAACATAGGTAAACTTTGGAATGGTGAAGTTTAAAGGGATCGTATAGTTTTGGTAGAGGCCTAACTTCAGGTTTCTAACACTTTTGGGCGATATAATGAGAAACTTCTCATGAAATATGAAAGCGTATGTAATTCAAAGAGGAATTCAACGTTTATTTGATGAAAATTGGTTACAAAATGACTGAGATACCAAAAACAGAGCAATCCTAATAAAAGGTGGGACTCACCTTTTATTATATACGATCGCGTTGTTTCGCTCTGTTTTTTAAGATGTCTCAGCCATTCCCAAACCGATTTTCATCAATTAAACTTTGAATTACTCGTAGAATGGCATGCTCTGAACTATTTCACAAATGGTTTCTTGGTATCTTGCAAAAAGTTGAAAGCCCAATTCTCAGCTCCACCAATACTAAACCACATCCCTTTTTCAAGAACAGGGAGATCGGTAACAGTCAGCCAATCAAATTAGATCAAGTTTAAGAATATCGGTCTGAAAAGTTTTCCATTTGCTTTAACGCAAGCTTTGTACAATTTGTTCTTCTTTGACATGCGTTCAAGACAAGGAAGGACGAATCCTTCCCATCTGATTGTTCTAGAGTTTTAGTAACGATTTAGCAACGACGATGACTTTGCAAGGGGGAGAGATTGCAGTTGCAGAACTTTCGACAAACATAATAATTCATAGTAAAACCAAGGAGGTAGGCCTACTGAATGGGCTCACCTAGTACCCCCTTGGTAAAACTCCGTTTGTTTTTAACTCCTCAAATCATTCATTTTCTTTTTTTTTTTTTCTTGTCTATTCGTGGTCTATCTCTCTAATTCTTTCTCTCTTTGCAAGTTTCGTGAAAACACATGTAAGCAGACATGTTTTCAAAGGCATCCAGGCAGATAATCGAGATTTTTTTCCAGCATGGAATATATCCATGGTTACTCGTTGCTGTCCTTCTCTAGTTGTCCTTCTCTAGTTGTCTGCTGTCCTTCTCTAGTTTGTCTCCCTGTCTTACCGTTCTCTCCCTCCCTCACTCTCTCAGCCCCCACCCTCACCCCATCCCTCCCCCTTTCTCATCAGGGAGGTGAGTCTCACCTCCTTGCTCTCCCCTCCATCCACTCCGCATCTTCTTCCATCACTTGTCGCCTCTCTAATGAATGGTCCGGGTGGTACATACTCGACGAGTGACAAACTTCACCCCAGAAAAATCACTCGTTCACCCCGCATCAACTCTCCAGAATTCAGCACATCTGGTCCGGTATAATAGCTTCCAAACTGATCACATGATGAGGATCAAATCCATACAGAGGTTACCGAAAATTGGTATGATACTTGCTCCAAGTCGTTTCAGACTGCCCCCAGAAGAATAATTGTCAAAACAGTTCAGCGATGAAATTAATGTCCACATCGATTGTCTGCTGCATTTCTCGTACGAAATGAATGCAGCTTGTGTTTTGGTATAAAAAGAGACCACACTTATCTCGATGCCTCCCCTCCCTTATCCTAACTTCTAAAGGAATAAACATTGTATAGCAAATTGGGGTCATACAAGTGATCAAAGTGTAAGTGAAACGCTGTTCCATCTTCGAGTTGATGAGTGGAGTAACGTAAACAAACAGAATTGTCAAAGTTTTATTATGCTACGCTTGCACCTTGTTCCCGAATGCCACGGCAATCACGTTTCAGGCCACTGTGATGGACGAAACGGAATGAAAGTAACCCGTTCCATCACGAAACTCGGAAATCCCTGTAAGGACCTTGTACAGCCTCCTCCCCCCCCCCCCCCCACGAGTTTGCCGTATTCAGTGGTTTAAGTCATCACTGTATCACGTTTTCAAATGGGAGGGGAGGGTGCCAAGCTTTGAGTCGCTATAATGCTCTGGGTACCCGACACGGGTTGGTTGTGATTTTATCTGTCATCATTTGTTCTCGGGATTTTAACTACACATGAATGATAAACTGCGTTTACATCATGTTCTCGACCGCCACGACAGCCCCGTTTGCCCGAAACGTAGTGCGCCGTGGGTAGATCATGTTTCCTTCCTTAGCATTCTAGTCTTCTTCGTTCCAGTCCTCGCAGATCGCCCCGGTGAACAGGATAGCTATCAGACGCTGTTCTCACGGCGTCTGGTAAGGCTAGATCAATATTTTCGGTCGTCTCCAAGTTTTGTTACAGCCTATTACGTGCCGTCGTGTTTTGTTGCGTTCACCCCGTTTTACCACGACATACAAGATTTCTCATTAGCACCGGGACTGTCGTGGCAAATGTTTTGACAGTTTAAAAATCTGACAAGGCATCCACGGCAATCACGGCCTGTCACGTTTACCCATCTCTTCTCACCGCGTTGTTTCACGTCCATCCCGTTTTGTCTATTATACAGTGGCCTGAAACGTGACTGCCGTGGCCGCCGGGAACATGGTGCAAACGCAGCATTAAGTTAGTTGAAGGGGGAAACGATCATGTTCAATGATCAAGTAGTCTAGAGATAATAGTGTTTCACTAGCGGACGTAAAAAAAACAAAACAAAAAAAAAAAACAGAGAAAAAAGAAAGTTCATCATTTGTCTTCAACGAATCCCAGTTCCACTCGCCTTCTACAATCTTATAACATGGACCCTCGCCTCGGGTCCATGCTCACACACTGTTCAGTCTTCAGAGTAAGGATCTTTCATCGATAGTGACAAAACGAACAAACAGCGATGCGAGCAGAAATGATCAGCTATCCCATCATTCACGGAACGGCAGGTGATGTGAAAGTTGAGACAATGATCATAATAAGACCTCCTGCAGCGAACGCGGCACGAATGTATTTGACGGTGCCGAACGAGCAATATTCTCAGCAATCAATACACAGAAACATTACAAGGAGCAACATTCTACTTTTGTGTGTCTGAATCTGATGAGTGTAGGCCTACAACAAAACGAAGAATTGTGAGTGTCATTAAATTCGGACCCCTCCCACCCCCCCCCCCGAAAAAAAAAAGAGAATAATGGAACTTTCACTTTACGAAAAGAAGGGGAAAAGGTGATACACGGTCGGGATCCAGCGGGCTAACATTAAAGATGAGGAAATAAGCGCCATCACTTCGCAAGACTCCCGCTGGTCTGCACATTGAAAAAAAAAATATAAAAAATATATAAATTGTACATAATGTTTTGTCAGTCATGTAACAAAGGCAAGCAACCTCGCTTTAAAGCCATTTTCAGCCGAGATCGTATGATTTCTTCTCCTCATTGCGATCAATAAAAATTGAGCTTCTTTATGGTTTACTTCAGAATCGCAGGACTTTTTTTATTTAAACACACACACACACACACACAACTTGGAATTCCGCCTTGCAAGTATTTTGTTCATCATTTAAATGTTCCCTCAAAGAATCAGTTATAACTAACATGACTAAGTGGACACGAATCATTTATCATTGCTGATGCTCATCCTACGACGTGTGAGGAAAAGGAAGACCAGGCGGCGGGAACACGAACCTCTTCTCCGGGCTCTTCCCCAATTCCCGCTCTCCGACACTAGATACCACACATGCCGTCTTTCACTGATGCGACACTGGGCTTAAAGGGATGAGTACATAATTTTGGTTGAGATGGGGCTTCAGGTTTTCAACTATTTTGTGTGAGATAACGAGAAACCTCTTATGAAATATGAATGAGCATACAATTCTCTATGAGGAAATCAAAGTATATTTGATGAAAATTGGCTTTAAAATGGCTGAAGTATCCAGAAACAAAGAGGTCCTAATAAAAGTTGGGACTTACTTTTTATCAAGATCACTTTGTTTTACGTTGTTGTTGTTTTTTTAATATCTCAGCTATTTCAAAACCAATTTTCATCAAATAATCTTTTGAGTTCCTCTTAGAATTGTATGCTCTTTTACATTTCAGTGGTGGTTTCTAATCATCTCGCAAAAAGTTAAAATCTGAATCCCTATCTCAACCGAAACTACACTATCCCTTTAAACAAGGACGAGGATTTGTTTTTCCCCGACACTTCATGTTCTCACCGTTATCATGTTTTGACGCCTGTGGAGAGGTAGAGTAGGGGAGTAAGAGGAGGAGTTTGAAAGGGGAGTGTATCGGAAGTCGCGGTCTAGACCACTGATGGGTATTATTGTAGTATTCTACAAGTCATCAAGGGCAGCTGACGTGCGCCCTCATACGAGGGTGTGAACTTCAAAACTTTTAACAGAGCTATGAGTACAGATTGTCAGGTCCCTGAGAATGTCGAGTCGTGGGGTGTGTCACAACACATTAATTCTCTGAGGACCACTCCTTCGTATAACATGTAATCAGTCACATCTTGCACAGTATGGATGTCAGTGGTAACGGCGGTTGTATTAGCTAGAAGACGCTCAGATGAATTGAAAGCCACATGGATGGACAAATGAACGAATGAAAAGATGAAAAATTAAATGGATGGATGGATAGATGAATGAGTGCATGAATGAATGAAAGAATGAACGAGTAGATCACAAAATGAATGAAAGCATAAATGAACGAATGAAAGAATGGATGGATGAATGAATGAATGAATGAATGAATGAATGAATGAATGAATGAATAAATGAATGAATGAATCAAAGAATGAATGAATGGATGGTAGCTGAAAGAATGAATTGATGAATGAATGAATGAATGAATGAATGAATGAATGAATGAATGAATGAATGAATGAATAAAAGAATGAATGAATGAATGAATGGTAGTTGAAAGAAGGAATAGATGAAAGAATGGATGGATGGATGGCTACATTGATGTAGAGGCAAACTGGAATGCATACCAGGTAAGGCATACACACGAATAACAAGGTAAAATTATATGCATTGATAGTGGATAGAATAATCAACACTTGGGAATGGATAGACCATAACACAGATAGGTAAAAAGTTGCTAAAAGATGGAGAAGGTTACATGGATAAACTGGCAGATATAGATAAAGAAAGTTAGCATACACTGTATGTGTCAAGCACATTCATATAACGCATCAATCTCACTCAAATAGGTTTCCTATCACATTCAATTCTCCTAATAACAGATACCATTATCACACTGCTGTTGCTTCATATACAGAGACATGAAAACAGAATGGATATTGGGGCAACATATATCTTTATATATTCCATAAAATGTATACACACCTGATATTTTTTCACATTTACACAGTTTCTTACAAAAGAAAAAATTGCACAAAGCATAATATTTTGTCTATCAATGAGCACGATGCTTAATAATGCCTTAAAACTGTACGTATCAAGACAATTGCATAACTGCATGACTATTGAATGCATGGGTGACAACTTTTATAATATTACTCTATTTTGCAATGTCTGTTTTGGCTTCATGGGTGTATGTTCGTTGCACTGCAGTCAAGCACAATGCAAAGAGCATTCATTGACATGTACTATTTGGGAGAAAAAAACAAGAGATACAAATATGCACAGAGAGCAGTGAAATAGGATATAAACATGTGATCAGAAAGAATTCTACAGCTATTCATTGGCTACCTAAAAAAAACAACAACAACAACATTGAAAGGTTGTCAATAGCATGTGTAAGCATTCAAAAGATATTTTTTTTTGGACTCGTGAGATCTGAAAGCTAAGGGCGGAGTCCCATTAAACGTCACTTTGTGTCACTTTGGGGGAATACATATAATTTAAACAGTTTCTCTCTCTTCCCTGTTATTCACAAATTCACAATTTCAATTTTGCCATGTTCATATAATCCTACACAGCATCTATATTGTATCTATTATCATAATCATTACAAAAGAGCCCTAAAACATAATACAATTATTTTTTTGACAATCCTACACTCAATCACATAGTACTCGCATATTACATGAGACATCATAAATAGTACTTTATGTCCATTCAATGTATACTTATTGTCTCGTACTTCCAAAAAATATTAACAAAAACAGCGTCCTCTTAAATTTCATCAACATTTTGTGCATGAGGTCATCTGCTAGTATTGTCACATGACCAACCTACCACCTCTGCAAGACAGCAAACAAAATTTACCGTCCACCATTCTTCTGTATTCAGGTCATCTTAAAATCAACAGATGATATAGTGCATAAAAGTCCATTTGCACAAGAAAAGTCAAATCATATATTCATAACTGTACATAGTTGGGGATATGTCATAGTACAGCATCTTACCTATTTGTCTCTTTGGCTTTTGTTTTCTAAGTATAGTAGAACATACAGCATTTCCAATCTTAAATGTATAAAAATACCTGTTAATGAGCATGGATTTACCAAGACCTGTACCACCAAAGCTCTCAAATGACACATTTTGACTTCAACAATCCCAACTTTAAAAAAAAAAGAAAAAAGACAAACATAAAATTGTCACTTACGACCACTAATTCACGATTAGGAGTGACATTATACTTTATGTTTATACATACATCTATATTCATATATGAGAAAACCTTTATCTGTCAAATTGACGAACAATACAAGTTGAGACAAAGAGTTACAAAAAAAGACCAACAAATCAGTTTGATTTCATTTCATTGGGATAGAGATATGAATGTTTTCACGTACTTTCAATATTTCTTTCTATCCATGTTTAGTGAGACAGAAAAGTCTGAAGTACAGCTTTATGAATTAAGCACAGGTGACATGCCTGACATAAGGCACCTCCAATCAGCCTGTGGTTACAAAACAGTAGCATCCATCACTGAAGCGCATATGAAAGACGCTCCCCCCCCCCCTAAAAAAAACCCACAACCACCAACACCTGTTTATGGCATATGATGAGGAATGACAGGAGTTGTATCATATTGTGGGGGAAATGCATAAATCAAAGAAAGGGCTACAAAAATTGACCCTATCTAAAGCACAATGTCAAAAGTAAAAACTTTATTCTTCAAATAAAAAGTCACATCTCAATAATTACTAGTAAAATGACTGGCTAATAAAACAAGAGAGAGAATGTTGACACAACTTCTGGAGTGAAATTTTTCAAGCATCCACCTCAAAAGTTTGAGATTTGTGTTAGCACTGAAGGACAATACACTACACCATAATGATGCCACAGTGAAAACCAATTTCAACAAAATTTTTCTTTGTGTCCCATGAAGTACAGTAGTAAATTATCCTACAAAAATGCTATTCTGTCATACAATGCACAAAATTCAATTGTAGCGCCGATGCTTAATGATTCCACTCCCTGTGGTACAAAGTAATTAAGAATGAAATGATTCTAACCATCACTTAAAGGGGATGGCTAGTAACTGATCAGTGGGAATCAGTGGGAATGCTGGAGGATGATTGTTCCAATCCTTGTGGGATTTATTTAAGAGTACATTATATATCTATTGTTGTGTGAAAATAATTTGCTTCAGAATGGTCTCATATTCAAGTAATGTGCAGTTTAATGTTTCCAGATTAGCGTGCCTGGTCAGTGACGGGGCATTAATTTGCACATTACTTGAATATGAGACCGTTCTGAAGCAAATGAATTTCACACAACAGTAGATATATAATGTACTCTTAAATGAATCCCACAAGGATTGGAACAATCATCCCTCAGCATTCCCACTGATTCCCACTGATCGGTTACTAGCCCTCCCCTTTAATCTTTTCAGACACCATACCAATTCACAACTTAACTACGTACTGTAAAACAAGATCTTTTCACGGCATGAAAGTTTTGCGAACTGGAGCGGACGGTCTTTTTCGTGGCATGAAATTTTTCGCGAGTTGCCTCTAACATTCAATGCATATAGTGCAGGCAAGAACTTTCGCGTGCATTTTAATTTCGCAAATTTTGGCTCTCGCAAAATTAAAATGCACACGAACATTCCTCATTTTACAGTATTTTCTTCACAATATTCCACTTCATATACCAGGTACATTACTTTTTACAGAAATAGAATGAGATACAGATTTCCAACATACAGTCAAGACACCTCTGTCAGATTCAGCAGGATACAGATAAAGACCATTTTCAAGAACACTATATAGGGCTTTTTACACTTGTGTTTCTTAACCCCGGACTTTCTCTGACCCAGGACTATCGTTAGTCCCGTACCAATTTTTTCAGCTTTTTACACTCGCCAATTAGTCCCGTACTATCTCTTGTCCGGGGCTAAGGAGAAAACTTACCTTTTTACACTCGTATTTCTTAGCCCCGGACATTCCAAACCACATGAATATTCATGATTACGCTGTGTACTGTACATGTACACGCACGCACCGGCAGCACTTGATTACCTCGTTTCTGATTGGTCAGTGAGGGTCGGACTTCGTCTCCGTCGCTTAGCCCAGGATTATTTTTTCGTTCTGTTTACACTCACTTGCTTGGCACCGCAATTGCGGTGATAGCACCGCAATTGCGGTGCTAACCCCTGCTATTTTGCAGGGCCAGATAGTACCGTACTATCGGTGGGGCTAGCCCACTTTGGCAAAAACGAGTGTAAACAGAAAGTGGGCTAAGGATAGTCCCGTACCAACAGTGGGGCTAAGGCCCCCCCTTAGCCCCACCGTTGGTCCGGGGCTAAGCAAAAATTTACAAGTGTAAAAAGCCCTTATGCAAAAGTTGAAGGGTGAAATCAATACTACAGTGGAATGTCGACTTCACCAAGCATTTGGCTAACAGTCAACTTTGGTTTAGATGACTGGTTTCATCTTAGATTTCTTAACTATGTACATGCTACCCCATACTAATACAGGTAACAAACAGAAAAGGCAAAATTAGCAGCATTACCTCCACAATTATCTTATAATGACAAAGTAAAAGGGCATAGCACACATGACTACTACACAATGGTTGCCACGGAAACACATTTACAACAACGATATAAAGGAAAGAGTACCAAATTGTTCATCTGCAGAGCGATGCACTTTTGTGGGTGGTGAAACATACGTCACAAAGTGAACAAAGGCCACACCTCGTTATCTTCTCGTGCCAACGGGTCACAAATTTTCCCATCTCCAATAAATTCTCATACACGTGTACTCGTTCTGTTCAGCTATAAAGTATCATACATGTCTGTAATGTACACATACATACAGTTTACTATCTATATATTTTACTGTACAGATTTTTTGATAGAGTTTCTCGCAACATTCAAGTGACATACAGTCCTGTGACCATTACAAATGGCAGCATCCATTACATTGAAGACAATCTAAGTAATACTGAGAATCGACAGCTTGGAGCAAAGTTTGACATACAAGCAGTTTATAAATATGACCCGCCACAACAACAGGATCAGAAAGTCGCTGACGGTTGAGCTGAGCAAATCAAGTTTGAAGTCAGATCATTCAAAAATCAGTCAAAACCATCACATTTCTGTTGTTGGCATAATGTTGTAGTCGAATGTTTCGTCTATCATCTGCCAACATTTTGAAGCTAAATGACCAAAGGAAAGGCAAGAAATTAGTATTTTTCTGGGCCATGACTTTCAATGGAACAGAAATGAGTCAGAAGATTTGGATTTAATGCCACAGCCAGACTCTGCCCCTAGCAACAAGGGAATGATCTTATTGGTCAGTGCGTGGCATCCTCGTAACTGATTGGTCGTGCGTAGACCGCTGGCACTAAGCTTGCATGAACATCGCAGAGGTTGCTATGAGCGGACCTTCTATTGTCAAGAGGTGAAAACTGTCTTACCTCCCCTTGATCACGATAGCATCAGCAAGAAAACTTTGAAGGCGGTTTTCTCAAAAACGCTGATTTCCTAGACCACTCAGCATGGTCTCATAAAATCATCAATGGGCCGAATGCATAAAACAAGCAATTGCTTGTAAGCAATTGCTTCAAGCAAAAGCACAAGCTCGTCTAGTAAAAGGTGTAGCTCAAGCAATTGCTTAAATACATATGCATAATCTTTTGCTTGTGCACATACCTTTTGCTTGCATTCAGCGAGCAATTGCTTAGGGTTCGAACAATAGCGTCACGCCTGTGCGAACACAAGAACAAAGGCGAGTGTGGCAGCATGCATTTGAAAGGGCATGTGTGTGCGGAAACATTTCCTGACATAGCAGAAGAGCTATGAAATGACACTCATAAATGCACACACAGACGCACACACACACAACTATACACACACTCGTATTACTGGCTGATTCCCACCACTGCTTACAATAACCCGCATCTGCCAGATCGCACGTGGAGAGACATCTCCTTGCTCTCCACCGAAGTGAGACATCCTACCTGTTTTTCATCAAATTTTGCGTGCTAACCACTGGACATTCCCGTTGTTGAAATGAAAAATTTCTTACTCTACTTAAAAGTAATTTCTTGTAGATTTATACCACTCCTTCACAATTGTTGTCTTTCTTCCATGAATATGAAAATGATACTTAAAAGGGAACGTCCCAGATAAGCAAAAGCTCAAGCTCATTTTGCAGAGCTTGGAAAATCGTAAGCAATTGCTAGCAAGAACTAGCAAAAGGTATGTTTTATGCATACGTTTTTAAGCAAATGCTTGGTCTCTAAGCAATTGCTTGCGGACAGCAAGTAATTGCTTGTACTTGCTAGCAAGAGCTTCTGCTCGCAAGCAATTGCTTGTTTTTATGCATACGGATTCGAGTAAAAGGCTAGCACAAGCAATTGCTAGCGTTTATGCATCCGGCCCAATGGGCCGAATGCATAAAACAAGCAATTGCTTGTAAGCAATTGCTTCAAGCAAAAGCACAAGCTCGTCTAGTAAAAGGTGTAGCTCAAGCAATTGCTTAAATACATATGCATAATCTTTTGCTTGTGCACATACCTTTTGCTTGCATTCAGCAAGCAATTTCTTAGGGTTTGAACAATAGCGTCACGCCTGTGCGAACACAAGAACAAAGGCGAGTGTGGCAGCATGCATTTGAAAGGGCATGTGTGTGCGGAAACATTTCCTGACATAGCAGAAGAGCTATGAAATGACACTCATAAATGCACACACAGACGCACACACACACAACTATACACACACTCGTATTACTGGCTGATTCCCACCACTGCTTACAATAGCCCGCATCTGCCAGATCGCACGTGGAGAGACGTCTCCTTGCCCTCCACCGAAGTGAGACATCTTACCTGTTTTTCATCAAATTTTGCGTGCTAACCACTGGACATTCCCGTTGTTGAAATGAAAAATTTCTTACTCTACTTAAGAGTAATTTCTTGTAGATTTATACCACTCCTTCACAATTGTTGTCTTTCTTCTATGAATATGAAAATGATACTTAAAAGGGAACGTCCCAGATAAGCAAAAGCTCAAGCTCATTTTACAGAGCTTGGAAAATCGTAAGCAATTGCTAGCAAGAACTAGCAAAAGGTATGTTTTATGCATACGTTTTTAAGCAAATGCTTGGTCTCTAAGCAATTGCTTGCGGACAGCAAGCAATTGCTTGTACTTGCTAGCAAGATCTTCTGCTCGCAAGCAATTGCTTGTTTTTATGCATACGGATTCGAGTAAAAGGCTAGCACAAGCAATTGCTAGCGTTTATGCATCCGGCCCAATATCTCTGCAACCTGTTACTTTTATGAGTCATATTATATATGACCTTAAAGAGAAAGAGCAACAGAATGATGTCATTTCATTTTCATAAAATCGACCTTCCTCAATTTTCGGATCCTTTTGTTGCAGCGGGTTACAAATATTGGCATGAAATGTATCTTCCGCACAGAATTTGGAATAAACATCATAATTTTATCCTAGTTAACGGAGCTTTATAACAGAGTCCACAAACAGTATGTCTGTTACTCTGTAAACTGATCATTATCACTCTGAGTTGTTAAAGTTATGGCTTGCAGCAAAGTTTCCTATTCTTTGTCATTACTTACACCTAATAATTTTTACACAAATTTACATTTCACTCCTTGTCAGGACTTTGCCGTAATTTGAGTATTCACTGCATGCACATGATATTTCTATGTGGTCAAGAGATAATTGCCTGGACAGAGCAATGTGCCTTGCTGGATCCAGCTCACAACTAACAATCTTGTACAAGAAAATGCACAGGGAAGAAAAATAGGACAGAGACATCAAAGCACATTATATTCCAACATTTTCTTCATGCTTACTTTGACATGGAAATACAAGCATGAGAAAGCAAAGAAAAAAAATCCAATCATGTATTGCACATGCTCGTGTGATTATGTGTGTGTGTGTGTGAGTTACATGTAGTGTGTGTGTGTGTGTGTGTGTGTGTGTGTGTAATGTGTTTGTGTTTGTAAGTAATGCATTAGTATGTACATGCTGTAATGTGTTCCTCACAAATCTTACTATCCTACAAAGTCCTGAGCATTTTGGGCAAGTACCACATAGCATTCTGCTCTTTGGCACATATCTGGTCGATGCAGGACCAACGACATCATCCACCACCAACATATTTGTACCTGGCTTGGTACTAGACGGTTCACTTCATTTTTCCTTAAAGGCAAAACATATTTCTGGTACGCCTGCAAATTTGTCAAATTTCACTCCAAAATGTACACGTATGCCTAAGAAATGTGTGGAATAATGCAGTTATAGCAAGATATTCGTTGAGTAACCACGAAAATGCGAAATATTAACCAAAAATGTTCGCAGCTCAGAACTTACACGATCAGGGTCAGGCTAACTCAGACTCACTTTGATGGCGGGGCTGAGTTGTCCCTCTGGATTGTACAGTGTTGTACTATGGGAGTGCTTTGTGTTCTGGCTGGTCGCAGTTATGGGCCGAGTTGATACAACACGCGCATCAAAGAACCTCTTTGGCGCGCCAACAAAATTAATGTACGCCTATGCATAGCATGTGACGATCACGAACTGCATATAAATTGTCTGAAATAGGGCTGAGTTGTCCCTGAGACCGAGTTAACCTGGATCCTTCTGGAATAAAAGTCGGTATACCAACTTTAACTTTTGATCTCAAAATACTCCGAAACAACTCATCATCCCGGCAAATCGCATCAGCCAGGTAAGTTTCTGGTAGACTCTTTCGATATATTGCAAGCAAATATGAAATAGTGCAAGACGGGTTCTCAAACCCTTACCAGAACTATGTTTTTACTTTAATCCCTTGAGGACCAAACAGATTTTGCTATAACATGCATTTCCCATAGACATCTTGGGACAAGTCTTCAATGGGTTTAAAAGGAATGTAAAAAACAAATAATGAAACCAATGCATGAACTTTTCCTGCCTTCCTCTAAATTATTCTCTATCCTCACTCAAGCTGTAGTGTCTGTCTCCAAAATTGTTACTGTTTTCACATAAAATGTATGCATCAGAGTCACTCCTGTGTATTATATTCAGGATACCTTAAGCTATCTTCCTTTCATCTCTACTAGTACTCTGACACAGCCAAATCTTTCTTGTCCTCAAAATTATTCTATACACTGCCGTCAGAGTTTTCAGCTGATATCTTGTAGCTAAAATGCAGTGACATGCCCTGCTATTCTCACACTTTATAATAATGATTTTTTTTTTTTTTTGTAAAGTTCAGAATCATTAAAGATATTCGATATCTTCTGGTGACCTTTCTTAGACTGCCCTGAAATGCAGATGTGCATTTCCTCTGGTAAAATAACATGAAGCATGAGCAGTCTTCAACTCAAAAGGACAAAATCTTTCTTCCCGTCTGAAAGACTGCAACCATACAGTGCACCAAGTTGTTGAAGCAATCTTGTGGTGTAATGTAATGCCGCCACAGAGCACATGGAGTTTTTGAAGCAACCTCGTGGTGTAATGTAACGCTGCATCTCCACATTCCGTAAATATCAAGTCTTCTTATGTTCATCATCTCAGCGATCAAGAGCTGCATGAAATTAGTATCATCTCCAAGCCAATGCCAAAGCTGGGGGGGGGGGGGGGATATGGGGGGGGGGAATACCATGGAGGACAGAGATACCGCCATCCTTCCCCATCACAGGCTGAACTTGTCCATCGTGCCGTCGATGTAGCGCAAGATGGCCGCCTTGCTGTGCGGCCACGTCACGGTCACCTGCCGGAGCTGGTTGGCGGTGGAGCTTCCAGAGAAGGGCTTGGTCATGTAGCACTTGACGCACTTGGTGGACGAACTGATCATACCTCCGAGAAGGGAGGCTCCGGACTGGGGGGAGAGAATGATAAGAACAGCATGTGAGGCTAGCAGGTTTTCATATTGTTTTTGTAGCATCCTGTTTTTGTCAGTCATAATACAAAATTCATTTTACGAAGTACTGAACAAGAAGTTGAACCTAATCAAAGTATTCACAGACGTTTCCATGATATTTGCTCCTGCGACAATTGCTCACATGAAATATCTGCACGCAAAGCCAAACACAAAACCTACCACAAACATAACCCTAACCCTAATCCTAATCCTCCATCAAACTAAACCTAAACCCTATCGCAACCCTAACCCTAAGTCCTTGGATAAAATACGACCCGAGCTATAGTCACAGGAGCAAATCATGTCGTGTCACCATTTAGAGATCAGGTACACTTAAGTCCTATTTGCGTACCCAAAGCTAGCTGTCTTCCATCACAGCTTGTCAAACTCACCTGCCAGAAGCAGAGCTTGGTGTCGCCAAAGGCATAGGAGGCGAGATGTTTACCGTCCGGCGAGAACGAGAGGGCCGTCACTGCCGTCTGGTGTCCAGAGAGTATCTGGGAGTGGGTTCAATGAAATGACAGCCACAGCATGAAAGTACTATTTTGTGATTTCCACAGTTGAACACCGATTCTGGTATTAAATAGACGAGGGACACCCATATATGCGTGGGCAAGTACTAGGCGTTACATCCCATGTCCCATCATCGCTTGCGATTTTATCAGGCCAGTCACATCAGGCAGGCTGGTTTGCGGTATGTGTGTCTACTGCATGCTAAAGCTATGCACTTAATTCACACATGATTTGTTTTTGCCCCTTGGGCAACGCATCATTTCATGTGGCTGAGCAGTTATTGAAATCAAACATTTTGTGTGACTCAAGAAACAACCATTATGTTTCACACAAATACAATCTGCTCTTCAGAACAAAATGGACACATACGTAGGCATCCCTTGAAAGGCAGCTTTGCTACACAAGCATTGTTATTTTACAACATAATATGAAGGAATTGCCAAGGTTTCTTAAAGCAGTTGAAATTTGACATAAACAACTCTACTCACAACTGTGTAATTGATACAAGTTTGATTAGATCTTAATTCTGCACCAAATGTTTTAAAGGATAAGTTCACCTTCATAAACATAAGGAGTGAGAGAATGCAGCAATATTAGTAGAACACATCAGTGAAAGTTTGAGGAAAATTGGACAATCGATGAAAAGTTATGAATTTTTAAAATTTTTGTGTTGGAACTGCTGAATGAGGAGACTACTACAGCTTGTGAGTCATATGTGTACAACAGTATAAAGACTAGAAATGTCGCTTTGGCGACTGGTATGCCTCCGCCATAATGCATGATTTTCCCAATAGGTCTAGATAGTACATGTGGACACTGTGTGATTACATTTTCACAAATTGGCAAAATATTGGAATGACAAGTTTGTCACAAATGTGTTGAATGTTCACCTTCCTTGACGTAGGTTTAATTGGATGAATAGGAGAGCATGTATCTAGGGATTTAAGGGCTTTAACTTGACTTTGACCCATTCATACATTTAGGCATTGAGTAATTTTCAAGGTACAGGTGTGGAGAAAAAGTTCAATTTCTGAATTGAATAGTAAATTGTTACCATTTTCATCTGGCCCTTGACCCTAAAATTCATAAGATAATTACTTTCAGGTAGAACATGCATAATATGTACTAAGTTTCAAGGTAACTTGAGCCACTTCCGAGATATGGAGGAAAAAGTTAGTTCAGCACTTTCACTTATCTTTGACCTTTTGACCTTTGAGGCAAAAAGAGAAAAAAAAACTTTCCAGAGAATTTCTATTAGGTTACACACGCATACACCAAGTGTAAAAAAATAACCCTGCTGGCATTGCATATATATGAGGGTAATAGTAACATTTTGAAGTCTTGCACTTGACCTTTGACCCCTGACCTTTGACCCCATGAACCCTACATTCTCTAGATAATCACTTCCAGTCAGTACATGTATATACTATGTTCCATGAAGATACCTTGAACAATTTTCCAAGGTACGGAGAAAAAAAAAGAAGTTTTAATATTTTTACTTGACCTTTTGACCTTTGACCTTTGACCTCATGACCCAAACTGTCACCAGAGAATCTTAATTGGGTAATACATGTATACACTAAGTTTCAAGAAAATCTCTTCAGGCATTCAATAGATATGGTGGAAATAGTGAAATTTTATGTATTTGACCCTGAACTTTTGACCTTTGACCTTTGACCTCATGACCCAAACTTTCACCAGAGAATCTTAATTAGGTAAAACATGTATACACTAAGTTTCAAGAAAATATCTTCAGGCATTCAATAGATATGGTGGAAATAGTGAAATTTTATGTATTTGACCTTGACCTTTTGACCTTTGACCTTGAGCATGTGCACCCAAAAGTTGATAGGCACAACTTCACCCCCTAATACACATACATGCCAAGTTCCATTAGGATACCTCAACAGGTTTCGATAGTTACCTTGTCCACAAAATTCATTACGGACGGACGGAAGGACGGACGGACGGAAGGACGGACGGACGGAAGGACGGACGGACGGACGGACGGACGGACGGACAACCCGAAAACATAATGCCTCCGGCACCACTTCGTGGCGGAGGCACAAAAATGTAAAAGAAAATTCAACATATTTTCACTTTTTTCGCATAATAAAAAAGCATTTGACTTGCCTCTTTCTAAAGGCAGGGGGAATAATATTACCCATAACATATGTCGGTAACGAGTCAAGGGAATGTGTACTTTTTTCAAAAGATGAAATTTTGTGAAATTCTCCTTATATTTTCCTTATATTGTTGTACGCATGTGACATCTAAGTTATTCATACACTGCAGTAGTCTTCTCATCTAGCGGTTACTGCACAAAAACTTCAAAAATTCATAACTTTTGAATGGATTGTCCGATTTTCCTCAAACTTTTAATGATGTGTTCTACTAATATTGCTACATTCTCTCAATCCTTATGTTTATGAAGGTGAACTTGTCCTTTAACAACCAAAGATCACCCAGAAAAATCAAGGGGGGGGGGAGGGGTGAAGACATCTTGGCTTGTATTTATTCATTAATTAATTTTTAAGTCTGCTTTTATATTGTCCTCTTTTGCAACAATCTTGAAATTAGGAGTATGGCATGGATGGTGCAGCAAGGATGGAAAGGGGGGGGGGGGGGGGAGACTGACCTGCGCCTTGCCACTCTTGAGGTCATACATGGTGATGGTTCCTGCCTTGGCGCCCACGGCCAGCCGCTTGCTGCTGGGGCAGTAGCTGAGCATGTTGAAGCGGCAGATGAGAGGGAAGACCTCCATCAGTCCCTTGGCCTTCACCTGGGAGATCTCCAGGCAGAACACCACGATGTCCACTACCTGAGGTGGACATCGGAAAGAAAAAGGAGAGATGGAGATGGATCAAGGAGTGGTCAATTTCTTTGGTTGCGGCACTGTCTTAAAAGAAAAACAAAGCTGTTACACCAGCTATAAATCTTTCGGCCATATTCAAAGAAGATATGACAACTGCGAGGTGGTGATTTCGATATGTAACTAAACCAGAAATGAATGATGTATAAAGTTGGAGGAAAAGAACGTATTGACTGTGTCCTAATCTGGGATATATTTGACTGTTTCAGATTATCAAGCAAAGCTGTCCTTAAATATCACATATATGAATTAAACAGGTATTACTTATTACCATACCATTACCAGTTATCATAACACTAATTATGTAAAAAATAATGAGCTAAGTGAAACTCAATAAACAGTAACCTAAAGGGGAAAATAATGGAGAGCTTTTAAATATTGAACTGTCTTTATTCCTTCTTGGCACACAAGGAAACATTTTGAATTTGTCTTCACCCTTGATGATCACCACAACTTAAAGATGGCAATGCTGCTCTGCCTTTTCTGCATCTGTATGCAACTCTAAACTATTTCAGTTTAATCAATTCACAATTCCTAGTAACATAGGAGTAGTAAAACAACATTGAGGGAGCATGTTACTGTGAAAGTGAAAATTTCATGTAAGTAATGTTTCGCTCTCAGACAAGTAAGATAAATTTCCTGTGTTTTTAATTCCACTGAATCAAAATATAGATATAAAATATATTACATATAGCAAACAAAAAAATTTGTATGTTTTTGTTTTTGTGGTACTTTCATGTTGTGCGAAATTCATGAAGTTTATACTTTTATGGTAGCATAGTGCACTTCTGTTATAATGAAGTCCTCTGGACTGGCAAATTTTTTCGTTATATCAAAATTTTGTTATAGCCGAAAAATAAGCATATGGAGATATATAGATTATAGTTTTGGGACCTGAATTTTTACTACGTTGTAACAAGAGTTTCATTATAACTGTGTCTGTTATAATCATTCACAAAAGCAGAGGCTGTAAGTCTGCAAAGCGGTCACCTCCACTAAAAGGTCGGCGACGTCGTTCTGCATCTTCTCAATCAGCAGCTCGATGATGCGGAGGATCTCGGCCTTGGCCTTCTGGAGGGGGCTGGTGTTGAGCACGCTGGCTGGCACCTGGGCGTTGGAGGCCATGGCCTGGTGCCGGGCCACCTCCTTGGCCATGGTGGTGATGAAGGTCGCCGGGCGTGCCGTGGCGATGAGGGACAGGGCGTGGTGGGCGCTACGACAGGAGTCCGCTGCTGGAGTGATGGGCAGGCCACTGGAGATGCTGCATATAAGGGGATGTCCATTGGCATGGAATGCATTCAGACAATCCAATATTAGACAGAGCTGATGTTGACACATCATCTCGATTTACTGGCATAAGATTAATATTTTGACCAGGATCACATAGCAATTCCATCATTACAACTTCATGTTCTCATACTGCTTAGTTACGAAACCAGCATATAGTAAAAATGTTCAAATGTCATATGTGTTGTGCTGGTCATCTCATTAGCAATATACTACTGTAGTAAAATGAAAACCAAAGTGATTCTAAATAATTGCAAAATGTCCTTGTGATATCCACCACCAGCAGCACCTTTTTATTTTATTTTAAGATCAATACTGCCATAGCCACAATCAAAATGATCACTATCAATAACCACCAAATTGACCATTTTTATTGGTCAACATCATCATTATCACCACCATATCACCTGCATCATATCTTTTATGATCATCAACCCATCGTAAGAATGGTAGACATATCACCCCCATCCTCATCATTATCACTGGCTCCATTGCAACTCCTGAACATCATTGTTAACACCAACTGAAACATCAAACTTAGCATTCTTGTCAGACATCAGCATCATCATCACTATCACCATCATCACGTTGCCATAACATGAGAGCTCACTCATCCTTGTCCCTCACCAAGCTGAGTAGAGTGTGGGGTCACAGCACAGCTCCAGGAGACCCAGCAGGACGGCAGACACATCTATGAAGGGCTCCCACACCGTGAAGCCCCGCCCCATCAGGTCGATCCCCGCCCTGCGGATGGGCGTGTGGGCGGGCAGCTTGTTGCTTGGCGGCTGGAGCAGCAGGAATGCAAGAGCTTGGGCTGGTTTGAGAGTCAGAAAATTTAAAAAGACATTTTACATTGTTATGAATATGCATATATGCAAAGGCATGTATGATTGAATTGGGCCAGGAAACCTATGTGGATAAAAAAGTTTCTGGAGAGAAAAGAGATCATGCACATGGTGCTCGAGAGATAAAGTCTGTCTTTCAACTCCTCCTGAGCATTCGGTGGTGTGCAACTTATTATTGTTTGGGTGTCACAGAAATGACGCTTGTGCTGTTCATTGCCACCATCCCCTCCTTGAACAATATAGAAACCTAATACAAATTTTGTAAAGGAGCTTTTCCTTGACTCTAAACAAGAAAGAACTATCATATCTATTCCAAAGAAAAAATCTTGAAGTTTGCAGCCATTTCCAGTAGGTAAAACCGATTGGTAGATGACCAAAGATATGCAGAGAATTTTTTTCTTTCTTTCATGCTGCACACATATACACAGGCACACATAAATATAACATGCTTCTGAACATTACCAGGTCATGCTCTAATGAGAAAGAAACATAACTTCTGCTTTGTTAACATCAACTACTACCACCATCACAGTAATATAAAACAAATTACTCCCATTGACCAACACAACACTCTTACAGAGGACCTGATAAACCTTCTATCACTGGTCTTTTCTTTTCATTACACAAAAATCTGTACCTGTATGTCTCGCCAGCGAGTAATCAGAGAGCCCAAAGCCCTGCTGGATTGGACGATTGCTGGCATTACTTGGTGCCCTCTGTCTGCTGGGCTGGATCTCCGCCCCAAACTGCGCCCCCATCACCCCCAGCATCACTATGGCAGTGGCCTGCTTGCGACGGGATTCAAACGATGATGACACCTTGCGGATTGGAGAGTCACCTGAACGTGTGCAGACATTTACAAGAGAAATTATACAAAAATTGGTAAATCCATACATCATATTTACTGAAATATACCACAACATATTAATCTGGAGTCTAGCTACTTACTTTCAAGAGGTAAAATGACTTATGGAATCACACAATGACTATCATGGACATATGCATGATTGGGGAGCGCAATAATGTAATATTATGGGTTGTTGTTGTTTTTCAAAAAGCTTCAGCAGATTGAACTTTCTATAATGACAAACAATTAGGTGAAAACAATAAGAACTGCTACCTTTTTCTTCACTCTCTACATCTGTCACACAGAGGACTCTTAGCTCAGTACCAGTTATGCAAAGAGGGTTTTTTTTTTTTTACAAATGTCCATGTCTTACTGAACTTCATTTCCGTACGACATCCCTTTGCATTTTGCATACCTGATAGAATCTCTTCCTCGTTTTCCACCTCGGAGCTCTCGCTGCTCCCTGAGTCCGGGTGATCCCTGCCCATCCCCCCACCGGCCAGTGGACTCTGCCCGGTCTGCATGGGGGCCGTGAGGCTAACGGATGAGTCCACGTAGTGTGGCAGGTGGGGTGCCCAGAGGTTGATGACCTCCTCCCGCCCGTCGGTGCCAATGCGCTGGAGCTCGGCCAGCAGGAGGGCCTGGCTGGCGGAGCGCACCTCCAGACACCGGTCCTGCCACCGCCGGGCCAGCATCTCCAGGTGAGGGGGCTTGTAGTGCACGCTACCCAGAAGGTCGGGCAGGAGGACGCAGTGGAGGGCTGCCAGTAGGCTCCAACCTGAAAATGCAACAGGCATTCACCAAGAGGTTAACATCTACATTCAAGGACATGACAAACTTCATGACTTGATGAATGCAATTCTGATGAATAGATACTCTAACGAAACCAATCCATTACTTAAAGAATTGATTATGGAGTGATCATGTAACTAGACACAGTAATCAATGCATTCAATGACATATTAATATTGAGTATGGCTAGTGCAACACAAACACTCACTTTAAATTCCATTGTTTGTCATCAATCAGATGCACTTTCTAAGTATTCTTTATACTCCTAGATATGACTATCAATGTAATAAGATTTCCATATATGAAATTAGTGACTTTTTTTGTCTATCTCAAGAAGGTATTATAACTCAACAGACTATCAAAAAGTGATGTCTTCTTGGAACTTAGAGATAAATCTTGGACTCTTAAATTCAATTCAATTCATTTCACATCTTTCAACAAAAAAAAAACACACAAAAATAGACATATACGTATAATATGTACAGAACATAACACAGAAATATACACAAAACAAAACACAAGCAGTACGAGGACAGTTACAGTAAAATATACACACAGTAAAAACAGTAAGAACTGCAGCAGATGTGTGGGAATGACAAAGGCCATTGGCCTGTCAAAGATCAAACCCTGTTACCTTTGCAGACTCTGTGTGGACTCATGGCATAAAGTCTTCACACAACAAAGCAAACAAATGAAATGTTGACAAGATAATTTTGTTGACAAGATAATTTTGCTGACCTTGCTTGATTTGAGCTTGCTCTGGAGTGAGGTCTGCCAAATCATCCGTCCCATTCTCCAGGCCATCTGTCTCATCCCTTCCTCCCTTGCTCCTGGATCTGTGTGTGACAATGTCAAAGATGAAACAATCTTTACACAATTCTGAAAATTGCCTTCCATATCGAGCAATAACATGGGCTGTCAATAGATAGATTAACAAGCCTGACAATAAGATGTAATGTTATCGATCTTACAGTATTAATTCTTTGTCTGCAAAGGTAACATGAATGCTTCAACGGTTATCTTTTCATCTCATGACCAAAGATGAAAATTTCCTTTCCTAATATCACTTCAATGCTTGAATTTTCACTCTTTGACACACAAATACCTTACAACTCTTTTCACCATTTTCCAGAGCAGTTTAAGAACAAAACTTTAAAATCACTCGAGCCATCTGGTCGATGGTACCATGCCATACCTCTTGGCCTTGGGCTTGCGCAGGTGTGACAGCATGACAAAGCTGGCGTTGTTCATTCCCATGAGCGTGTTGGCCACAGAGATGACTGACAGGAGGTGCTGCGTGGTGACCGCCCGAGACAACTCCCAGTGGCCCAGGTAGCCTGGCTTGGGCTTATCTGGGGTGGTCAATGAGGGAGGCTCCTGCAGGGGGGAAAATTAGGGTTAGCTGTATACTATTTCTTCCACTTCTCTCTGTCCGATTTGAAGTCTGACATTGTCAGGCAAAACTACTGAAAGGCTGCTAAATAGTAGGGGCTGAAAGGAATATTTCCAGCACACTACAGGACTTGCAACCTTTGCAGATGTAAAAATGCACTGCTGCACAGTTAAAAAAAGGGGGGAATAAATATATTTCAGCTAAAATATGGGAAAACTACACATACCTAGCACGCCTGGTGAAATTCAAAACCAAACAAAACATATTTTCCCTTAAAAAAACATATTTTCCCTTAAAAAAAAAAACATATTTTCCCTTAAAAAAAACAAACATATTTTCCCTTTAAAAAATCATATTCTTCTATATGGAAAAAAAAAACGCACTGAAATGTTGTGAACACACATTACATTAGTTGTAAGCACTGAGATTACCACAGAAAAATGTCAAAATCCTTTTCCAGAATTGTGCAGACATACTAAGTGTGAGTGTGATATCAATACATAGTATATCAAAATATACTTTTAAATTATACAAATCCATATAAATGAGTTTGTTACATACTCGGACAACACTGTTTGCATTGCTGAATTTCTTCCAGCACTGCTCACGTACCTAGCTGCACTTGATACTGAGTATACAACCTCACATGCAAATGTGGAACTACATTTTCTGACACTGTTCTGTTGCCATATTTCAAATCTATTTGCAGCTGTAGGAACTAATTTTTTCTTCAGCCATGCCTTCAAATCAGCATGGAAATCCAAAAAGTTTGACAGATAATCACTTGATGTACGAAATGTTACACATGCCTTTATGTGATTTCTAATGCTCCTTATGAACATATATCTAAACACAAAATGACATACAATCATGTGCATTAGAATAGAGCACCAAATTCTACTACACACAAAAATTTAAAACTCCCTTCCAACAAAACATTGACAAGTAAACTATATCCAGACCGCTGGTAAAAGACAAGATTTATCATTAGTTCTGTTTTCATGATACAGCAGCAATCCTGTTAGGCATGCACCAAAAGGATATAATTACCTCCGCCAAGGGGGGAGGAAATGTTTTCGTTACCATTGGTTTGTTTGTTAGTTCGTTAGTTCGTTCGTTCGTTTGTCCGTGTGCAAAATAACTCAAAAAGTAGTTAGCGGATTGGGATGAAACTTGCAGGAAAGGTTGAGAATGACACAAGTAACAAACGATTAACTTTTGGTGGTGATCCGAGAATTTTGGGGGCATTTATGAAGGATTTTTGATATTTTTGCAGGTAGGGTCAATGAACTTGGGAGTTCAGGCTGCACGTATTTGAGGTTTGCATGCGCGCACTAAAGTGTGTGTTCTAGTTTCTGCTAAGGCGAGGCGCGCCGTGCAGCTGAGGGTTTATGACGTAACAAAGGCTTCTATATTGGGAAATTGGGTAATTTTTCAGCATGTACTGTATACTGTTATGGATGGAAATCACTAATCTCTATGGAAGAGGTCAAAGAGCTTTTCCCCAGTGGTGGAGAGGAGAAAATCTCTTTGGGCAGACATCGATGCAAATAAGCTGCTTGGCGGAGGTCTGCGCTCTCGGAGTGCTTTTCTAGTTATAAAAGCCACCATGCTCACCTGGTGGCTTCTTTTCTTCAGTTCGAGGGCCTCCTTGGCCGACATGGTGCTGGGATCTGGAGAGTGGGCCGGTGTGGCTTCCTGGGCCATCAGGTGGTGCCAACCGGGCAGCATGAGAGACATGTGGGCACCATGAGACAGCAGACCAAAGGACACGGGACAGAAGGGCTTCAGCAGTCCCAGCTTGTGTGCGCAGATCTCATCCAGGGTGGGGTCGAGGCCCCAGGCATGCAGGCAGGACATGAACAGCTGGGCGATGTCGAGGGTCAAGTGGTTGGACTCCAGGGTCAGGTGCTTCGGCCCCTTGCGCCTGGCTCCCGTGTGCGACTGGGAGGCCTTCGGTGGCCGCAACGACCCCATGTCGTCGGAGTCCGAGTCGCTGTCTCTCATCTGCTTCTCTATGTGCTTGGAGATGAAGCCCACCACCTTCTGGGACAGCTTGGGTGATTGTCCCGAGCCGGCTTTGGCCATCTGAGCCGCCATCTTAGCCATCTCCCCCTGGGCGCCCCTGTTGATGATACCCGGTATCAGATTCTTGTCCGTCAGCAGCTGCACGATCAGGTTCTCCGCGTCGAAGAAGAGGACGTGGAAGTCCGGGTCCTTCACGTTGGACTTGATGGCCTGGATGGTGAGGGCGTGAGATGGATCCTTGTTCGCAATGTCCCCGCTGTTGGGGACATTCAGCATGGAGCCCTGGGCAGCAGCCAGGAGTGTGCGGTGTGCTGCATTCTTGATGGCTGTCAGGCTGCGTCGGCGGAAGGCCTGAGCGATGCTCTGTGCTGGGGTCAGCATCATCTCCGTTGTGATTCCCGAAGCATCGCACGCTTCTAGTATGTCTTCAGCTGTACTCCCTTCTGCCACCCTATCTAGATGACCTGCAAACAAGAAAGTTATCACTTTTACTCTATTTCTTCTACGACTTAACTATAATTTCATGTGATACTAAACCAAAAATCCAATACCCTAACATGGAATTCTGAAGAAAGAAATAAAGTTTAACTGAGACTTCTCATGTAAAATATTTAGAGGTGTTAAATCACTATCATTCTGAATGAAAAGTTTATTGCTGGATGCTAATAATTGCCAATAATCTACACATTGTAGACACATATCATGGACACATAATACAGCACAGAGACAATCACACCAAAATTGCACCATTCTCACCCGTCTCCATCTGCCAGACAAACACACTGTTGTCCTCCAGGCCGACGATGAGGAAGTCCTCCGCCGGCCGCCACTTGATGTGTCTGATTGGGAAGAGGTGTCGGCTGGCAAGAAGCATGCACTTCCTGTCCCTCAGACTGAGGAGGGCCACTGAGTGGTCACTAGCCACGGTACACACACAGGTTAGGACACGAGCCTGAAAAGATGCACGGCAGAGAGAAGCATACATTTGAGATACAGACACCTCTTCGATTAAATTATCCATTCAAATGAAGTAATTATGCATGGTAAGCTGTTGGGAAAGTTAAGAAAGAAGACCGATCAATGCAACCTAAAATAATAACTTTAAATAGAACCACATTACAATACTATTAGCAATGGTCAATATCAACTCATTTCTGATTGACTGCTTTATCCCAATTGTCTTCCAGTTTATAAATGCACATCAACATCTGCTGTTGAGCTGACAGAAATAACGAAAGTAAACCTAATTACTCTGATGATATCAAGGTGTCTGCCATGACTTGTATGTTAAATTTCACAAGAGGTCAACACAAGCTGTATTCATAATCTTTCCTCGAATGAGTCAGGATCCTTACATTGCACTCCGCCGGTGGTACAACAATCCTCGTGAGCTCCCCACCATGGACACAGAACGTGTGCAGCATGCTGCCGGCAAAGATGTCCCAGAGGCAGACGGTGAAGTCGACCCCACCCGAGACCAGGTAGGCGGGGTCGTAGCGGGTGTGCTCCTGGTTGGGGTACATGAGACACGTGATCTTGCCCTGGTGACCACGAAGGATGCGATGAGGGGGCCAGCCTAGGACAGACAAAAATTGCACAATTCATTTCAGTTGTTTGGCAAAATGGACTAATGAAAACTTAAGAGAGCACACAATTTTTCACCTAAATCATTGTACATTGTAAGTTGCCAGTAAAACATGTAAATACCGAATCCCAGCTGTGCCACAGAGAAAAGAAAACAGTAATATCTGAAAAGTTAAAAGACTTCACACCTAAACCCGTTGGTCTGTTCTAGGTTGACACTCAGTAAGAAAATTATATTTTCAATCATTTAAATTAGTGAATTTGTGTATTTACCTATATACCATGAGTTCCATTAATATGAAATATGTGGACCACCTTCACAAAATAGCTACTGGGCCCTGGCTCAACAAACATTTCACAATTGCAACTTGGAACAACTTACCAATGAGTTACCGTATCAGCAGCCAGACATCAAGCAATTAGGAACACAATGAGAGCCAAAACCCTCCATGAAACAGGCCTCTGGTTAAATGGTTAACTTGTCCATAATATAGCAAATTCATTCTCTATACCTGGTTGCAATCAAACCACTGCCAGTTAGTCCTGCATAAAGTCTAAAGGATTTAGGAGTCTTGTTAGAAACAGGCTGCGAAAATGAAAATAGAACAACAACAACAACAGCACAATGTGAAGTAAAAGATGTTCCTAATGCTGACAGCTGTCTTACCTCTCCTGGCTGTGTGAGGGCCTTCAAGCAGCTGAGCAATGGCAGTCTGTACAGCAGGAACGATGGCAATACTCCCGTCCTGCCTCCCACAGACAATCCAGCCCTGGCTGGGGATGTAGACGCTGGCTGTCACAACCAGTTGCTTCTCTTGGGTTCCGTCACTGGCCAGATTCTGAAATTACAGATATCAAGACCACTGGTATGAGCACAAACAAACACACATACACACACAACTCACACATAAATGCACGCTTACACACATGCCCAAACGCAAGCAAGAACACGCACGCAAACATACCCAAATGCATAAAGGGTAGCAATTCTCACACAAGCTGATTTCCAATTTATGCTGAATGGTCACTGTAAGCTCCTGATGGCGATATTTTTCTATTGAATTTATCAAAATGCAGCGCCTGAAGGAACATTCATTTTTAAATTGATGAAAATCTTGCGTCAAGTTGTGTTTTTATTTCAAGTGATTTATTGCAATTGATTGACGAATTGCCCTACATCAGTGTAAATAACATACTTACTAACATTCATGTAGGAAAATTTTTTAATCAGTTGCTCCATTTATTTTGTTGTCATTATCTTTTTACAAGGAGGCAAGTCAATCTCAAGCCATCGAAAGGCAAAAAAGCTGTTAACTTTTAATACATCACTCTGAGTCTAAGTACTGAATGAACTAGCTTGAACTAGCTTGAACTTGGTACATATCTAGTGTTCAATGTATCATCATAAATACAAGTAATTGTCTACATTTTTCAAATTAATGCTTGGCTTGATTTAATTGCTTTCAATTTCATGTAGACACATTAAATATTATCTTTTAACCTATCCTCAGGATAAAAATCACACAACACCAATAGACAGGCGAAGTTTGGTGAAATGAGTGCAGATCTCTTACCAGTTGATCGATGATGCCACTTGGTTTGGGGCTGCATGACTCCCAAGTAGCACTGAGACTATTGCTGGCTGTGGGTGGCATCACTAAGAAAATAAGATCAAAGCAAAATGCTTTGACATTGTAATATAAGCTTGTCCATTGTAAAGTACATGAACATTCTCGGGGAAAAAAAAGAATCATATAGTAAAAGATATTTCATATCTGTCGAGTTATGGTCTCCTCAGAGATTATAACATAAACACACAAGCAAAGCAAACATTTCCAAAGAGTGGTTGGAGGACCAAATATCTAATTATCCATTATCAAAATTATATAAAATGTTATATAATCTTCTCCATACAATCCCCCCCCAAAAAAAAAAACACACACACACACATTTTATCATACATGAGCATGTCTATTCTAAATCATTTACACTATTTCCACAATGCCATAAAATTTCTTTAGACATATCCATTTTAACAAAAATATATCTACAATGGTATCTTTTTACATTTCACATAACATTTACTTTAGAGAGAATTTAGTACACAGATTTAGCATCAAGGGAATTTGGTAATGTCAATAACTCAATATCATTAATTTTCTCAATTGTACAGATATATTTTATGTCTATCACAAAATGGTCTCCTTCCATATATTTTCTCAAATATTACACATTCATTGTTATTGCAATTATTATCATATCTCTATAAAATATGCCATCAAAAATCTAACCTGGCAGAGTATCAAATTCCTCTTGTTTGAGGTAGCTAAGCTCCTTGTCCGATACTTCCGGAATCTTCCAGATGGTGACCCTTCCAGAGGAGTCTCCACAGGCAAACAGTTTGTAGAATGGACCCCGTCTTCCGTAGAAGAACGTCATGGCAGGTGAACAAGACAATGGCTAAGAATAAATAAAACATTACAAATTTATTTCCAAAAAAAAGTGTCAAATCACAGGTATTTCTAAATATCTGAAGACATAACTACAGTACCACAAAACAAGAATATTTCAATACAGCAGACAGAAACTTATTGTATATATAAAATAATCAGAAGAATAACAAGTATACACGTAGCTATGAAGATTAAAATGACTGTACAAAAACAAGACTCTGTCAAGCAAGGTTACCTTTGTCGAATACACTTCAAATTATGTCTGATTACATAAAAGACTTGTAATTTGTCTGTACAGCTTTCTGGGCATAAAGCAGAGCATTAAGTTAATAAACATTATTACATTATGACTCCTTTAAAGTAAAATATCAAACATTCATATATCTAAGAGATTCTCGCACTTGCATTACACACACGAAGCAGCCCTAATTATAAACAAAGATTGAATACAAGATTCTATCCTTTATTACAGTTCTTCTTTTCACCTAGCCTTTTACACAATGCTGCACACTGGCACTGGTCAGACTGTCCCTGACCAGTTTTTGTGTTGAGACAAGCTGGATATTTATTATACTTATACAAAGAAATACCTTGATCAAGCAAGAAGCACAAAGAAGGGACATTAAATTCTTGACATACCTTCTCAATAGGAGCCTCCAGCACACAGTAGAGGAATGGTTTTGTAGCTGGGGTGCCAGGATTCTGGCCAATGCTGCTTCTAAAATCATCACTCTCTGGAATACAACTAGGTGGGAAAGAAAAATGAGATGTCAAGTAATCAAGTAATAAATAGTCCATACAGTATGAGGGCATGCTTTTCCCCACAGTTACATGTAGGAGCTTTAGCATTGTTAAGCTGTAAATTGAGCAGCCCGGTGCATTCTCAATACAACATTCTGGCTTTATTCGGATAATAAAAGAACAAAATATTGTCCTAAAATGTGACTTTTGGGCTGTGAAAGACCATATTTTTCAGTCATGTTTGTGGTGTTTGGTATTTAACACAAGTTTGTTTGTGGTACCATCATGCACACACACATGCACACAAACACTCACAGATCGATCCACTCACTTTGAAGGAAGTTGATAGAGATATCCCTTTCCCTGGTTACTCCAGACCAGCACTCGGTCGGCCGCGATGAAGTCGCCCCCTGACCAGTGCTGCCCTTTCTCACAGTACTGGACACAGAGCTGAGAAAAGTCCCCAGCATCACAGATCTGGAGGGAGAGAAAAACAAAAAACCATGAGATCAAATGTGCCATGTTCTAAAGGCATGTGACGCAGATTGACCACAAATTCTTGATTGGACTAAAAAAGATATACCCTTTTGACAAAGTTTTACTACTCTTATAATGTTATAAGAGAAAATTGTTACGTTCTGATTCTCTCTGATTTGAAACAAAATGTATGCAAATATTTCTGAGGCAACACTCCTACAAATTCAATATTTAACCCGTTGAGGACGGACTGATTCTGCTACAACACGCATTTCCCAAAGACCCCTGCCCAAGTATACTCGGGACTTGTCCTCAACGAGTTACAAAAATGGTGTTGCTCTTTCTAAGACTAAGAACAAAAGCAAAATAATGACTTGAGAAACCTTTTTATCTTGCTTTGACTTTGTTAACCAATCCTCCCTTCTTCTGGCTCCCTTTCTTCAGTGATTAGCACAGATGACTGACCTGAAACTAACTGTCCATGAATAAGTTTTGTGTAATCCTCTTAATCCTTGCTGTGTCACAACGGCCTTCCGCAGAGATTACTGTATCAAAACTTGCTGAGCTTGTACACTACCCTAGCAACTTTTTTTTTTTTTGGGGGGGGGGATGGAAACCAACAGTTTGCCAGCAATACTAGCCCGGCAATTTATGGTTACTTGCAAGACCAACACAAGGAATCATCCGTACGATCATGAAGGTTTTCAAAGCAAGAGAGCTTTTCACTATAGACTGGTACTCGCTGGGAAAGCATACTACCAGTAAAGGAGTGATGGATGGCGGTGCAAGTGTTGGGGGCGGAGGTAGGTTTTCTGCGCTCACCTGCCACTGTTTACTGCACACCACCAGGACAGTCCTGAGAGTAAATGCACACACGGCCAGTGACTTTGCGTTCCGACAGCGGAGCTGCTTACACTCCTCCTCGTACTTTGGCTCCGTCTCCTGGATACAAGAGATCAATGGTACACCAAAACAGGTTGGAAATTGCTCTTCCATGCATGCAGCAAAAGACGAACAACGTAACAATGAATTCAAACTTTTGTGGAGATGGAAATGCACCTACCCATGATACTCCATTCAATTATCAATCCTTGCTACAGAAATAAGGCAGCTTGGAAGGATACAAAGTTAAACAAGTCATTCTCATGACTCTTGGCTTTTTTTTTCCCCTTCAGGCAGCCACAGATGACACTTATGGGCCTGAATTAAACAAAAGAGCTTAAATCAATTCCACGTACAACTAAAACAAGTATGCATGATAGGTGTACATGTACCTTGCACATGCACATGAGTTAATCTCAGTAAGACTGTAAGTTAATCTCAATATTCAAGACTGCATTTATAGAGAATTATTGGACATTACAAAACATATTTCTCCAACTACCAGGAGCCAAGAAAGGGCCACTCAGTATTAGGGTTCTCATATTACTTGCCTACAAGCAAGTTGTAGTAGTCCCAGTCAAGTGCATATGCAGCACCCTGGATTTCTCCTCATTCTACTCTCTGAAGACTGTGATATCTATGCACTGTACATCCACCTCCCCAATGCTATTTCAGTGATAATACAATTGTGGGAACAAGAAAGAACTTTACCTTTTCATTACTGCACAAGTTCCAGACCTTTAGCATACCAGAAGTTGAAATACCAATCACTACATCCTCTGTGTCAAGAGAACATGGGAGAAATTATTAACTTCTTTACTTTCTTCGCTTCTCTCAACACCAATCATAGAATGTTTTGTCCCTGACAGTCATCTTTCAGACATCTCACATGTATGATCTACTATTCAAATAAATATTTCCATTGAGTAATGTGGTATCCAAGGGAATGATTTCTCTTTTTGAAATGGATTGGTAATTTATACAGGTGTATACAGTATCTTGAACAAAATGGTGTATAATTCTACAGAATGCAGTGAAATTGTTACACGAATGACATTTTGTATGCAGTCATAACAAAATCCATAACAAATTGCTACTTTATGTTCTACCAGGAAAATTATTCCTTGCACCATAGTTTGTTTGTTTTTTCCTTCTTCTTCTTCTCTTCAGGGAAGATTTTTAGGGTAGGATTTACAGCCATAAGCAACTTCCTGCATTAAACTATATGGATAGCTATGACAAACGTAATTACTATGTACATTTGCTTTAAAATAAATGATAAAACCATCTTATAAGTCAGTTCAGAGTTATATTCTGCTCATGAGTCGATAAAGTCATCCAGGAAAAATGAACATAATGAGACAAAGAGTTGCAATGAGCAATATCATGATGGTTTCTTTAATGTTGCAGTAGCAGAACATTTCTAAACATTCAAGGGAGCTTTTTAACATAAAAGCAAGTTGGATTGCATAACTGGGTGATGTGTAACTTTACAACCATCTTATTCTGTGGATTAAAATTTGAGGTCATTTGAACCATGACTAACCACAAACAGGTCTATTTGGCAGGAGAAAGAAACAAAACAAAAAAACAAAACAGCATAAAACATGCTACCGTTTTATTCTGCAACAGTCTGTAAATAGTCTCTCATGAAGTATTTCTATTAACCCATTGAAGACGAGTCCCAAGTATACTCGGGCAAGTGTCTATGGCAAATGCGTGTTGTAGCAAAATCAGCCTGTCCTAAACGGGTTAATATCATGATTTCCACAAGGTATATCTTTGAAGACAACGGCTGACAAGAGACAAATGCGCAGTCTTCATATGTAGAAAGCAGGGCAAATTTGACCCCTTCCTACCTTGTCTCTTCAGGGGACGGACGACGCAGAGGGCAGAGATCCAGTCCGGAGCGACCTTTGAGGACAGGGTGTAGAGCAGTTCCAGGCTGGAGGCATCCAGTATGTGCACATCGGGGTAGTACCCCTGACAGATGATCCGCCATTCCCTGCTGGACCCTTGGGTCACCTGGTATGGCTGGGTGAGAAGTAGACATTGCACAATTTCATTTTATTTACAATTTGTAGGTTCTAGGCATAAACAAATGTTCAATGTAAACAACAAATAAACTTGCAACTATATGTTCTAAATATAGTTTTGTTGTTGTAGCTACATTTTTCCCCTTGTGTTATCTTTTTTTTTTTCACCCATAAGCCCAAATCTAATGAGGAAGTTTGGGCAAGTAATCATTATGCATTTTTTCCTTGGGAAGTAATTTGTCATGTAGTATACAGGGCTAGGGAAAGTATTGTAATCCTCCTAGATGGACTTTGATGTCATGGAGTGCATGAAGCTAAATACATCAAAACATATACTATGAAGAAATATTTATATAATGTTTACAATCATGTTATCAGAAATAAACAGATCCTTCTCATTATTTTACTGGCAGAGATACAAATGTACTCCCGCATTGTCAAGTACAGCACCAACGGTTTTAGTTTCAGACAATCATGACATACACGTACACTTTGCTACTAATTTTGAATCTGCTGCAACATATAACAAAACCTCAACAGTTTTGAAAGTCCTCATTGCTCAGCTTTTGAAACGGCCTCCTTACTGGTATTGACATAACGCAACATCATGCATTCATGCCATATATTATTAAAGGAACAGACATATAAATGTAAATGAGCCAGGATATTTACATGCATGTTGAGATGTACACCAGAAAGTTTAGTTTGCTCTATACATCTTCCGTCACAGACGTCCCACAAGAAGATCTCTCTGAAAGTGTTAAACATACACATGGGGACATAAATATTATGAGCATAACTTACGATAGACAATGAATTTTTTTTCATTATTCTAACACTAAATAAGTGGGTTCATTGTAATCAATGCACAAGATACAGAAATCATGCTTCTCAAGCTACACATTTCATCAATGCCAAATCTACTATGAACTGCTTGAGAAAAATGTTCTGTTTAACATCCTAATGGTTGACACATTCATGTACTGTATATCACTGAAAAAAAAATACACATTCTATGTCCTTACTTGGTACATATGACAGATTTTTGCAGTTTCACTTTCCAAACGAAAGGAAACCAAAGGTACTTCTAGTAGACCAAATGAGAAGTAAAAATAATTCAACTTGACATAGTAACAGATTCATTCTGTCTTTGGGCAATAAGTACAGATATGACTATCATCTAAAATCTACTTTTGGGTACAGACTTTAACCTTGAATGAAATAAATCTCCTCAAATATGAACCGACAGTAGCTATTTTGGAGATTCATACCATGGTGCTTCATCAAGTGCTATATTGTAACAAGTACTGTAGGTATTAGAGTTTTCTATTTCAGTGGTAAGACTTCCTCAACACAGTGACAACTTACATGTATGCATGTTTTGATTTGATAACTAAAGGCAAATTTAGCAAAGCAATGAATGAAGTGACTGTAAAGGTGAAGCCTTTTACTTGCGAAATGACAGTACATTTGTGCATTCAAGTCACATGACAGACAACTTTTGATGTGTCTCACCCATTCTCGGCGGCACTGACGAAGCTGGCTGACTCCCAGTTCTCATTGGCCCGTGCAAGGCATGTAATCGACGAAGAGTGTCCAAAGAGCATGTTCCTTGGCACAACCTGAGGAAACAAGACAGTCCAAAGACAAACTGACAAACTTAAATTGATGCAAATTACTGGTGATGCTCTTAACTAATTTCCTGTACATACATTTTATTGTCGCTTAGAATGCTCAAACTTATACTGTACCACAGCAGAGCTAAAAAGAAACATTATACAATTGTACAATGTACTATCATCAGGCATATATATAATTACTAGGTATTGCAAAATAATGAAGCAGGTCCTAACCAAATGATTTGTTGAGAGCGTACACATAACAAGACACTTATTTTGCCTAACAATAATCTTGCTTATGACTGGCCATTAGCACTTTGGTGTTGCAATGAATGATCGGGTGAGATTTCATTGTTTTACATACTTGTGATGAGGGTGAGTTAATGATGAGGGTGAGTTAAAAGAAAACAAGGATCCGCATCATCATTTCAGAAAGCAAATATCACACACCATTTTGTTTGGACACTAGTATTGACCAATTCTGTGACGCGCTATGTGTATTTTTGGCATGGGCGCAGCCATAGTGGGTGTATCAGCCGACCCCCCCTCCGCACTCCCCCACCCCTCTCCCTACATTAGCACGCGCGCAGAATGAAAAACTGCTTTAGCCAATAGGCGTCTCGTACTGAGTGCGCGAATGCTTGCTTAGTGCGCGAACCTTTGTTACAAACATGTTGCCCGGGGGTGGGGGAGAGCAGGGGGGGTCGGCTGATACACCCACTATGGCTGCGCCCTGTGGCGTAAAATGTCTGCTGCCTCAACGAACCCGAATCGGTCAATACATGTAATTACCAACACTCAGTACCTTTGAAAGAGTCCAAACATCCTCAGCTAAGTACATTGCCTTGGGCATGTTGAAATGACTGTTCCAAAGGTAGGCCTACCTTGTGAGGGTAATTCTTACTAATGCTCTCATTGGTGTATATAGAGCTTTTGCTTCCTCTAAAATTGTTGCGTTTCAATAGACAAGAATAAAGAGTTAATGGCCAATCTTATGTAAATAATTTTTGTAGACGAAATCAATGTAGACTAGACTATATCATCTAGATGTATAAATGTAGATCTATGCGAGAAGTTTTCTATACACAGGGCTATGCCAGAAACAACACAAAGTGAGAAAAGTTAAAACAACAAATTTGCATTCTTAGAGTTGGATGGCACAATACATCTAAAGGGGTGTTTAAAATCCTCTTGGGAAAAAAAAAATCCTCCGCCCAGCAAAACTCATATACCAGACCTTCATGTTATCGTTGAGGTCCCACAGAATGATCTGTCCATCGTGGCATCCCGTGATAATGGTTTGCTGGTCACTGGTCACTAGTACAGCAGACACGCAGTGGGTGGGAGCCGTCTTGCCCCACAAGACAATGGGCACCACAAGCCCACTGCTCGTCATCTTGGAACCAGCAGAATTGCAGAATGGACCTGCTTTGTCCTGGCCTTCGATGAAAAAGAAAACACACACATATCAATACATAAAACATACAGAGATAAACTGACAAACTTGTATGAAATATGGAATCGTATACAGCAAAGCTTCACTGTGAATGGATTTCATGGAGGGAATTTTTTTTAATATTCAGTACCGTACTGTATTAAAAAAGTGGAAATTTTTGCGGTGTTGTAATTTTCGCGCAACCAGAAACTAGCGCGAAAATAAAAGCATGTGAATATTTTTGCCTGCCATATGTTCCAGTAGTTGAGGTCTTTTGATTCCGCAGAATTAAAAACGTGCGAAACTCTCCTTACCCCGCTGAGTGCGAAAAATTAGTCGCGAGAAAATATCCACTTTTACAGTATGAGCTATGGCCATTTACTAGGGACTGTGTATGGTGTAGCCCTACTACATATCGACCACCCTTTTTGAAACCGACCGCGTATAATTCGCGCACTGAACACTTAGTACGCACTTCTCTGCGCGCAAAGCACATAAAAATGGATTGGCTTTGAATGTAGATAAGGATGGTGTGGGAAAACGCGATAATTCACTGTTCATTAATGGTTTTAATCAAGGACAAAATTTCGAATGAATATTTTCACCGAATCGTAATGACAGCACAATGTAATGTCTATGGAAGTTTCTAAAAGGCTTCTAAAAAGCTTCGTACAACACAGTGTTCAATACAACTCGGTTTGCGTGCATTGTCAATGCAAAAACAGCGGTCGATCCTAAAAACGCGATTTACCGCGGGGAGGTGAAACGAGGCCACGCAAGTTCGTCGGCGATATTTTTGCACTGAAACTTCGAATCGAAAAGGGAACAACGGCATTTGATAGAGCTGGATTTTCTCAATCACGTAGGTCAAGTTTTTTAAGTGAATTTCACTGTTAAATATTCTTATCAAGCAAATAAACATTAGGCGGTCGATTAGTAGTAGGTCCAACCATACACTACAGTAATAATAATGCAGACATCTCTAATGTTTGATGCATTTGTAACCATGAGATGGCAGTGCTGCAAAACATAATTTGATTCATGACATGGACATGGTGAAGTAACATCACTAGCTACACTACAAGTACTAGTACACTGGTAGTAGGCCCTACCTTAATACTTAGAATCATTATTTAAACACAGACTCGTGACCAAAATTATGTCACTAACACGGAACACACGATGTCAGACACTACTCCAGTGTAGATTAAAACTTAGAAGATCTAAACCTCTAACGTTAGTTGTATACTACTAGTAAAGTAGAGATCAAGAGGATCTTACCTTGTGTAGGGCCTAAGTGTTTCTTGTTATTTGTTTATCCAGAAGAAGACTGAGCAGCTGTGTCGGGTCTGCTGTACAGACTGCGACCGTCTAGCTACTACAACAGCTAGCACAGACAGTCCACTACATACCGGTACTAATATTAGTAGTATTCCACCAACCTCCTCGTCAAGATACAAGACCGATTGAGCATCAATCGAGAGGTGAGTTATCTGCGATCTCCGTCAAAACAATGTTCTCTTTGACCATCAAAAGTCGCAGAAATTGCTCGAAAACTCAGAGTTGTCACTCACGCTGCATCTTTTAGGTGCGCTGTCATCGCTGCTGATAGAGATACACAGCGCTACGTACGCCGCGCTACTACTGCTACATACGCTACGTTTATGGCGGTACACAGACGGACACGGACGGAGAATCACACGACTGCTCTGCTGGCACGAGACCGCGGCGTCGAATGTATGAAACAGCTAGCTAGCTACCGGCCCATCCCCGCCTCCAAAAGCCGTGCCGTGTTTATGCACGTTATCAATGTATGCGCTAACGCACGTTTCCCATGGGAATGATCTCTCCATGGCCGGCCATCGGATAGGAAACATTCTGAAGATGACTGATTCCAAAACGAACGATTCATAAAACTACACCGTTGCAATAGTAGCAGAACCTGGGAGGTGACAAGACCTAAAGCCATACCCCGATGACGCAAACAAGATGATCATTATGTCTGATATTTCGAAAGCGTTCTAGATCGGGGCCGGGGTGGGGGGGGGGGGGGAAGGGGGCGGCCGGCGTGAATGGGGTCTGGGGCTGCAGCCCCCCCCCTTTTTTTTTGGGCTCATTAAAAACATACATCAACAAGGAAAATATTTCATAACACCCTTGAATTTCTGTTAGTTCCGTTCCTAGTTCCCCCCCCCCGAGGGGGGGGGGGGGGGTACCACTGACCTTGACTCCCGCTCCCGCAGCCCCCATCACTCCCCACCCCACCACGGAAAACGTTCTCCGCGGCCCCCAGGGAAGTGGTTCTCTTCCCACCTCCCTGGGATGATCATGCATTCTTCCTTTGGAAACCCGGACACCAAACAGGGTGTCTCCAGCCCCGCCCCCTTCAAGTCGAAAGTGTAGTACATTGTCTACGCACACGTACGGGTCCTTCTAGACTGTCGGGCCCTACTAACAATGACCGGCATTTCTTGTCCAACCAAAATCACCAGTTGAATCACCACAAGAACAACTTCAAATAATATAAGGGCCTAACAGGAGCTTTCCATGTATTTTTTTTTTCGATGACACAGCTAATGAAGCCAACATCATCGCCATAATTCGTCTGAGCTTATAATATATTCAACTGCACATTTTAAGTTTGGTCTTTGCGAAAATGTACTGGATAATTTTATGATCATTATTGTGCAAATACTGTACGATCTCAGTTTGATAAGTTCACCTAATTAATTTGTGGGTTGAGGGAATGTAACAATAATACGAGTACAGAACACATCGGTGAAAGTTTGAGGAAACAAAAGTTATGAATTTTTAAAGTTTTTGTGCAGCCATCGCTGGATGAGAAGATTACTATAATACAGTTTATGATGTCACAAAAATGAAAAACGATGATACTTTTAGGATATAGAAACTATTAAGAAAATTCAACATAAATATATTCACTTTTCTATAACATAATAAAAGAGCACATGACTTGGATCTTTCAGAAAGCAGGGGGAATAATATTATCCTTATGTCAGTGAAGAGGATGGAATGTGTATGATAGGCCTACTTTTTATAAGAAACTGAATTCTGTGGGATTCTCTTGATTTCTTTGTTAAATATCGACATATGAAAAGTGACATCACAAACTGTATTCCAGTAGTCTTCTCATCCAGCGAGGCGGCACTGCGTGGGACTTTCATAACTTTTGAACACTTAGTTGTCCAAGTTTCTTCAAACTCTCTATGATGTGTTCTATGTATATTAATATTGCTGCATTCACTCAATCCACACGTGTGTACACAATATGTCCTTTATATACGTCAGGCTCCCGTAATCTACTGACTGAAATGGAACAGGGCTAAAAAGCAACAGGAATGGGAGACGTAAAACCGACTGTATCCAGTGATCGGACATAATTATTGGTTCCACATAGATTGCTCTTTGTATGGGGTATTAGATAAAGCGTTTTGTCAGATATTTGTTCTTTTTTTTGGGGGGGGGGGAATCGCTGAGCAAAGAAAATAAGTTTCTTTGTTCATTTTTCCACTAATTCTATTCATTAGTGGTCAGTTTCCCTTTGTTTGCGTTTGTTATATTTTTTTTTCTGACAGACTGTTATGCTTCTGAAATCCTCGAATTTTATCTAATTGGCTACAATGAGCAAATTTGTCTGACTTTTTTTTTCTGACAAAACGCTTCATGAAATGCCCCCCCCCCCCCGGTTTCTATAGCTTAGGACGCTCATTGTTTGCAGAATATCGAGCACCCTATATATAGCTGGCCTGGATCAGCCCATTTATGTTTAAATATATGGATACCCATTTCCAAACTCTGTTCTGAAAATTCCTATATCACATTGGCAATACCAGAAACAATATTGATGATGGTCATGAAATTAGCATCTAAACTTACATGGTTACGTCACGAGTAAACCAACTCCAGATAGGTTCATCCAGCCCAAGACGAAGAGAAGTAAAGTGATGCCCATTTAACTCAAGAAAAAGTTGGAGTTGCACTGATGGCGAGTGGGAAATTAATAGTCCATTTTATATGGTACAAGACACAGGAAAAAGTCAACGACGATTATGTTAACCCGTTGGGGACGAGTTCCGAGTATACTCGGGCAGGCAGTGGCGTACCGTGGGTCAAGACATTGGGGGGGGGGGGGCACCTCATGGCAGCAACATCAGAATTGCATAACGTAACAAAATGCGAGCGAGCGGAGCGAGCGAGCTTGAAAATTTTGACATTTTACAGTCCCCAAACTGCCGTTTGTAGCTATATATAATAATATATGTATATATTATATATATATATATATATATATATATATATATTTGATTTGGAAATTAAGGGGGTTCTACTGGCAGTAACATCACGAGAATGGCATAACGAATAAATGCGAGCGAGCGAAGCGAGCGAGCTTGAAAATTTTGACATTTTACAGTCCCCAATCTGCCGTTTGTAGCTATATTTTTTCGCTTTGGAAATTCGGGGGGGGGGGGGGCGCACCGGGTGCAACTGCTGGCAATTACTGGCAGTATTAATATCAGGAGAATGGCATATAACGGTTGAATGCGAGCGAGCGAAGCGAGCGAGCTTGAAAATGCTGACATTTTATGTTCCCAAAACTGCCGTTTTTAGGTATATTTTTTCGCTTTGGAAATTAAGGGGAGGGGGCGCATCGGGCGCAACTGCTGGCAATTACACAGCAACATCAGGAGAATTGCATAGCGAATAAATGCGAGCGAGCGAAGCGAGCGAGCTTGAAAATTTTGACATTTTACAGTCCCAAAACTGCCGTTTGTAGGTATATTTTTCGATTTGGAAATTAAGGAGAGGGGGCGCACCGGGCGCAACTGCTGGCAATTACTGACAGCAACATCAGGAGAATTGCATATCGATTAAATGCGAGCGAAGCGAGCGAGCTTGAAAATTTTGACATTTTACAGTCCCAAAACTGCTGTTTGTAGCTATATTTTTTTCGCTTTGGAAATTAAAGGGAGGGGACGCACCGGGCGCAACTGCTGGCAATTACTGACAGCAGCATCAGGAGAATTGCATAACGATTAAATGCGAGCGAGCGAAGCGAGCGAGCTTGAAAATTTTGACATTTTAAGGTCCAAAAACTGTCGTTTGTAGCTACATATATTTTTTCGCTTTGGAGGGAGGGGGCGCCCGGTGCGCCCCCTGGATCCGCCACTGGTTTATAGTCAAGGGTGTCGGTTTATGTTTATGATTGGGGGAGGTATATGACCAGCGAGGGGGCGTCGAAGTGACCAAGCGGGAGAAGGATGTCCAAAATCTGCACTTTATATAGAGCATCCCCTAATTTGTTTGTGTTTGTGAGTGTGTGTGTTTCATATAGATGGAAAAGTTAGGAAATAGCCATCAAGGTCAAGTCTTATTATTGGCAATGCAAGGCATTTTAATATAGACTATAAGCAACACTGCAAAATCAATGATCAAGCTTTGATAGCAAATGTGTACAACCTATCAAACATCACATTGCGCAACATTGCAGCGACTCTTTTTGCCATTCCGATGTTCAGTTCTGAGCACACTGCGCACATCCTGCTTGTATTCAAAATGCCAACCAGGAATCACACTGAATCACAATCTTTTGTCGTCTCCGGGCTTTCTGAACAATGTTTCACTATAATACCTTTTTAACTATATGGTTAAAAGAAATCTTAGAAAAATATCTTTTTTCTTGATCATCCTTTCATGTCGATTTCAAAAGCAGTTTACTAACCCTTGAATTACCATTTTGGTAGGTTTTTTTTTTCTTTTTTTTTCTTTTTTTTTTACCAGCGGATGGGGGGGGGGGGGGGGGGCACGTGCCCCCCCCCCCCCCATGCCCCCCGTAGTTACGCCACTGCGGGCAGGTGTCTATAGGAAATGTGTGTTGTAACAAAATCAGTCCGTCCTCAACGGGTTAAAAGCAATCATCAACTTCGTATCAGGGCAAATACCACCCCCCCCCCCCCGGACAATATTACCCCCTATAGTGAATACTGGTTAGAGTGGTATCAAGGTTAGAGTAGGGCCTATTTTTAGGGTTAGGATTAGGGTTATAGAGCTTGAGTTAGGGTTATAGGATTAGGTTCAGGATTAGGATTAGGGTTAGGGTCAGGGGAAGGGTCTGGGATAATTGCCCAGGGGGTAATTGCCCTAAACCCCATCCTGATGGTCTCGCGTCAAAGGTTCGCCTTTTTTGCCGATGATGCAATTTCTTACATGACCATCGACAATCAACATCATACGCAAAATCTTCAAGAGGACCTAAACAAAATTGGTGACTGGGCGAAAAAATGGATGATGGATTTGAACACAGATAAGTGTAAGGTTTTGACAATATCCAGGAAAAGAAGTATAGGGTGCAACACGTGTATCATCTAAATAACGCCCCTCTTGAATCTGTTGAATCCGTGAAGTACTTGGGTGTAACCAACACTTCTGATGTGAAGTGGACCCAACACATCAACAATACTGTCAATAAAGCCAATAACGTGCTTGCATTTCTAAAACGCAATCTTCGCATAAAATCTACTGATGTTAAAGCCACAGCTTACAAAACGTTGGTTCGACCAATTGTTGAGAATGCTTCCACAGTTTGGGACCCATCTACCAAGAACCTAATCCACCAAGTGGAAATGGTCCAGAGAAGAGCTGCGCGATTCACTTTAAATCGCTACCATAACACCTCTAGTGTCACCAAAATGCTACAAGAACTTAATTGGGCCACTCTGGAACAGCGCAGAGAAAATGACAGGCTAATTATGATGTACAAAATACACAATAATCTCACTCCTCTTTCAACACAGTACATACAATTTTGTATTATCAAACAGGCTACTCAGTTAACGAGAGCCTCGCAACCGCACTCCTATCAGGTACCATATTCGAGAACTGAATCGCATCGCCATTCGTTCTTCCCAAGAACTGTAAGGAACTGGAATGGCCCTGTCGTCAGAAATTGTTTCAGCGCCATCTGTGGGATCATTTCGAAACCGTCTAACGGTTGATCACAGTGGCTAGTTTTTTTGTTGTTTTTTTTTTCGTCAAATTTTCTATGTGCTTGTAAATATCTGTAAATAAATTGTATTATAATGTAAATAGCACCAGTCTGCAAGAATCTTCAGTCTATTGAAGGAGGCAGACTTAATCAGAAGAAGAAGAAGAAGTGGCAAACCTGCATCAGACTTTGTACCACCTGCAAGACTATACATAGAAAGATACAGCACCCAATAACAGTCTAAAGTCACCCAGTATCAAGGAGAAGGCTATTATCGTCGACTATTATTTGTCGCAGTATTAGCTAGAGGAAAATCACCTATCTAGTGGAACCTACCAGGTTCGTGCAACTTGATAACAACACAAGTCAACTCAGAAACAGTATCGTGATAATTTTAGTTTGTTTATTAGGAGCAATATTGTCAGCAAACTCCTTGCAATGAAACCAAACTAAAACACAGACCATATGAATCGTAGGCCATTACAAACAGTCTTCACTCCTTCAGTTCTGTAACTCATGGTATGTCAACCTATGGGCCCGTATTTGATTAAATTAATTATATATAAATTGCACGATGTCATATTTTGTGGTCTTACATAGGGCAATGTACCCCTTATGGGCAATTAGGCTTACTCCAGACCCTTCCCCTGACCCTAACCCTAATCCTAATCCTGAACCTAATCCTAACCCTAACCCAAACCGTCCCCCTTAACATAACCCTATGATGCCTAATCTTTACTCTAACCTTTTCACTAACCAGTATTTAGCCGGGGGTAATTGTCCTCCGGGGATACTAAGTACACGTGTATATTGTATTTTATACGTAGTTTTGTAAGGCCGAATCAGAACTTGTGAAAGCATTGAACTTGGGCTATTAACTTGATTGATAATACACGCACGTTATCGGAGACGGGCTCCAACTCTGTGGCATTTGGGCTTGTCACAACCGACCCTCGTTCGTAGTACTGAGTACTATTGGCGGTCACTGGAAGGCATGTGGCTCCTTCTTGAGTCGTCATAATACATGCACCGAGTGCAATGTGCTTTTGCTCGAACGCCAATACAGATCTGCCACGTTGGAATATGCCGCAGCTGCAACCATGTCACTGGATCGTCTTAGCCGTTAGCAGAGAAAAGGAAGAAAAATGATATTATTTAAGGCATGATCTGAGTTGAAGTTTTTGCAAATACGAGTGGAAGAATAACTGAGAAGTTTTGTTAAGTGAAATACCAGGGCAGGTTTGCAATCAAGATGTCGGAAATACCGTCTTTTTTCATCGTCTTTGTGACGATTCTCGTCCTACTTGCTGCTACACATGGAGTGGAATTAACTTTTGAGTTGCCAGATAATGCGAATCAATGTTTTTATGAAGACGTGGAAAAAGATGTGAAGATAATCCTGGAGTATCAGGTATAGTACTGTATACTGGCCACTGAATATTATTTTCGTATCGGTAGTGATAAGAAGACGGATATGTATACGTTGTCATGTAGATCTGCAATCCTGCAGTTTTAACAGCAACTAACAGTCCCACTAACTACTATTCATGTTAAGTAGAATCTAGAGGGCAGTTGCACTTTGTGCACGCACTCGCAAGTGCAAGCGCAAGCGCAAGTGGACAATTTGAAAAAGGAATGATACCGCCCATCTCCTGCGTAAATAACACCAAGGCATCAAAATGGCAATGCTTTAGGACTCAGAACTGAAACAAAAAGCGACTCTAAAGAAAGATGTGATACATTGTGATGTTTATGCCATGGTGATTAAAATGAGATAAAAAAGAGATTTGTAAATTTAAATAAAGTGACTCAATGAGATAAAAAGATGGCATACACGATGCAACAATACCACTGGTGTACATTGACTGATTGATGTAGTAGACGTGGTCGCTTGTACTGTTGTCGTAGGTCTACATGTACTTCTCATCTACCACTTTTTTTTCTTTTTCTTTTTTTTTTATTTTACTTAGTCATACATACTTTTCCGGAACAGTGCTGTGCTGTAGGTCAGAGGCTAGAGCCTGTTCATTAATCAAGATTGTATTGTCAGCTGCTCTTGATCTCCCACACTTCCAGTTGATATAGCCTGGGCTAATCTCATTTAATTGATCACCCTTGGCCTTGGCCTCACGCAACGGCTTTCTCGCATATAGACCTAAAATCAAAAGTACATGAGGGACGGGATGCAATACACTGGGAGCTGGAACATTCGAATATGAATACAAATCATGAGAAATGATGAGGGGGTTACAGGTAAATAACCTGAGGAAAAGGGAGGAAAAAAATGAAGAAAATCCTCATTTTAATAGTTGATACACATGATCATGATTACACGTCTTTGCAATTCACTAGAGTTAGATCTACACTGTACAAATTGTATGTGCTTTATGAATGAGACAACAGGCGCGGTCAATTAAAATGATGAGCTTGCACCGGCATACAGTAAAACATCACAAAATTTGCATTTGTAACAGAGAATTCCGTGCGTACATGTGTGATACAAGTCGGTGAGTTGTAGGCCCAAGCATACTACACATTGTCATTTGATATCTACTGTATACATGTATTCTAAATTGTAAACTCGAGTAGGCCTGGTAACAGTATACACTGTACATTGTAACTGTGTAATATACATTGTAGAGCGCCCTGTGGTTAGAGTAGGCCTAAATTTAACTGTTTGACAAAATTCATTGACTTCAAGTTTCCATAATATTCCATATCCCATATTTTTGTGGAGCACATGCTGCACGATTTACCCTCTAAGTAACTTGATTTCTTCTACAAGTGTTGTATCACTGTATATATTGTAAGCCACCCATAATTCGACCATCCATGCCATCCAAAATTCGACCACCTGCTACAACAGAAACCTGTATGGTTTGCGCACAGTGAAACTTTGGTGCGAGTGCCAATACGCTAATTCTATGAGGTGGTATTCCAGCTGTTGCGTAATTGTTGTTCATTTAGGTAAAATTGTGTGTCCACAGTAAGCTTTGCAGTGAACAAGAAAGAAGTCTTCAACAATCTAAACACTTGAAATGATGTGATAATTAAACATTGTGCATACTTTTTGTTGTTGTTACTGTTGATACCTCAGATGACATGTTGTGTATTCCCATTTCAGTGAATCTCACTTGGCAATTATGTTTTTCTTTCATGCACACAACAGGTTGTGACAGGTGGCCAGTATGATGTTGATGCAGTATTGAAGTCCCCCAGTGGAGCCGTGGTGTACAAGGAGAAGAGGAAGCAGTATGATACCTTCACCTGGACAGCTGACCAGACAGGCGTAGTGGAGTTCTGCTTCAGCAATGAGTTCTCAACGTTCGCCCATAAAACCGTCTACTTTGATTTTGTCGCTGGGGATGACGACCCCCTGATCCGAGACATTGGGGCCCATGCGACAGCGTTAACCCAGGTGGGTATCTTGTCATAGCCATCTAACTCTAAAGAACAGAGCTTTAAACAACGGAGCGGAGTCATTTCAGCGTCCATCAATGTAGCAATGTGACATTATCTGTTACACTTATTTGAGAACTCTAAAAAGTGTCATCTTCAGACAAGATGATGAATAGATGTCATTTGCTGTTTTGAAGCATGTTTGAAAATGAGTGACTTACTTTAATACATCCCAGTATTCAATTTTTGGCTGCAGATTCTCCTTGGCAAATAAGGCAGAAGACATCTTTGAATGTCAAAAAGAAGGAAAAATAGGGTGGATATGTATAAACACATTGTATATGATGAGTGAACTTCTAAGAAGTAGATTGTATGTGGGTAGATTGAACCAAACTTGGCCACACCTGCTGGTAGCAGAACTTGAGATCATGGTCAGAAGAAATTGTCTACAGATTTTCAGACATGTGCAATGTACATATCTGTAGTACATTTTATATTCATTTTGAAGAATTGTTTTGCTTGAATAGTCTAATACATTACAATACTGGTATATGAAGATGTAATCTACTTTTTAGAACTGGGAAAATGCACTTTTATACAGAGTACATTTTGTCACTCAAACCATTGCATGTATACACTGTACTTTCTACATTGTGAAAATTTTGACAGCATTATCTGTTTGTACTTTTCTTTGGTATGAGGAATGTTCATGTCATTTTAAAGGTACTGTACAGTACTGGTTGAGGTGAGGATTCAGCTTGTAACGTTTTGTGACATACATTTAGAAACACACTCAATGAAATGTGAAAGAGCATACAATTCTTAGGGGAATCAAAAGTTTATTGGATGAAAATTGTTTTTGAAATGACTGAGATATCTAAAAAAAACAAGGTAAAACAAAGAGATCCTAATAAAAGTTGTGGCCTGTCAACTTTATGAGGATCGCTTTTTCTTGATATCTCAACCATTTCAAGGCTAATTTTCATCAAATAAATGTTGAATTCTTCTTGAAATTACATGCTCTTTCATATTTTATAAGAGATTTCTCATTATCTTACCAAAAAATGTTGTAAACCTCAATTCTCACCTCAACCAGTATTGTACAGTCCCTTTAAACTAACAATCACATCGTTTTATCTGCAGCACTATGCAAAAATTCAGTTTCTGGATGTACATTTGCCATCTATCATTCAGTTTTCCACCATGCTCCTGACCATCCATTAGCTTCAGTTTTTGATTTTAGCAACAGATGGGTATACTAAGCATTGAGCTTTTTCATGCATATAATGGCATGTACTTTTATTTTTGATTCTCTGATTTATTACATTTTTTTTTTTGTTGCATATTTGGATTTCTTTTCTGCATGTCTGCAGCTGGAGACATCGTGTGTGACAATCCATGAGGCTTTGAAAGCAGTCATCAACTTCCAGACACACTACAGATTACGTGAGGCCAAGGGCAGATCAAGAGCCGAGGGCCTCAACCAGAGGGTTCAATTGTGGTCTCTCGGGGAGTTTATCTTAATTCTTATCATAGGTATTGGAGAGGTCATTGTACTCCGTAGCTTTTTCTCAGTGTCAAAACCCAGGGCTGGTAGGATATAGTTTTCCATAGCTGTGCATTTGTCTGTACGTTTGTTGTATTGTCTCTCAGTTAAAAGGTCCACCTCCATGTCCCTGTACAAAGGCCATAGATTTTGATTTACTGTTTTGGTCTTACACGTACATGTACAATGTACGTCTATATTTTTCACCATATGAATCCAAAGTGTCAGTGTGTAGCAGTAGAAGCTGTAGTAGTTTGAGGCATATGTAACTAAGCAAGAAATTCAAATAAGATTTGCATATTATGTACAGTATTGCTAGATGAAAGATAAATCCTCATCTTTTTTCCCCCATCTATTTTGATTTTTTTCCCCCTTTCATCGAATGCATGTTTTCACCTGGTCAGTAAGAGGCTCTTTCTTAGACATTTGAACAGGGATTGGAAAACATTTGTACAGAAATTTTGTAAAGCCAAAATATTGCAACTTCCCAGAAATACTTCAAGAGTTTTATTATGATGCATCTCTCTTTATTTAGAAGATATAATCGATTTGTTAATTTAACCATAACTTGGAATGAATAGAAGCTGTATTGATTTTGGCATGTATTATGAAATGTGCCTTCAGCAAGTCATTTTTGGCAAACAGATCACGACAAAATTGCATTCAGGACCACATTTCAACATCAATATTTACAGCATCTGAGGTCACTTTGTCACAAGATGTGGCACTAAACTGATTTGCTGCTTCAAATTTGAGAAGAGTTGTATGTTCACTTTTGTGAGAGGATATGGTTGTTTAAATGTCTAACATGTGTGGACGTATTGCCTCAAGAGCCTATGCGTATTTGTTGTTGTTTTGTGACTCACTGTGCAGTGTGTATGCAAAAAAAAAAATAATAATAATGATGATAATATTAAGTGCAAAGAGGTGCCATGTCATTGTATAAAGTGCTTATTTTCTTTTAGTGTATGAGTATTGTCACTATTCATAGTGTTTCTTGTTCACTACAAAGTTTATAAGGAAAATACCTGCCCGTTTAGTATACACGAAATACCATAAATAGATGTATTCCTGCAGAGTGCTGACTGATTTTAGAAATTCAGTTCCTGTGATGTAGTTGGTACATTGTATAGTGCAGCATACTGTATATGCCATATATTTAGCGAGTCTAAATTTTCGCGAATCAGGAATACCCGACAATTTCGCGAGTGGTTTAATTCGCGATCGTGGAGTCCTGTACTGAATGGAGAAATGTGTATATGCGTACGTCACATCCACATCAGGATCAGGGTCAATATTTTTGCATGTCTTTAATTTCGCGAATAGCACCTGACTTGCGAAATTCGCAAAAATAAAAACCTCATGAAATATTTGGCGTATGCAGTAGTATGTTACAGAAGAAAATTATTCACCAGAGACCACAATTGCTGACTACTCCAAAAGCAGTTATTTCAGGTGTCAGTGGGTGATTTCAGGTTTGGTGCTAGTTCTAGTGCTGTCTCCCATCCAACTGCCTTAAATTGAGCTCAATCAGATTAATGAAGCAATACCGATCAAAATTATCGATCCCAACACTAGGTGCTAGCATCGCACCACCGCGAAGTCCACGAGAATTGTGTGACGAAAAAAATTATCGCACGTGATTACAATCAAATATCAAAGATGCAGCCATGACTGCTAAGTTATAGATACATAATGAGGAAGATAGTATAAAATGCCACAAATTTCGTCCCTTTAACAAAATACATTTGCACAACGATCTAAATTTTGCTCCCAGGTTCAGATTTATGTAGCCATGTCCAGAGCATTCTTGCATGTTACATGGGCGACCATTATATTAGCATAGACTTTGCACATAAAACGTGCATCTATTATAGAAGTGAATGCGGGTCTAGCACAGCAACGCAAACACCAGCACTGAACTTGAAATGACAAAGAGGATAATTCCCAGGGCTAGTGTTAGTCAATGGGGAAAAGCACGTAAATGACTAACATAAACGACAGAACTCGGTTCAGCAGACCACATTCAACACTGAGCCAAGTACCAACTACCAGAAATATGTCATAATTTTGAGGTCAATTCCCAACACCGACGTGATTTCAAGTTCGGTTTTATCGCCGGTGCTCGTGCTGAGATAGCACTAGCGCTGAACTTGAAATCACCCATTGTGTGTCAAGAAACTGACTTCCTTACATCGCTAAGGAACAAATGCATTGTTGGCCACAAAATTGCATATTGTATGAACTTCACTCAGTTTTATGATGTGTCGAAGCTACATGTATATGCATATTTCTTTCTCTATGGCATGGTGTCAGGCAAGCCTGAAGTGAACAGTTGAAAATCTCCAGTTGGATGAATGTCAAGATATACTCTGCAAAGTGTTTCTCTAGATACAGCTGATGTAATCTTTGGGCAAGCATTGATGATATCATATGGACACTGTCTTGGTGGGGTTATGTGTAAAATTTTGGATACACTGCAGAAATGGCGCTGAATGCCAGGGTCCTTTGTAGATTTCCATTCCTGTTGCATGAGAATTGATGTTCTCTGTTAATTGTCTGAAATACGTGTACACATTTCAATTTAGAACATAAAGTGGTTTAGGGGTCAGGGATGAACTCTTTAAGACTTTTTACCCTGGTGGCCCATTTGGGCCACTTAAATCTTAGATATGAAATATTGGTAGCCTGAAAAAGATATACAGGTGTATTGTGGCCCGAAATAAAAGCAATAGAAACAATCTGTTTTGAATCTTCATTGTCTGTTTGGGCCACTAAAAGTAAATTTGGTAGCCCGACAACAATTTTAGTGGCCCCGGGCCATTGGGCATTGCTAGTTTTGAGTCCTGGGGGTACATGTATGTTATTTTGGTTGATGATGCATATGCAAGCAGCACAATCGGTGGTGTCTTGTCGTAGATATTTTGTGTGTGTTTAAAATGTGTGTAGTTTGGCTGATTGGTCTGTAATTCTTCTTCACTGTTTGTTTCTGTGGCAGAAGAAAAAGATGAATCTGATATTATTAGTGTCTTTTGCAGTCTTTTCAGAGATGTAAATGTCATTCTACCTTGTTTGAAATCATTTATTGAAACTTGTAAATAGACACGGAAGACACCTATTTTGTATAGTAGGCATGGAAATGCAGTTGTGTTGTTGTTGTTTTTTCCTTTAATTGAGTAGATATATCTAATTCTTTGTGATTATACATGTATCTCATAACTTACACATGCTGTGTAAATTCCAGACATATTTGGCATGTCAAATTGTTCCTCGCTGTTAAAGTGATTGCAGAATGTGAGAATGTGACAAAAGTGTATATAGGTACCAGGAGGGCAGTTTGTACGGCAAGTTCAATGTCTTGAGCAAATCCTTCATTTTAATTCACCTCTGTATTGATGACTACATGTATTTGTAGAGCACTGTTGTGTAAAAGTAAAAAGAAAAAAAAACAGAAATGGAAGGATATATGTTTGATGAAGGTAATTGTGGTAGAGCACATTACATGAAATACTAGGTGGTGTTACAGTTAATACATATGTTGTGATTTTGATTTCATCTTTGTCGGTGTAGGGAAGAACAGCTCTAGGGCTTAGCTTTTAGGTTTGCTTTTGCGAACCTGTGTATTGCAGATGTATCATACATGTACATGTAGTGTTCTAGAATGGCGCAAGTGCACAGACATGGACCAAATGGGACTTATTCATACCGGGTTTGTCACCCATTCAATGCAAATCCCAAGACGGGGTGACAGGTGGAAAAAACCAACAGGTGTCTAGGTTTTGTTGTTGTGTATCTCTACCCACCCACCCCCCCCCCCCCCCCAATCTATCTCAAGGTCATAAGAGTTCATATTTCCATGACCTGAGCTGCTGTCTGAACCTCTTGGATACATTTCTTTCATTGTGGGATGAAAACTCAACGACAGCATAGAGAAAAGATTGTTTAACGAAAGGGTAGAAGTCATATTTGGCATGTATAATGAAGAATAAGACACCAGTATATAAAGGAGAGATGGTGGGGGTGGGGGGGGGGGGTAGAGAGGGGCTATCCCTTGCCTGTCACACTTTGAATGAAAGAACAAAAGCTCCCATGTGTTTTATAGTAGGTCCATATCTTCTGAGAGCTGTGAAACACATGCTGTTTCACCAGTGGAGCATGGGACAAGAGTCAGCATGAGGATAATGTACTGCATGGGAGAGACTCAATATGGGGGAAGTTTTGCTGTTCGTGGCAAAGACCTAAAAGTAGTGATTGAATCATTGATCATGTTCTCGCGTCAAAAGATTCTTCAAGGTTTTTAACCAAAGAGCAGGGTCTGTGAGATGTTCTTTCCTAATTTTTTTTTTTCTGTACTTCAGATGCAAGCATGGTAAACGTACAGTTCAAGTCAAGTCGTGTGTAACAACCATACTGTCTTGACAGACGTAGCTAGGTCATTTTACACGACTTGAATGATAAATACATGTAGCAGGGAATGTTTTCAACTGATTAAAGATGAAATGATTTGGAATTTGAAATTCTGTCTACACTCATTTCTTTGGTAAGTGTCCTTCTTGGAGCATTTTTTAGAGTCCTGTGGTGAAATGATTATTGATCACTGGTACAAAATGTACATATGTATAGTGATTAGCAGGTACATTGTACACTGGTCGTCGTGATCTGAAGATGAGTCAGTGTAAGTACAGTGCACTCCCGTTATAACGAACGCAGTTATAACGAAAATCAACATTATCCGCCCAAACATTATCCACTATTATGTTTTTTTATTGTTCTAAATTCGTTCGATTATCTAATGAAATTTCGATATAACAAAAGAAAACGGCTGGTCCCAAGGACCTCGTTATAACGGGAGTCGACTGTAGAACTCGAATACCATTGCTCATCTTCCTCCCCATCACTTTCCCCGCACACACATACATACATACATACATACACACGCGCGCACAAACTCATGATTATTCTAACCCCATCTGTTTATTTGAAAAAAAAAAGAAAGAAAGCGTTATCCTGAAGATTAATGTCATTCCTGTCATTCCTCTTGGAAAACAGTTAGTTGTCAAAGTTCAATTAAATTCAAGGCAACTCAAGAGGGTCTGAATGAACAGAAATACCGATCTCGAATGTCTGGCAAAGAATCACATTGAATGTGACTTTATTTGTAACCCTTGCCTGTCATATATTTACACTTCTGAAGAAATGCAGTCTTGATACACGCGTTTTCATTGACAACTTCTCTCAGGTTTCAGGATAGCAGGCCTATTGATTTCTTTTCGATTACTTGTATACAAGAACATTAATCTCAGATTTGTGTATCTAGGTCAGATGGACACCTGTGAGGTGATGACGTCATATTATAACTTCTGCCAATTAATATTGACAAGAACCATGCTTACCTACCTTTTCAACCCAAGGCCCTGACAAGTATATACCTGTATAATATATATTCTGTTTACTTTATTTTTGGCCGACATCGCGGCCCACCTGGGAGAGCATCGCGGCTGCCTGGATGAGAAGTTCGGGTTTAAACCAACTTTTTATTACCGCCTGCCTTATACGTCAGACTTCAATGAAACGTCTACTAGTTGGTCTTAGGTATTCCTCTGCTTATCAACTTAAAATGGAGGTTAAATAGTGGGCCACAAGTACTAAAAGTTTCCGGGAATGAATATCACTTGTAAATGTATTAGAACATCGCTCTGGCGAGATCTCGACTCCATTATAGATTCCATTATTTCTTATTCAGCCCTGTACAGCGTCCGACATTATAGTTTTACGTAGCAAGTCGCACTGAAGGGATGGCTCTCCGAAACAATAATCATCCATCGGTCTGACGAATATCGTCTGTGCGATATGACTTATGATTGTCAATCTTCAAAATCTTGTCATTTCCTGCCGTTGCAATCACAGTTATTACTAATTGCCACATTAACGTCTGTAACCACCCCACACAACTACATGTACTCTTTATCTTTGATGTAGTGGCATACAAAGTGTAGTCTAATCTGACGTTGAACTTTCAATATCCAGACGTTCAAGCTGATGAACACCATCAATAGTTGATCTATGGGATATCGATCAGCAATTGTGTTTTGTTTTTTGTTCTGTTTTTTTCTGTACATCGTGTCCACATCTCGCACGCATTAACACCATGCAGATAATTTTTGTCTTTGAGGTTGCTATCGCAATCTATCACTCTCCTCTGCAATCAATGGCGGCAAAAATAATGTCCATGTCATCGGCCATCCAGAATCGGTTCTTTTATAATATCACACAGGTTGTGGAGTTTTTCGCGGCTGAGTTCTTTCCCTCGACAATTTTGTCCTTCTCGCTCTCGTCGTACTTTCCGGATTTGCTCTCCGTCTTGTCGCTCACCGTCGTACCGTTTGAATTACTGAGGTGCTCGTTGGCGGTCTCGCGGTAGACGAGCCCCCTTGCGTTGTTGAAACTCGCCACGCTTCCGCTGTCCCAAGCCTTGATCTCTTCGACCTCGTCCTCGTTGACCGTGGCTATGAAGATGCGAGGAACCTTCTTCCGATATCGTGGATGGTGATTGAGTTTGGACTGACGAAAAACAAGAAGGAACAGGAAAAACATAGCACTTGAAATATAATTGTTTGCGCACTACCCGAAGCCTCGTAATTTTCCTTATGGCATATATGGGGCAAAAAGTAGCATACGGTTAATAGAAAACTATGACAGCATTTTGCTTCTGGTATTCAGCGTCATTAGAGGTCGATAGGCAAAATAATTACTAGTATGTTGTGTTGAATCGATCAGCATCTACTGCCGATTGAGCCAGTGAGGTTAGACTTTATCTCGGGCCATTGTGCAAAGAGCAGAACAACATATGACAATTACATTGCAGTTAGAGACATCGGTGAATGCCAATTGGTGCGTTTACGTATTAAGAGACTTTGGATATCTTTTTGGAGGTTTTATTTTTTTTTAATAAATCAGTGATTTCATGTGCACATTGACTAGCTCGACCGTCAAGACGTCTAAAAATATAGTCTGCACTTCCACGTGACCATGCAGGTCGGTTATGTCGACTTAGAAGTGATAGCTTCATGTTTTATGCCACGGTGTTTATATCTTTTTTTTTTCTGTTCTTTGCATATGTTATATGTTTGTAAAACTGTGTGTATAATGCGTGTATTTCTAACCTGTGTGGACCCCTGTGAAAACCAGCCTTTGGCTGACGAGGGTGTTCCATCCCATGCGTGAAAAATAAAAAATTGAATTAAATTGAATGCTTTTTCATAGGACACGTAATCGACATATGCGTCGCGTTGTCTCCTCAGCAAATATCATTGTGCCATTTTGGCAAGTTGGCGAGAAACTCGACGCTATGACCATTGTCTCTTTCTGTCCACGTCACGTATCCATTGGCGCAGTGATGCTTTTAAATTCATTAGATATTTTAATATATAAGACTTACCTTTGGAATATCCTTGGCGACAATCACTTTCGGCTCCATCGTCTAGAAAGACAGAATGTGATTTTAGATGACTTGATATTCATAGACTCAACAACTATATAGCATCAATTTTATCATGGTATTGAACGATTTGTCGATTTTGTTTTTGATGACCCAGTGCAACGGATGAATAGGTAACGTACTCCACGTCCACCAACTCATGTAAAGATGAATAATAGGGTAATAATGGTCCAAGATAATCGTAATCGACAAATCTCATACTAGTCAAGTGATCAAGTGATATCAATGTTGGCTGTTCAGAACAGGATATCAATTCACAAACCAACTTATATCATTGCCATTTGAAATCTATTGCGAACCCAAAGCTGTATTTATAAAAATCATAAGTATTGGGGGCCCCTTATTAAAAAAAAACAAAAAACAAAAAACACCACCACCACCACCACCACCACAACAGCAGCAGCAACAGCAACAACAACAACAACAACAACAACAACAACAACAAAGAAATATATACCCGTCTACTTTTGGGGGGATGAAAGTCGTGCTAACATTTTGTCATTAGAAGATTAATCAAGTTGGCCATATTATTTAGAGCTAAGTATCACACCGCGGTTAAAAGAAAGGACTATCATACATATATTAAGGTGCATTGTTCCTCTTTTATTCCTATAATACCATTCGTGCATATAGTCTATATAATGTGTTCGATGAACTATCCTATCCAGCTGCAAAGTCAAATTGACACATGTACCGTTTTGTATTATGTATTTTTCTTTTGGTGGAAATACATAAAGAATTGAATTGAATCGAAAGGACTTTAATTACCGTCTTCTCCAGCTCGTCTTTGATGACGTAAATGAGAGCGTCAATTTCCCGACACGGCGCGCTCGCCTGCAGCTCCTCGGCTGTCGACAATGCCGTCAGTTCGACGATCTCGTCCTCGCTCTTGTTAAAATTCTGCCGGTGAATAAATATCAAACAGTTTCGTTTGCATTAATTTTTGCATAATTTTACGATATAGAAATACAATCCCAGTTCAAAGTTTTATTTTGTCAATTTATCTCAAAATAACTGTATTTTTCAGACACAATTTGTGTATACCAAACTTTATAATATGATCATGATTTTATCATACCGAATGTTTTACATCCGTTTCTCTGTACATGACGACAGTCGACACGGTAGTGTTCGTCTTTTTTTTTTCAACAGCAACTTACGATTATCTGTGACCCTGCGGATGACAGCATGTCACTTTTTTTCTAACTTTGATTCATCTGCGGACACAAATGAAGACCAGGGGGGTTTCTACAAAGATTCGAAGTCGATCTTAAATTTTAAGATCGTCTTAAAATTAGGTTATGCTGTATGTGACTTTCATACTATTCTAAATGAACATTTTGGAAAAATTTTCATACAAATATTAGATAATGATATTAGATAAAGCAAGGGACAAAAGGTTTTTTCTTTAATTTTTGTAACAATTTAAAGCGGATTCTGAAAATATTGAATAAAACTGAATGGAGAAATCAACGGCATACCATAGCTTTAAAGTCGATCATAACTTCTTCTTTTTTTTAAGATCGACTAAAATTCTCCATGAAATACCCCTGGTGTCATTGGCACAGCCACCGGGATGACCCAACGTCACTACTTCAGGGATCGTTCTCCTTGCCTATTCTTATCCATCCTAGTTCATTCAACTTAGAATTATTACTCGTTAGCTCCTTACGTAAGACGACGATGTTTTCCAGTGTTAAACTTTCAGTTTCAACGCAGCTCCAGTATATAAGCTTGTATAGAAGCATATAAAAAACAGATCGGTTCTTCAATAGTTGTATACACTGCGTAACCAAGGAGGTTTAAGAGATGGAGTTCCAACTGGCTGTAATCATTCAAATAGCTGCCATTTTTCTATTGATGCACAAAAGAATTCCACAGGTGCACTTGTGCCTTTGATGATCAGGGTTCCAATGCCGCCGTCTTTTTGAGCAATTTGAAGATTCATTTTAAACTTTAACATTATATCGTCTTTATTCTGCTTGTTTATTTGTTAAATAGAATGAATGTTCTCTTAATGATAAAGCATATAAAACAAAAGTAAATCCCGTACGTCCAAGATTATGTGCAAAAATGTAAACCTGAGCTGTATGCTGTGAAAATGTTTGAAACTGTACTCTCACTACAAAGCCGATTTTATCATCTTTCCGATCGCTTCCGACAAATGAAACTGATGTGGTATAATTTTCGAGTATAGTTCTTTATTCATTTATATGTTAGATTAGTGTAAAGTCATGTAAAAACGAGTAATTTTGATTTTCATTTCATCAATTTTTGTAAAATTGCTATTCGCACATCCCCATGCCTGTACTATTAATGTGCCGCTTGTTTTCTATGAAGGGACGGCGAAAAGCAATTACCATCATAAAGACATATCTTCCTTTGAGAGTGACGAGTCATGATGCAGTGCCACATGAATATTATCTTCCTATCTGTGAGGCAGCTCCAGTTTAGCACATATACTTCAAATATTTCTGAGTGGCGGCATGAAACATGCATGGGATCAAAGGGAATGAGACTGTTGTTACTCCATTTGTCAAACCTCCATGGCGTAACAAAGCAAATTACATGTACAGTAAGAAATTGATACACAACACTAGTAATTAATTTTGCCAATTCGAACAATGATGCCAAAATTACCAGGCAAACGGTGTCGCATTCAGCGCCTCTTTCCAACAGGTGCGATGCCACGGAGTAACGCCTTCTCACAATAGCAAGGATTAGAATTGACATTGCGTAGCCCGTTTCTCCGTCCTAACAGAGAGGTAAAGACAGAGAAGGAGAGATACGGTCACATTATAAAGAGTGAGAGAATTAAGAGAAAGTGATATTATCTCATATCATGATCATGATGATAACAGAGAAAATATCAATTAAAAATCATCAAATGAGATTTAGTATAGTCGTAATTTCCAAACATGCTTAATGTGATCTTATCGTTCCACTTGATCTTAATTGTGCGCAAAAATACAATGCTCTTAGGCATCAGTTGAATGTAATAACAATAAAAAAAAAATAATGATGATAATGATTATATATATATATATATATAATTTTCACTAGTTGCTATTTGCATGCCTCGCTTTTTCAGCAGGTTCTCGTACTCTTTCACGTTATGCAAAAGATAAACGTGACTCTATTTGGTATTTTTTGCTGTCTACTTCAAACAAAAGCATGAACCCTGCAATGCTATCATATGTATACATGGTCCTTTACATAATGCATAGAAGATCATAATTATACAAGACACAACCTCATATTGACCTTGTCAACAGCATGTTTATTAATGCTGCGAAAATCACAAGATATTTCGATGTAAGTGATTTATCAACTACCATGACCGAACACAAACTTCAGTACTTACCGTGTGTACGAGATTGACGTCCATACCGTGTGACAGAAGAATGGTTACCGAATCCACATCTCCTTCGCGAACCGAATCAACCAGCACCTACAAACAATTTTTTCGTAACGGTCATTCTTCTTTTTCTTCCTTTGAATGCATTAATCTGTATTTCGTATTTATTTCTATCATTTTTGTTTGTTTGTTTGTTTGTTTTTGAACGGGGATACTGATGCGTGTCTTCCTTATCGTTAATGGTCCAAAACAGTACTAACTATCCAAGATAGTCTGCTATAACATGAAGACAAATAACAATAGGAGGACATTATTTTCATATATATAATGTGTTATATTATGTTATATAAGTAAACATGCACAGATCACAGGAATTGATCTTTGGTTTATAAAAAAAAAATAGTTCATTCGTTAGACCAATCTATCCATCATTTGTCAATGTGCATTATACAAATCCCTAAAAGTGAGAGGCTAATATATTTAACGTCTTACCTCGTTTGGCAAGTCCTTTGGCAATTGGACTGGAGCTATCTTCACTGGCTCTTTGTCCTATAAGATGAGAGCATAATAAAGATACACTTGTTAGGAGCAATCTTATGTCGATACCATAAAATCATGTTGACATTATGATATATACAGCACAATTGTTTAACTATGTGACAAGAGTTCCCAAACCAATATCACTATGCTACAACACAACACATTTATACAGCCGTTTCTTCATCTCTTTCTATACCAAAATTTATTATAATTATATATAGGCCTAAAAATTGACTATATATATATATATATATATATATATATATATATATATTTAATGAAGAAACAAACTGGTGATGCATTTTGGCCAATAAAGCATGTGTTTATTCGACTCAAATTTTCGGCGTCAAGACTCCAGAAGAAGTCGTACGACGCCGAAAATTTGAGTCGAATAAACTTATGCTTTTATTCTTCGTGGAGCCAATACGTGAAATCTCAATATATGTATATGTATATGTATATGTATATATAATATATATATATATATATATATATATATATACATGCATGCAGATAGACATTATTATGTGAGCATATATCACTGTACTTACCTTAATGTCCTTAAGTCCATCTTCGAGGGTACTGAGCAACGACCCAAGATTGTTGCTCAGTGTAAATTCGTAAAGCATCCGTGTCGTAGCCAGCGCGGAAATTTCATACATGCATTTATTCACTCTGTCGTAGTTCTGTAGTACAGAGAAGATTAATATCAATTTTCAAGCGTCAATCTACAATGTGAAATGTTCATCTGATGCTTAATAAAAGCAACGCCCGATCAGCTTACGGACGACGTTTGCGTTACTCATTTTCACTTAACTGGATACAGTGGCGTACCGTGGGTCAAGACATTGGGGGGGGGGGGGCACCTCGTGGAAAAGTAATTTTGAGGGTGTGTATGCTTGTGCGTGCGTGCGTGTGTGTGTGGGGGGGGGGAGGGTGTGTCCCCCCTCCCACGGTAGGGAGATTTTTCATATTTATGTTGGTCATCGTGCGATTTCATCCATACTTCTGGTAGATCTTTTAATGATTTGTAAATCTGAATAATTCTGGAAAATGGAATGGAAATATTGTTTTACTCGAGGAATGTGAAATATGACTGCAGTAGAATTATATAAACATAGTTTCTGCGCTCATTAAATAAATGACTGATTGATTGATTGATTGATTGATTGATTGACTGATTGATTGATTGATTGATGATGATTAAAATGTAGCCACGCACATAGTCCCAATATTGCATTGATTATAGATTATTAATTATGATCATGTTCTTCACTAGATTATATGAAATTAGATTATATGCTCGAGCGAGCGTAGCGAGCGCTCAGGAATACACATATTTATAATGAAAGAGAAAGTTATCTTTCAGATAACCCAGGACGTGTAGCTCCAATCTCTTATTGCAGGCTATAACTGCTGGCATTGCTGATAATTTATTGCGAATACCTTATAACAATACTCTCTAAAGTCATCCCATATATCCAGAATCATCATTTACTTCTCTTATTTGTGTGTGCGAGCGAGCGAAAGCGAGCCAGCCCCTGAAGAATCATGCTCTTTTCATGTGTCTTGAATGCATATGTTATCATTTTTACCCAATAAATATCTTCCCGAAAAATATGAGTTTCAGGTGCAAAAATTCATATCTTTCTTGTCGGCGCAATGTTTGTTACATGTTTACAGTTTTCCTTACACTGATTATGGAATGACGGTGTGAAACGACAAATTAATGGCAGCAACGTCAGGAGAAATGCATAACAATTAAATGCGAGCGAGCTTGAAAATCTTGACATTTTTACAGTCCAAAACTGCCGTCTGTAGCTATATTTGTTCGCTTTGGAAATTAAAGAGGGGCGCGAATATCTTATAACAATACCCGCTAAAGTCATTCCATATATCCAGAATCATCATTTACTTCTCTTAATTGTGTGTGCGAGCGAGCGAAAGCGAGTCAGCGCCTGCGCCGTTTGTAGCGCCGTTTTTATAGCTATATTTTTTCGCTTTTTTTTACCAGCGGATTGGGGGGCACGTGCCCCCCCCCCCCACCCCACCCGTGCCCCCGTAGTTACGCCAATGACTGGATTATCACCTTCTGGTTAGTTTGTAATACCTTCAAACCACCCAATTACATTATAAGGTATTGATGTATAGCAATGTTAATTAAAGACGCATGTGTGGACTTTCTCTTCGTGTCCTTACCATATGATATACACCTGGAACACTTTCGAACAATAATTATGAATCTTGAACTTAGGGTGTATACTGTCAAAACAAGACACTTTAAAAAGCAAATTTAATGCAATAATTACTTTTGTTAGTCCTAGTCCATATGTTGCTCTCCCCTAATCATAAGACTATGGTACATATTGCAATAACGTCAACTGTACCATTTCCATTTGGGTGTGTTTTATTTGACTGAATAAATAATATAATAGTGATAATAGTGATACTACTACTACTGTTACTACTACTACTGATTATGATGATGATGATGATTATGATAATGATGATGATAACAATAATGATAATAACATGATATTAACATGATAATAATAATAATAATAATAACATAATAATGACAATGATAATACAATAATGATAAAATAATAGTAATTATAGTAATGATGATACCCCCCCCCCCTTTAAAAAAAAAAACAAAAAAAGCGTTTCGAAGTAACCAAGACGACTGCATCACCCTCACCAGAAAGATAGTGTCGATAGCCGCTCCTGCCTTGATGAGTAGTTCAGCGATCTCGATCTGGTTGAGGGAGATGGCGAGGATGAGGGCCGAGTGCTGACTCTTCCCGCCTTCCGCCTCAGCCTGACGATGGGGGCGAGTTAGAGGGTAAACGAGAACGAAAGTACTATCATTTACTTCTCTAATTTTATCGTATAGTCAACTATTTTGTACTCAAGATCATTAGTAATTTTGTTATGTTATATTGTTATTTTGTGTGGAAGAAGAAAAACATAAATAAACTTTAAAAATAGAATTAAAAAGCAACTATTAACGGTTGCCACAATGGTATGAGATTGCTGTATTCTGGGATCAGTGGCGGATCCAGAGGGGGGCGCACAGGGCGCGTCCCCTCTTTATTTTTATTGTTTGTGGGGGTTTTTTTGCAAGCAAAAGAATTAAAAAGGAAAAAGGGCGCGTGAGCCCCCCTTTAATTTTGTAAAGGCGCCTCCATTTTACGAAATTCCTGGATCCGCCCCTAGGGATGATCGAGGGATTATCTCTAGACTTAGTACCATTTTAGGTGAAAGACACAAACACACACACACAAAAAGAAAGAATAGAAATAGAAAGAAGAAAGAAACCTATGGTCTGCGCTATTTTACGATTTTCTTCATCAGGTTGGCATATCTAACGCAAAGTGTATATTGTATGATTGACACTGACAAAAGATATCTTTCTTTTTTCTTTTTTTTTTTCAAATGACGTCGATTATGGTAGACTCATCTCTCTGTGGTGAAAACTTTTGAAGGAGAACGACACTGTGCGTTTTGTAAACTCTCTCTAATCCATCTACATGCAGGGGCAGATCCAGGAATTCCACCACTGACATGCATTAGGAGAGAGAAAATGTAGATGAGAGGGTTGACGGAAAGACGCGGAGCTGTAAACTAGAAAATGCGCTTCATTCTACAGATAAGAGAATATGATATTTCAAATGAATCATAAGGTAATAAAATGATATAGAACTGATTGATCTGTCAAAATAGGATACAATACTATGTAGAGACTTTGGAGAGATGAAAGATTAAGAAACTTATATCCAGGTGAGAGAGAAAGATAAAGAGAGAGACAAAAATACCTGTTCCACCATGTTTGGACTTGCACCAGCCTTCAGCATACGTTCCAGCGCTATGATATCTCCTTCCTCTATTGCACGCTTCATAGCCTGTAGAGAAAAAAAAAATTACATGAAGCAACAAGGCATCTCGATGGTAATCTTACAGGAAAAGAAGCAACGTTTAGCATACATCTTTATTTATATAATATATTTAAAGATGTACATCTCTCTAAATCACAAAATACAACATGGATTTCTTAAAGAGGACGGAAAAATATATGAGAAAAAAAAGACTGTTGCAGCTGATAAAACATGTGAATCCTTTGTCATAATAATGGCATTTTCAAAACAAGACTGCACATCATCAAAAGTCAAAGAATATGCAAACTGAAGGAGTAATTGATCAAAACTCTGATCCAAAACATATTTGCTGGTATTGAACAAAGAGCAAAGTTGAGATTGTTGCCGCAGTTGATGAAATTGTGATTTGAATGAAGAGAAAGTGCATAATGCTTTGCTAGAAAGTTTCAGTTTATATACGAATGCATAAAGAAAAACAATGAACGGAGAGAAATGACTGGCTAAAACGAAAAAGCTGAAAGAGTAAAAACGAACTGCACCAAAGGACGTATCAATCAACGAATCATTGAAGAATAGAAGCAACTTGACAATGTGTTGGATACCCCACCATGCTCCAAGAACAATCGCATTAAGAAATGCCCGAAAGTCCGGAAAAGAGGAGAAGAGGAAACTAAAATCCTCAAAACAATACTCACTGATGAGAGGGGAGGAAACTTTGAACTCGTCATGTTTCGTTGCTTTAATTATTTTGTCTCTTCAGAAGTTGTACTTGATGTTGCCTTCCAGTGAGAGAGAAACATCGTGGCCAAGAGTGCGTCTTCAGATCAGCGTTCTCCACACATCATCCGGGACACTAGAGATCTGTATGGGTGGAGGAGAGGAACACCTTATCGTTATAAAATGGCATTATCGACTCAGACTCACAGATGGTATACGAGAGAGTCGATTCTTTCTTGTCTTATAAGCCTTCTGTACCGCACGGTGTTTTCCATGACTCGACTGCAGTCATTTTTTAAGCCATTCCGTTTTCTTAATTCTCTTGGATGGGTGATGATTTGTACCAAGACTCCGTGATTTAAATCTAGACTCTAGTGTTGTTTCTACCCCTATAGTTAAATTCTTTTATCAAAGTCTCTTTTGGTCACCTTCATATACGTATATAGACAACCCTTCACCTATCTTTCACTCTTCCACATGGCAAAATTTGCAAAGTTGTGGTAGGCTATACTTATGCCCTCTATAATATAGTCGGCATGAAGTGATTAGGGTCCGTAAAATGATAATATTCAACAGTAGTTAATGTCTTGAGCGGTGACGACAGATACTAAATATTCTGAGATTTTATCCATGTTAATGTCCAGAGATAAGCGATTCGTATCACAACGTTCCAGGTGAAGTTTCAGAAAGTCATCGAATGCGTACAATTCCAATTAAGCACGGCCCTGCTTTGTTGAGTAAAAGAAGACATTGCTGGGGAAGTGGTGGTGACACTTTTTCTTACAAACGACAAGCGAACGATCGATAAAACTACATTTTGAACTCTCCGAATTCTCATTGATTTTGCTTGGGGTACCAAAGGTCAGAATTACCTGTAAGCCGTGGTTCAAGTAGATGACTACTACACAGAACTCTAAGTCACTGTGTTGTAAGACGAATCGATTTCTTCACACCTATACAATGGCTTAGCAACAGATGTGCCCAACGCACGTTGCGATTTGATCATAGTTTTATCAGATAGGTTTTATGTGCAAGGTTATTCATCACGTGAATGCAGACGTAACATGAGCGCATTAGTGTATAAAATTAATCTATCGACGTCAGCTCCAAGGATCGACGCATCTGCAATTAACATAATGTAGGGCCTACGATCATGATAAAACATTGACATCATTGCATTGTTGCTGTTTGGTTTGAGACTGGGGATGCTCATGTAGCGGCACCAGCATCGTCAATAGCAAAACATTTATAATTGATTACTAGCGTGTGTCATCCAAATGAATAAGTTAACAACTTATGTTTGATAAATAAAGCGGAGATGGTGTTTGCTTTTACATGTATTGGGGAGTGTGGGGCCTACGTAGACAAGAATGGCAGAGAAAGTATGTACATGAGACACAAAAGTGACATTGCTACTGTGGGTCTATGTGGTAATGAAAGACAAGCTGCATCTTAATCAGTTTTATCAGAGGAGCCTTTTTCCCGTCATCTTGCTTACATCCAATACAAGTATAGTCCATTTAGTTGTCGAATTCTTATCGTTTCCTTTTAATACTTCAATTCTTTCATACTTCTGTGATATAGATGCTCTATACGAATATTGTATCTTTTATCTGTGAATCATTACATCATAAAATGCTATAGAGTGCGAGTTTTCTGGTACAGTTTTTAGATTCATTCCCGTTTTACTTAGTCTTCTTTGCGTGTGTTTGCTTGCTTCTGAGCACTCATTATAATTCTACCTGTTGCTTTCTGAGTCCGATCGTTGAAACAAATGCTCACACTCACTTCAAAGTCAATAATTTTACAGTAAGATCCGTATTAAATGCATGGGTTATTTAGTGAACAGCTTTTATGATCGAATGTGGTGTGCTGTACAGTGAGTAAGGTAATTAAAATTAAAATGCACTAAAATACAACCGGTAGTATATATGATAAACAGAATAGCTCCTGAATGTAAAAGTGAGTCAATTGTGTCAATGGTATAAGATGAAGACAACCATCTATCGAAGAACGCTCTATACACTCTGTGTGTTATTGCCCGATTAATATCATACCTCATGTTCTACTCTGTGCGTTATACTAGGTACTCCGATTTATGTCATACCTGATATTCTACTCTGCGTTTTCCCCCGATTGATATCATATCCAATGTTTCCTTTCACATTTTCGTGATAGTAAAGATTAGATTCTACTATATATGGGGTAGAAATCGCAAGCGCCGTTTGACTCAATAAAAAAAAAGAAGAAAACGTTTGTCGTGATCTCCCTGTTGAGCAATTACTGAACTTTGTATTTTCATTTTTCCTTTTTTAAGGGGGGGGGGGGGGGAGGGTTGTCTATAACAAAGATTTGAAAGCAGGTATGTCATTAGGTAAAGGTACTGGTTATCATTGGGAGCAGTGATGTTAAGAAAAAAAAATGTTTGAGATATCACATTATGATGTGTATGTGTATAGGTCAGTTATATCGAAAAAATATCCTACATATATCCTATAAAAAGAATTTGCAATAAAACCTAAGAGGAGATATCACTATTTTACTCAGTAAACCATAACTGCAGACAGTTTCGTCCAGAAACACTTTTAATATTACTATTGTTCACATTTTGTATATTTAACAATACTTAAGATTGATTATACTGATTCATATTTTTACATTGGTTGTTTCTATACCTAACTCACATTTTTTTATTTTGGGAACCTTTTTTGACGCACTAAAATGAGTTTTTGTGTCATCTGCAAATGGTAAATAATGCCTTAACATTTAAAGAATATATATCAATGCCTATAGTTAAGTTTTAAGTTGTAATTTAGATGTAAGTACTCAGTAGATTCATATATTTTCATTTCACATACAGCTCCTAGTTATAAGAAATATCGTGGAGACGGTTGTACTCGTATAATAATTTGTATTATATAGTGGTGATGGTGATCAAGGAGAAATCTTTGAAACTATCCACCAATGAATGTCATGAATATCTTTCGGTCCTGCTGCTAATGTCCATCCATCATATTTTCAAATGTATTTGTCTCTTAAAGCAAACACTAAAACACACACACGCACGCACACAAACACACACATAAAGTGATAAGAAAAATCAAATAACACTTATAATTGTTACCCACACAACAACTCAATCGATCGCTGTGTTTGGTCAGATCCGGCTGGTGGCTTTGAATGTCCTTCAAAATGTCACACTTTGTTTAAAGAAGAAATGCTTGTCGACTGCCCCCCTTCCCCCATCACACTTCCAAGAATTGTGGCAATCACTGATATTGGTGTATAGGGGGTCCTTTCAAACAAAGTGACCATGATAATATTGTACCTTCCTTGGGAGTCATGTGCGTGTGCGTGTGTGTGTGTACGCGTTGACATCGGTGATTATTTTTGATTTTTGTAACGATACACACCACCTCATCTACTACTCCGGATAGTTATTATCTTTTTGATTAATTAATATGAAAGATTATATATCATACGATTATTTACGATCTCATAGTCTAGATCGTTATCGACATTTAAAACGTCTATGCTATGATATATATATATATAAACATATTCAGCTCAGTTTATTTCATTCATCACAAAATACATAAAAATACAAAGACACATACAACTACAAACTTAGAAAATTTTGTTTCATGTGAATGGGGATCGACAAAAAGAACTTTAAAGTCTTATGACACGTTAACCCCGGAAATATAAAATATAACATCAAGAAGAACACAAAACACAAACACAAAGGTACAATCATAAAAGAGGTAGATAACGTTACAAAAGTAGCTTTCAAACAAATCAGTGACAGGATGAATACAAACTCATAAGAAGATCTTTATAAGCATGTTTGAAACCATTAAGGAATGGGATATTTTGAAGAAGAAGCGGTAAACTATTCCAAAGGACCTTTAAAAAAGATAGTGTTTCTATAAGCATTTGTTCGGACCAAATGAAGGTGAAAGTGACCGGAGTTTCGCGTATGATAATCATAAATAGTATAATTTAACTAAAACTTTCTTAACATAACTACAGGCAGCAAACCTGTGGAACATAAGTACATAAACATGGCTGTGTTCAACATATCAATTTCATATACGTTCAATAATTGTAATTCACGGAAAATGGGCAATGTATGGGCATTAAAAGGGGCCTTTGAAATTGATCGGACTGCTTTTTTTTGTAATACAAATAACCTTTTCATAAAATAATCGGAACAATTTGACCACGCTACATTACAGTAATTAATATGAGAAAATATCAAAGCATAATATGTCATAATCAATACGCATTTTGGAAATTGTCTAGACGATAAAACACACAAACACATTTCGCTACGCGGTTGCAGACGGCACCAACGTGTTCAGGCCATGTTAATTTATTATCAATATATATGCCTAAAAACTTTGTAGAAACAGCGTGTGAAATATCATTATCATTAAAATTGATAGTTATGCTATCATTATATACCTTTTTTGTTAGTGAATAATTCATTTGTTACTATTTAAAACTATTCAGAATTACCATAAATACATAAAAATAAAATCCTCCCCCACAAACACACACGTTATATCACAGGTATTTGAATGATATGAAATGATATAACCATCCAACTGTTAACTGTCAGCCGTGCTGCATGAATCAATCAATCAGTCAATAGGCCCAATAGTATGTGCAGATTGATGGTCAAAAGATAAAATTACAATATTAGTTTAGAAGAGGTGCAAGACAGTAAAGATAATGTTTGTTCCCCTTAAATACTGGACCGCTTTACACCCCATTCCAAACTAATAAGACATACTCGTAATGCACCGTTTTTACCCTAATCCTATTGTTGGAAACCGGGGATACTCACAAAGCAAGGTATATGTTAGTGCACTTTCAGAAATTACTCTCGCACTAATTCCTCGGCAAATAAGACCGAAGGATAATCACTATCCTTGCAAACACTTTTGTCGGACCTGAAAGAGGATTTCGAGAAGGGATGAGTCCGTTTGAAAGGTCATTTATATCCTATATAGAGATCCCAGATGCGCCAGGGGAATTAGGGAACCTCTTTGTATACTACAAGCCGAAAATTTCGTTATTCTGCCTTCATGATGTTCGGGTGCAATTGGCTGTGACGTAACATTACCAACAATAAATTATGCATCATAAAGAAAGAAATCAATGTCTATATGACGTGATGTATGGGGGTCTTTGATTTCGCCACTGCTTCGCAGTATTCAGGAAATAATATCGAACTTTCGTGTGTTCACATAAACAGCATTGCGTGTAATTTCGTTTTAGTTATTTTTTCCATTCAGGTTGATAAATCAAACTTTTTACATGTACACTTATACCAATAACATTAATACACTCAAAATTACAACACAGCCGTGTTGGTAGAATTGTGGATTATGAAAATAATATTATATTTATGGTGTTTTACTTTATAGGTCATGATCTGTACAAGACACCCTTCCCAACTCCCCATTTTCAACACAACGAAGGTGGCAAAATATTTATTTATTTGTTTGTTTGTTCGTTTGTTTATTCATTTCTAAAGAAACGGCATTTCTTGAATCGGCAATCAGCGGAAAGATTATAAGTCACGATCTTCGAAACCAGAAAGGAATCAGTTATAGCTATCCGACTTTCAGGGTCAGAATCTGTTTGACTCCAGACCTGGCCTGTAGATCACCTGTATGTAACCTGTCGGTAGTCCAAACAAACTTACCTCGTGCAGGAGAGAATAAATGGAATCCTTCGCGGAATAGTTCACCAAATTCACCAAGAGTGTTGTATAGAAAGTAAAAGTTCTTGTGTCGGTACGTCGGTTATCGGTATAGCTTGGTTATGGTCTCTTATGGACGATCAAGAAGACAAGTGTGTTTCTATGGTGAAACAGGACAGCCTTTGAAGTCTGCTTACTGCTCTTAATGGTTCCATTCACTGGGCCCCCTCTGTGATGAGTGCTACAAAGCCTCACACCCTTCTCCCTTTGTGGGCCAAGACGGTCGGGACCATTCATAAACACCCCCTGTGGATTTTTACTCTCCGAAATCGATAACGGTATTGTGGTTGTCTTGGAGTTAACGGGACATCTCATCTACTGGCAATGCATGGTCCTCGCAACGCGTTCACACCTCCTCCGCAGTCCCCATTCATTCACCAGGTCCTTCCCCGAACTTATAAGATGCAGCAACATTGATGAAGAGATAATAGTGTATGTCAAACATTCATTATATTCGAAAGGAGGCTGCATCGCTTTGAATACCGAGCTCTGAACATGAAATGTTTCTGCCGAGTGCTGAAGAATGTCGACCCTTATAGTAGGCCAGCTAGTTTAGCTGTTCAACCTTCGCGTACATTGATTTCTCGGTATCTAATTCCATATTGTTAGATTAAAACCGTCCAGCTCGGAGATCGCTTTGGATTATTCAAGAGATGGTTTGATTAAATTTGCCTTCTTTTCTCATGTTAATAAGAGCAGCTAGTGTCCGCTGCTCAAGAAGATAATGTAGCAAGGTCCTCTCACGTAATCTCCTCACCGGTATTATCGTGAACGAAAACAGAAAAGTGAAAGAGAAAGAAAAGACAGAGAAACATATAAATTGTAAATTATTTTTGAGAATGTTTGATAATAGAAAATAAAAGAGACAGACAGAAAGACAGAGAGAGAGAAAAAATAGAGATGAAGAGACATAACAGTCAGTGGAGTATATACGTATATGTGAAGTAACATGGACAAACATACGTATAGTCATATTGAAATATACTGAAATAGATCATAGAAAGTACTCTTCATTAATTGTCAGTCAAGAACAACATCCTCTGAACTCTGCTTCCTCAAAAGTTTTGTGTATGCATGTGTTTATTTTGATTAGTATGCATGCTTGGCAAGATACGATATTCAAATTATGCCAGTAACACGGTATATCACAAATGACTCATTTCAGTAAGCTTTTTTTTTTTTTTTTGTGATAGTTAAAAATTAAAATAGGAATGAATTATGATGTGTGTGTGTTTTTTTTTTTTAATCAAGAAAGGTATACAATGGTATAGATTGAATGCACATGTACCTCATGGTTTGTATCATTGAGCTTGTTGTAAACTAAAAAGTTAATAAGTAATTTATGAAATTCTCGATGATTTGAATGAAAATCAAATAGAAATCACGGGAGGAAAAGTTAAATAAGCAACAGCAACAAAAACAGAGAAGTACGTGACAGGATGAAGGACTTCAAAGCACACGACGACTCCTTGTTTATGTAATAAGTGAGGAATCACTGGAAAGGTTTTGTTTTGCTCTTTTATCTGATGATGCACTTACTTTAAAGTTTAGAAATTTCACTCAATCGTTTTGCGATCAAAATCTTCATTTTATTATTTGACATAATTTTTTTTATAGCATGACATCTCCAAGCTTTGCCACAGTGACAATCGATTCGTGGAAATGCCACATTGGAGGTGGAGTCCGTTTTAGACAAAAGAACTGAACACTTTGGTGAATACAGTCAGGAATAATTGCTAAATGGCAGTCGACAAAAAACACCGCAAAAACGCCGGAAGCTAACGAGGCTCAAACAGTCTATCAACCAATCAATATGAGACGAAAAAAAAAAAGGAAAAAGAAAGGAGAGAAAGAAAGAAAGCTTGAATTGACAAGAATAGCAGCGTGTCTAATAATAACACTCGTAGGGATTTTGAGTTCACTGTTGAGGGTAAGTGATGTGTCAATCAATACAAGTGAGTAACGTCGTTCTGTTTGATTGTCATTTAGCTACCATGGCAGCAATGAAAGGGAATGGTGTGTGTTGACATGTCACAAGAAAAAAATGTATAAAATGTTTATAAAAATCTGAGATATTTTTATCCCTAAGAAAGTCCATCTTTGAAACATTACTAAGGGTGAGTATAGTCTTCATGTCATGAAATTGTCTAAATTCGACAATACACGCATGGCACCTTGTCTCCTTCGCAGGGTCGTTAAAAATAACCCCAAAATAAGCACAAAAACGAAGTTTCGACAGATATTGTCCATGGAATATCCCCACACTCTTAAAAGAATATCATCTACTCACTGGCGTCGATGATACGTTTTGGGTAATGTCGTTTTCGCGTTGTACAACTGCATAACAAGTTTTTTGGTTGTTTTTTGTTTTGTTTTGTTTTTCTAACGCATGCATGTTTGTCCGTTCATGCCCATTCTGTACTAGGAGCATACACGTCCAATTAGTAACGATTATGTTTGGCAAAACAATAGGGAGCATTCAAGGAGAGCGGAGACACAAGCGGAAGAATCCGAGGCGAAGAAAGGAGCCAGCAGCAAGAAAGACTCCCGCAGAGGTGCGCCCGGAGGATGTGGTCTCGGAAACGGGCCGTTATCAATAATTCATACGGATTGGGGCGACTCATCCTGCACAAAAGCCGAATTTATTGGCTGGGCGTTGTTAACGAGGTAATGGTAGGTGCGCTTCGTCGCCTCGAAAGATTTCAACATTTCACATTTCGGAGTATAAAGGCCTAGTAGCATATTATAGCCATAATTATCAATTATCACTACTAAACTTCTTAGTCCTCAACCTCGAACGAACGATTTGATAAATCACAGCAAGGCAATGTCATTCATAGCTTTGGAGTTAATACAATTATCATTTAAAAAAAAAAGACTACAAGAGAGACAAAAGATCAAGACATATATATTGAAATACACTCAGCAAAAAAAGAAAGTAAACACTTTTTCCAGTTAATATTTTTCATAGAAGATTTTGATAAGAATCAATGTGTCATATACCATATCAAAGATTATTTAATTGGCTATCAACCTGGTAGGTTTCTACACAGGAAAATTTTACGCATGAGTGAACACATTCGTTTTTGTCCTCCAAGGCAGAAAAGTAAAAATTGCAGAATTGGACATATTAAAATCCATTTGGAAAATGCCCTCCAAGATAGCAAATGACAACAAAAGACCAATTTAACGCAATGAATGACATGAATGAAACAGCAGAAATAAGTTTCCATTCCCTTGTTTTCCTTTATATTCAAAACAAAAACATAGTAGGGAAACTGAAAATGGAACAGAAGCATTTTCCATCAATTCAAACTTTAAATGACATAGGGAGTAAGCCGTAAAGGTGTTAAAATCGACAGGATTTCTTCATTTTACCTTTTAATTAAAGAATTTAAGAATGCACGAGACAAATTCAAGAACCAAATATTATTTTGAATTTTCTCAATTTGGAATAACGCTTCAAATTTAACTTTCTTTGTTACCATAATTTTCTCTTATGTCTTTTGACTGCAGATTTGACTGGAGATTCTTCATTTTCCTCCATTATTTTTTGCCTTTCTTTATCTTTGAAGGGTTACAAAGACATTAATGAGATCATAGGTTGATTTTTGCAAATTAATTTGCATTTCTATTATGTTGAATTTGTCTTTTGTTCTCATTATTATATGGAAGAGCAAATACGCTTGAATAACAACTTGTTCATTTTGCAATTTTTACTTTTTTGCCTTGGAAGAGAAAAACGACTGTGTTCACTCATGCGTAAAGTTAACATTTTCATTGACCTACTAGGTTGATAGCTAATTAAATTACCTTTAACATGGTATATAAAACACAATTTTAGCCAGATAGTCTATGAGAAAGATAAACTTGAAAAAGTGTTTACTTTCTTTTTTTTTTTCTGCTGAGTATGTATATAAGAAAAGAAAGAAAGAAAAAAGAATAAAGCACAGTAACCAAAAATTAGAAGAAATTTCATTTGGTTTACGCCATTTATGAGGTTTACCTTTCCTCAGCGTATAAAGAAAAAAAGAATAACAAATCCTTGTGCGTATAAATTGAATCAACCCTCTTATTGCTTGTACTATTTATTAATATATCGTATATAATCACATTTATCAACTATAACTATGATCTGGTCTATATTAGATTTCCAGTTACCATGTTTTTTCTGTTAGGCTGTAATGACACATTGTTCACTGTTCTATGAAGAGTGGATGCGTGCATATCTTACAGCGTTACATTCTCTGGGCCAAAGCAAAATCGGAACAAACACTAGCACTGGGTACGGATCTTTCAATGTGAGATAGTCATTCGATAAGAAGTTGAACAAAAGTATAATTTTCTGCATCAGATTAATACAGTGCAGGATATTTTTCGCTTTCAGCGAGTACAGAACATTCGGAATATATACATGTGTTCCTCTCAACTCAGAAAAGTGTTTTTTGTTTCGTGATTACCCCCCCCCCCCCTTCCATCCTTCCCTGACAAAGTAGAAATCATGTTAAAATATACCTAGAGAAAATGCTCTGTCATACGGTCACACCGAAGTTTCTCTCTCTCTCTCTCTCTCGTATGACCACTTCCATCTGGATCTTGCTCCTTCACCTTCTCTATGTCTGATGTGTGTGTGTGTGTGTGTGTGTGCGTGTGTGTGTGTGTGTGTCTATTTGATTTGAATGAAATCAATAAATATCAAGGGGAAAAAAGTGTGTAAATTCATTCCATCGAAATTATACATAGCATGACATTATATATCACTTGCACACACGAGCAAACACATACATGTATCAACACACACAACTTCTTTGCAGCTTTTGAACGATTTGCTATAAAACTTCAACAAAGACCAACCCAACAACAACAAATTGAGGCGGACAAACATGATGTTTGCATTTTCAGTGCTTTATTTCTAATTTTGCCATTACTACTGGCAACTTGGTTGTATACAATATCAATGCCCCTTCAAGATGGACAGTCCCAAATGGTTAAAAGGAGATGAAAAGTGTACGGTAGGAGAAGAGTGCATACAAGTTGTGACATCAGAACTGAAGATCGGTATACATACAACTGTAGTAATATGCACGCGCATTTAGGTATGGTATATCAGAATATTGCAGTACACGTGTATATACATGGAAAAGGCTCAAGACTACAAGAGGTCCCAACAGTATTTCAGGTGAAATGATGTCGGGGCAAGGTTTGGCTTGCTGTAAAAGGTGCCTGTGATCATGTCATTTCACTTTGAGGCATCATGGACCTATTGCTAACTCTTATTGCGTGATGCCACCTGACGTTCACACTGAATTTGATATAATCATCATGATCACAATATTACAGAGTAACGTCAAAAGAACAACATTGCAGAATTTTCATTACAATCAGATATAACTGCTGGATATATAGAAATACTGCTGACAATTGCAAGCCAGGTAATCCTGAACTAGGTACCACAATAAAATCCCACGCTTCTACTGGCCATACATAGGCTGTATTCACATGTCCATATACCAGAACTGTATCAAAGCCAATGTAAGAGTACTGCAGTCGTGTCAGCCTTTCCAAATCAGTATAAATTGAGCATATAAAGCAAGTGTCAATGTTCAGCAAATCTTCTATAATATCTATTTTGCATGAAACTAAGAAATGATAAACAAGTAATGCCCATGCCACATGAAAATATTGCATAAAACTATGTAATACACATTATCAGATGTTAAATCTTCTTGTATCAAATACTTGACAAGTTGTGTAGCGTACTTTCACATAACCACTAACACAACAGAAATAAAACCACACTAACGAACAATTCATTGCTAGGTGATTAGACTATCCAGCTAATCCACAAATAAAGTCTATGTGCTATTGCCATTCACCCTATGAAAATGCCATTTGTACATCCATATAGATACATTGGTAATCACCTTACTACACCACACACAAAGTATACACACATCTGCATATAATAACACTAATCACTGAAATGTGCTGATACAAGGAGCAAATCGAAGCCTTTATATCAAAAATCTAAAGGCCCACTGGAATGGCTTAATAGGTTCCATTACACACTCATAAGCACTTGTGCCCCATTGCACCTATCCTCAGAACTTACCCCTAAATGCATTAATTGTATCAATGCTGACATGATATCCATAATACTGTTATTAATGATAGTTCATGAAGAATTTCCAACCATGTCCAGAATTTGTAACTCAGCTGGTGACCATTAGAGTACTGCATTTTGCTTGAAGAGCTCCTGCTAATCTTTTAAGTGTACTGTATACGCTGTTATTTTTGCAAACAGATATTTTCGCGAATGAGGTCACAGACACTTTCGCGAGATGTTGTTTTTCCGCGAATTGACACAGAGACCTACATAAGCGTATTACTACCTTAGTGTATGGTGACATTTTCGCGTGTCGTTAAATTCGCAGTCCAACTGAAATTCGCGAAATTCGCGAAAATTAAACCCTCGCGAAAATAACTTATACAGTACAGGTTATACTTGTCAGGCACCACTATGTACTTTGTGAGAAAAGCACTGACTCCCAGAATTTTCAACACACATTGCTGTTCTATTTTGAATATGAAACTAAAAATAACAAAGAAAAAACATCCAAACAGATCTATAACTGCATAATTTGACTGTTCATACAAAAAGGATTCTTAGTCTAACAAATTTACATTGTTAACATCTAACACTGAAACTGCTGTAAAACACACACACACACAAAATCAAACTCAAGGTAAGTAGTTAAGTTTTCAGAGGAATTCAGATGTGTATTGCAGTACTGCTTTCTTATCTTTAATTTACTTTACATGTGATTTCATTTCCCTTAACTTAAATACTACAGCTACCTGAGTAGTAAAATACTTCTCGTCGGGTGCCCGTGCATTGGCCGCTAACGCAATACAATTTGTATTGCATTAGTGGCCAATGCACGGGCACCCGACGTTCTGATGTGATTTAATTCTAGTCGTGGGATGGCTAGTAACTGATCAGTGGGAATCAGTGGGAATGCTAGGGGATGATTGTTCCAATCCTTGTGGGATTCATTTAAGAATACATTACATATCTATTGTTGTGTGAAAATTATTTGCTTCAGAATGGTCTCATATTCAAGTAATGTGCAGTTCAGTGTTAACAGGCCGTTAACGATCGCCCCGTCACTGTACAAGCATGCTAACCTGGAAACATTAAACTACACATTACTTGAATATGAGACCACTCTGAAGCAAATCATTTTCACACAACAATAGATATATAATGTACTCTTAAATGAATCCCACAAGGATTGGAACAATCATCCCCAAGCATTCCCACTGATTCCCACTGATCAGTTACAAGCCTTCCCCTCTAAGATGTGATTGATATCAAATAGAAAAATTAAGATTAACTGGGAGAAAGAAAAGTTGCAGATAATTTCCTTCAGTTCACTACCAAAGCATTTCTGTGAGGATAATAAGACACACAATGCTCTTACATAGAAAATAAAATCAGAGAATGTTGCACAAAAAGAAATGTTGATATCGGTAACAGTACCACTGAGAACAAGTGATATTATCCACCATCCAATGTGGACAAACCCCTGCCACTTGTACAAGAAAGAAACTATTGCATTGTCAGCCTATATCACACAACTGGACTGGAATGTATACACAGAGTACTATCTGCAAGGTGTAAGAACTGACACAGTTTGTCTCAGCTTCAGTTATCTTGGGATTGTTTGCACAACACCAATTTCTCAAAGAAAAAGAAAATATCTGACGCTTTGTGCAAGTTGTCTTATACCAAAACTAATCTAACAGCCATTCTCATATCGACTAAAAGCATTGTGAGGAGTTTTGGATTTCACTCATCTCTTTCTTAACCCTAAAAAGACTGGGCTATTTTGGTAGCTCAAAAGACTGGGGGGGGGGGGGGGGCTAAAGGGCCCACCCTTAAGATCTCGGCCGTGGATCGCGCGATCGCCGCGGAAATTTGCACAATGGTAGTGTGCGATGTAATCTACAAGTTTGTATATTTAAATTTTCCAAAATAGTAGTCTTTTATTTTATTTTGATTAATTATGCTAATTTATGCGAGAAATCAGACTTTTTTATCTAAATCAGTAAATAAAGCTCCAAAAGTGCTCATTTTTGGTCTAGATATTCTTTGTAGCATTCTTAGCAAATGTACTTGAAAAAAAAATTCGGTATCAAAATTAATTTCTTATTTATTTTATTGTTGTATGAATTTCTTATGTATTTCTTCGTTTTTTCGACCTTTTGTTTTTGTTGTTTTTTTCAGCAAAATTTGTGGCAGACCCTTTTTGAAGCATAATACTACTAAAACAAATTGATTTTAGCCATTGAGAGTAAAAATAAGCATATTTATATGAACCATGTGATAAAACTCAATTTGTATTGACTTTGTACACAAAATCGCATTTTTGAGCCATTTTCGGTCTCACGTGCATGTACAAAAAGTTATGTAACTTCAGAACCGTACCCCCGGGCGTCACAAATTTGGTGTCAAAATGTGTGGGAAACTCGAAAGAAAAAAGTCACAGAGCATCGCGGCGAGAGCATTGCGTGTTGCTGAGTAATCGCGCGAAATGTCGAGGGGGGGGGGCCTTTTAGGCCCCCCCCCAGTCTTTTTAGGGTTAAAGTTATATATTTTATTTTTTCATCACCTACATTGTACCTGTTTATGTCTATACAACTATACAGCCATAACATCCTACAGATATATTGAGGAAAATAATATCTTTGCAAAGGGATATGATGTGTACCACTAATATTCATTAACATTTCTCTTCCAAACTACTAAGTTCTATGAGGATTGTAATCTCAAACACTGTTGGAAATGATTGCACCAACACTGTGCGAATATGACAACCTGCTTTTTTACACACTTTTATCGATATATTGATATATACTTCATGGCCAAAATGACCTCAATATGCACATTTTGTGCTGATAATCTGGCATAATTTAAAAAGTTCTGACTAGAAGTCTTTGATACGTTTAGTCTTTGATATGTTATAAAAAATAGGTGTATGAAAATGCTGCATAATATGTCTGAGGTAGATATTGGCAAAATGTGGTCGATTATCTCTTATATCAAATGTCTTGCTGTTATTTCTTTGCTTCACTTTCTCTCCAACACATATAAACACATTCACAAACCCCTCCTCACACACATAACACAAATACACCCCCCCCCCTCCCACACACACACACATGCACACATACCCATGTGCTCCATGACTAGTAGCTTATATCTTAGAGCTGGTCATGCACAGCTTTTCTGTTAAAAAATACCAGTAAATTCACATTTCTTACTAATACTGCAAGTCTACACAGAGATCATAATCTAGTCCAGTAATATATTGCTGTCTCAAAGTACTGCTGACTGATATGACCACTCGCTACTTACTATGTACATAAATTGAGAGTCCACACTTACACATCCACACAAGATCACTACAATGCTTTAACATGCTACAAATTTGCGGTATCATTGGCAAAACCACGAGGCCTTTAACTTTGACCTTATAATCACTATAGTAACTTGTATGGAAAGTTAAAATATGGAGGTTTGCGTAGTAAGGTAGCTGTGGTCCCTGGTCTAAAGCGAGTACAACTGTGTAATTAGTGTGTGCATATACTTTCTGTGTGCAATAAAATAAATAAATGTCTAGCAAAAAATGAGGTGTCACAATAAAACATACATTTTAAGACACTAATGGGCAGCCCATGAGAAATAAATCAGTAATTTTGCAAGTTAATTTTTCATGTATAACATGTGAACATGTCACGGTTGCATCACAGAGGACTTTCGAAAATGCAAATTTGGTGTGAACACTGTTAATAAGCATCCACGACAGTCACTCACCATATTTCCTTGCCGAAACCTGGATGCCATTTAATCTGCACGTTCGTTTCTTTATCCTGGTTCCCTTGAAACTTTTGAAGACATATTACAAGACTCCATTAGATAGCCTCACCTACCAACCAATGTGGGAATTTTGGATTCTATGTATTCTTTGGTTATTTTTATTTTTTTCCCCATATCAGGTGAAAGACTTTGATGAAAGACCACTTTGATGATAATGACCTTGTTCACGCAAACTGCCTCTCACCCACTCCTCTGCCAATGATGAATGCCATGACTGAAGTAGTGATGATCACCAAAAATTTGCCAACCTGATGTGTAGGACGCCCTCTTGAGGTAGTCATAGGAATTCTTCATGAACAAAAAATGAGGAACAAGGGAAAGTTTGCTTTCACGTGGCTGCGACAACAACAAAACTCAGTTATACATGTCTTATATGGCAAGGTAATTCGAGTGTATTTAATTCCTCCAGAAGAGCAAACACTGCCTTATTATTTGCTTTATATTTGTCTTAATAAAAAAAACAAAAAAGAAAACTGAACATGGCTTTCTGATTTGATGATCTGATTATAAGTGCATTAGTGGACGATACAAACATTACATGATGCAGTAAGATAACATCAATGCACCTTGTGCCCAATACGAACAGACTTTTCTTCTCGCTGTTGATTTCAAAAACTTAATCTATTTGGCCGTCATATGAAAAGATGTACAAATCATCACTAGATAAGTAAGGTCATGTGAGAGGTAGTCATGCAAGTGTGATGATAATGTTGCCAACTATCCACTTTAGAGATATGGGCATCCCTGAATTCACCAGTCTTAAAATTTCTTTTGAAACATGATATGTAAAATTTGATTTCAAACAACCCCAAAACGGTATGGTCAGCTATATATATCATACTAATGTAGTTTTATGAAAAGAGCTTTTCAGCTGACCTACAGGGGAGTGTGGAGAAGATTGGACATTTAAAGACAATATGCCAATTCAACACCCTACAGTGACAAGTTTATTGAAACAAACTACAAAACTGTAATCAGTTTCGAGATATACTTAGACTTTGAAATAAGGACATATCAAAAAGACTTTTAAGATATTGATTTTTCTATCTACCCATCTATCTATTCATCTATCCATCCAGTTATTTCTCTCTCTCTTATTATTCATCCATCTATCTATCTATCTACCTACAGTGGACTCCCGTTATAACGAAGGCCTCGGACCGGCAGTTTTCTTTCGTTATATCAAAATTTCATTTTAACCAAACAAATAAACAATAAAAAGACATAGAGTGATTAATGTTGCGACCTGAATTTTTACTTCGTTGTAACCGGAATTTTGTTATAACCGTGTTCGTCATAATGGGAGTGCACTGTATCTATCTATCTACTGTTAAAGTGGAAATTAGTTTGAAGTTTTGAAATTTGTGGAAAGCGTTGAAATTTTTGCGCATTTCACACAACCAGAAGCTAGCACGAAAATAAGAGCACACAAACATTTTTGCTCGCAATATGTTCCAGTAGTTGATGTCTTGTTTGAGCGGAAATAAAAACATGCAAAACTCTTTTTACTGGCCGGGCGCGAGAAATTAGTCATGCAAAAATATCCACTTTTACAGCATCTATCTATCTATCTATCTATCTATCTATCTATCTATCTATCTATCTATCTATCTATCTCACCATACTTATAGTACCACCCTACACACATGTAAACATCATCTCCATGTAACAATGAAACATGAACTTAAAGATTCCCACATGCATACAGTTGTAAATATCCATGTATAACAAGTATGGAGCTGTGCATTTACACATTCCATGAATGATGCATTGACGGTGCAACACTTCTATTTGCAGGCAAAATCAACCAAACCCAAAGGTAAAAAAAAAAAAAAAAGCACCCGCACCACAAACGGTTGGCAAACTCACTTTCATAAGTGACGGCCATGTTCTTACAACTCTTGTTTCCTTTTTAAAGCATGCAAATGAACAAAAGTAAACATTTTGACTAGCCAAAATAGGAACAAAATAAACAAGCTTTGCAAAAATTAGGCTTGAATGAAGCTTTTGCACATATGCTATTATAAATGCTTCTGCTGCATTTAAATGCAGCACCACTCCGTAATCAAGTTGACTTCAACAAGGACAGTAAACAGTGGGAAGAATTGAAACTACACCAATATCATATGGAAATGATTTGATCTTGAAGTTTCACATTTTCACAAAACAGTGATATTACGATGTAGATGCAGTCAAACAATAATTATGCACATACATGAGGTAGTAATACTTCACCTCTAAAATTATCAACTGTCTTGCACACAAATCTCTATCAAATATCCTTCTGTTAAAAGAAAATGAGCTTAAGAAAAATTGATATCCTTTGCATGGAGTTACTGTGGTACATGTACTAATGTAGTATCTGAGCAATGATAAATTTTCTCGAAGAGGGGGAGTAGGGATTGCAATCATGGAATTATTATATTAAAAAATAATAATAATAATTTTGATAACATTCGTGTGGAAAAACAAATGGGATATTCGGAGAGTATTCAAAATGATGACATCAGCACTTCCTTTATGTAGTGCATGAGGATGCCACCATTATCCCCGTTCTGTGAAAACATATATATGTGAAACTTTCAAATCCCTTGACTTTCTCATTCTACATCAAATTTTGACATGACAATTCCTACTCTGCTTGTTTTTACTACAATTGTGTAAGTCAACTTTGAATGTGGGGGGTACTGCACTCCACTGATGTTAGCCCTCTTTCACAAGAGTATTTTATAGGTCCACCCTTTTTTTTATACATAGCACAATTTATTGAAAGTTTTTGTTAGCCTATAAAAGTTGTTTCACAAGTTTTCTTAAGCATGCTTAAAAAAAAAGCATACTGAAGTGATCTTAAGAGACTTGCTTTTCTTAATAGCATAAAAATCAGTCAAATAAGGAACAGCTGTTGCTCTCATGATGAGGTATTGATTTATAAGTGGGATCATAAGTTATTCTGAGATGAAATGAAATGAAAGATTTCTTAACAAAGTAGGCCATGCGACACTTGGCGCTCCATACAAATTGTCCATGGTTTAAATCATGGTTTCAATTGTACCACCTTTGTGAATTAGGGCCACTAAGTTTAAAGTTAAGTTTTTATGATTCATTACTAGAATTCCCTCAAGTAGAAAATGTCTCTTTTAGAAGAGTCCTAATTGGGCTATTATTATACCACTGTTTATTTTTGTTGGACAATTATAGAAAGGCCCCAAATCTTTAGCTTAGGAAGTGATCCTTAAAATTGGCAACACATTTACGAAAATTACAGTTAATATTTCTGTCTTCTGTCTTCTGTATGTGTCCTTTTTCTCATTTGTGCAGAGTGAATTAATTCAACTAGTTCAATCTACTCTGTCCCACTCACAGGATATGAATTAACATTCATGAATGCAAATTTGATGAGGAATTTCAGCAGCATTAATCCAGGATTGATGGGTTAGCAAAATAAAGTGCAAATAAGGGTAAAATGATCAAATGAAAAGAGCAGGAAAATACTACAATGAATGAAGTTAGCAATTTGCAAAGTAATTGGTGATGCAAAAAAGAAAAATGATAATTAAAAGAATCGAAAGGAACTGAGATGGGAAAATGTGAAGTGAATATGACACAGTTGTACATATGAATATTTTCACAAGAAATTTATGATGAGCAGTGCCAGAGTGCTAATTTTTGTTGTTGTTTTTATTCATTCAAATAGTAATGACAGTAATATCATCATACCTGGTGTACCCAATGTCCGAGTCCAGTGTTCTGAGGTGAACCTCCACAGGGTAATGAGAGCTGACGTCCATCGCCTGTCATGGGCCAGAAAACGAAAGAGTGTGATGAAATATCACATCAGCGTGTGATGAAAAAAACTTACTCTGAGATACACGGCCAAAGAAAACTAGTATAAACATAATTCATTTCTAAGGGACCATATCAAATGAAATTCTCCTTTTTACCTCCGCCAAGGGAGGAGGTTATGTTTTCGTTACTGTTGGTTTATTTGTTTGTTTGTTCGTTAGTTAGTAAGTTGGTTAGTTTGTTTGTTTGTTTGTTCATGTGCAAAATAACTCAAAAAGTAGTTAACGGATTTGGATGAAACTTGCAGGAAAGGTTTAGAATGACACAAGTAACAAACGATTAACTTTTGGTAGTGATCCGAGAATTTTTGGTGCATTTAAGAAGGATTTTTGATATTTTGGTAGGTAGGGTCATTGAACTTGGGAGTTCAGGCTGCGCGTATTTGAGGTTTGCATGCGCGCACTAAAGTGCGTGCTCTAGTTTCTGCTAGGGCGAGGCGCGCCGTGCAGCTGAGGGTTTATGACGTAACAAAGGCTTCTATATTGGGAAATCGGGCGACTTTCAGCACACAATGCTATAAGTACGTATGGGTGGAAATCACTGATATCTCTACGGAAGGACAAGATCAGTGGTGGAAATGAGCTGCATGATTGGCAGAGGTCTGCGCTCTCAGAGTGCTTTTCTAGTTTTATCCTGTGCTTGAGATATTGTGGCAGAGAACCAATTCCACTGTGACAACTTAGTATACCAATCAGTTAAAATCTGTATCCAGTGTCTTAAGACACTGGGTACAACTGTGGTAGTATTCAGGAACACATAAAACTGTAAGATAAGGGAGAATTTTAGACCAGTTAAATTTAGTCTGAAAAGAAAGAGTAACATTTTATAAGCACAAACATAAAAATTTGATCAAAATCAGATTATAAAATTGTATAGTTACCCATGAAAACAGGAAGTTCTGCATTTTTTTTTTTTTTTGCAAAACAGTTCTTGAACAGTTGATGAGAATATCCATGTACGTTAGCTTATAATGTCATTACCTCATAATTTTCCACTGATCATGTAAAAATATTAAAAAAATGAAAATTCAATTTTTTTGCTGTAAAAGTGTGATACACTTCAAAATAATGATTACTCAGATATATCAGGGTTTAAGACTTGCATAAAGTTAAATTTGAACAAAAAATAGAAATTTCCAGATTTTGTGTACAAATCATATGGCAAGTTGTGAGGTGATGACATCTAACCTCCCTCATTTGCATATATATGGACTGTGCAAGAAGTGCTTGGGTGAAAATCAGCAAAACTTTAACATTTCAAAACTTCCTTAATTTTCATGCAATTCTAATCAAAGTTTCATGGTTGGCTTATGAAATTTTCTTCCTTTGTCTTCACACTAACTATTTACTGGTCGGGAATTCAGCCTTAACAGATGCAAAACATTCAATGATTAAGGTCTTACAAAACTCTGGTTGAGTCCATAGGCCTGGTCGAACTGGAACACTGAGGCAGAATGTGGGAGCACACTAACTATTTACTGGTCGGGAATTCAGCCTTAAGAGATGCAAAAAATACAATGATTAAGGTCTTACAAAACTCTGGTTGAGTCCATAGGCCTGGTCGAACCGAAACACTGAGGCAGAATGTGGAAGCACACCTCTCTTGAACTCATCCCCAGCAATAATGATTCTGGTATCGGAGAGATCATGCCATTGAAATAATGTCAGGACTTTAGAGCAACTGAAAGATAGCATGATAAATCCTAAGGATTTCTAAAAAAAAAAAAAAAAAAAAAGTACAAATTATGTTGGTCATCACAAATGAAATCTAAGAAGAGAAGAAAAATATCTTTGGTTGCGCATTTGCGAGGAGCAAGACTACAACATCATATAATAATCAGCAAGAATTTCAGAAACATAAACAGGAACAATCAATTAATTAATCAATTATTATCAATATCTTATTATCAATCAATTAATTACTTACTATCAATTAATTGTTTATAATTTATTTTAATATCAATTAATTGTATATTTATTATTTATCATCAAAAATTAATCAATTCATTAATTATTTCAACTGTGAAATCTGAAAACTGGGTGCAAGGGCCTTACCATGTAGAGTCACACAAAATCAGAAACTATTGAAAGGTTGTGTCAAATGTATCCAAAATAGAGAACTTTGACCGCTCTCGTTGAGTCTATTGGCATTGTCAAACCAAATTATTGATGCCGAATAAGGGGTTACACCCCTCTTATGCCTTCCCTAGTAACACTGATCATGATAGTTGACCCATCAGATATGTAGAGTTATAAGATGAGTGGCAATGGATAGGCACACATCTTTCGTCCATACTAAACAACATTTGTAATAACTGCACGAACTGCTGAAAAATGTATTCTAACAGGAACAGAGAAGAGCTCCTGACGTAAATTCGCACAAAGTTGGAGAAACCCTTACCTGTCATAGGCACAGTCGGTGTTGTCGGTCACCGTGGTGTCCGCGTCATCACCGATGAGCCAACAGAATCGGCTGTCAGTCTTCAGACGAATATTCTCCCAGCGGCTGTTTGGCACGTATGCACAGTCTGCGGCTAGGTCTCCCACAAACATCACATTCTAGCAAATGCCAAATTGGAATATAGAGCTGTCAAATTTCAAGAGATCTAAATGATTACTTCTTCCCTCCCTTCCCCCCCCCCCTCCTTAATTTCTACTATGCTCATTTCTCTTTATTCCTTCTCTCTTTTGATATCATCTTTTATGGTCTATTTTGCAATGTCAATTGGATATTTCCAAACAATATATTCAAGGTGGGCTTTCAGCAAAACTTCAACTCTTGTATTTGATATAAGTACTTAGGAAATATGTGCAATAAAAAGTGAAAGCTGATCAGAGCAGTGAGTTAGCTCAGTTGGTAGCACGTCTGCCTTACGATCCAAAGGACCCCGATTCGATTCCTGGGTTCCACTGAGCAACGTTGTGTACAATCATACGGTCCCCTCTAGTAAGAGGTAAAACACCCTGTCCCTCGGATAAGACTTTTGGACTCAAAAAGACAGTATCTTTCTAACCTCTGTGCCATAATGCTGCTTAATAGCAGAGATAGTGTCCACCAGTGCATCTATCTCATCTGGAGCTTGGCTTGTAGAGCTTTCAAGTCCAGCGATGACAAAGTCCTTTAAGTCTGAATCAAAGAGAACATGATATAAAAAATGCAAAGGGCATCTTCTCCTCACCTCAGTAAACCCTTGTATGCACGGATGCCACTATTCACACATCAAAATCAGGGAGATGCTTAACCCGTTGAGGACGAGCCCGAGTATACTCGGGCAGGTGTCTATGGGAAATGCGTGTTGTAGCAAAATCAAACCGTCCTCAACGGGTTAAGCCACGGTTTACCATTGGCAGCAGTGATTAAAAAAATGTTTGAGTTATCATATTTGATCCATATGTATAGTTCAAGTGTATCACAAAACATCCTACCATATGAAAATTTGGCAATAAAGCTGCAAATATATGGATATATCACTAATTAACTCAATAAACCATAACTGTAGATGGTTTATTCTAGAAACAACTGTTCACATGTTGTATATCTAACAATATCTAACATTGATTATACTGATTAACATTTTTACGTTAGTTGTTTCTATCCCTACCTCACAAATCAGCACTATTTTGAAGCACTGTTGTTTGTTGTTGTTTTTTTTTTTCATCTGCAAAAGATAAGTGCATCAAGGCATATTTGGCAGCTGTGTATATATATAAATATATATATTTTTATCCAATCCCATCTGACCAACAGTAATAACATTTAAATTTCACTCGGAGGCATCCATATTGTCTTGTCATACCATGAAGGAAAACACCTTTCATATAAAGAGAAAGCAATCTCTCCTTTGAATTTTCTGAATATTTGCAATAGCATGGCAAGAGCACTGCCAAAGAGGTAGAGAAAATATGAACATGTATACATGTCAAAGAATCTCACGTACACATGCCAAGTTTTAATTCTGTATATCAAACTGAAGATAACTGAAGTCTTGCCAGTTTCAGAAGTCTGCAGTTGAACAAAGGGCACATCGTACCCTCACATCTCCAAAATCATGAATTTTCAGGAGGGTGAAACAAAAACTTTTTCATTTTTGTACCATTTTTCCAAAATAACATCAGTGTTGGTGTCAAATGATGTAGACACATTGCTTTGAATTACATTACCTCGTGCAATGTTTACAAACTAAAATCAGTATTTTTGATATTCAAAATTGAGTTCAAATAAGAGGTTTGTGAATATCTGTCAATTGAGATATGAGGTGATGTCGACCAAGGGACGACATACTTCCTAGACGGTAAAAAGCAATGAAAACATTTGTGGAACCCTTTCACATCATAATCTTCAGCTTGATGTCAGAATGGGGATAAACTTACAAGAATTCCTGGATCTGAAGTGGGCCATGAAGGGTTCTCTCTGGAAGACATCAGTGGTGTCGTCGTAGACGGCACTGCTGATGTGCTCCACTTGGCTGGGTCTGTGGAAGTATAGAATGCCATACAACATTGACATCGACAACCTGGATCACAAAAAAAAACTATTGCATGACAACACTTCTTTTCGACCAAAGAGAATCTCTTCTTTGTTGCAAGCTCTTGCTTCAACAGAAACTGTTCAAACATTGTGTCTGTATACTGCCTGCAGATTTTAAAATTTCTCGCCCCCCCCCCAACAAAAAATAAATAAATAAAAAAATTGAATGTTTCTTGTTTGTTCACCTTTCTGAATTCTTGGTATAACAACCCAAATGACAAATCATTTGATCATCCACTGTACATCATGACAGTTACTGCAATAGCAAGTATTGACCGTCTGAAACATTTTCATGAAAGGTAAGTTGTGGCAGAAAAAGAATTTGTTTCACAGGAATTATAAATAGATATTTGAAATGAAATCATTGGAACATAAGAAATATGCAACTGTATTAAATGTCTGAACATTTCAGAAGCCCTCACTTAATAGAAGCCCTCACTATGAAAATGTACTAGCATCTCACCATTCTTCAGAGAGATATTAAAGCAATTTGAGAATTACCTGTAGAAGTAAGCATACTGTTGCATCCTCCTTGATGGTCCAATGCGCTCGCTAACAATACTCTGAAAGGCATCAGTGTTGTCCCTAGAAGAACACATATAAAATAGAGTGACATCACATGCACATGACATTCTGCTATGGCTGTTGTCACTAGCGAAACACCAGAGTTTGCTTGCACTTTGATTGCATTGCACCATAAACAAAGCAAAAAACAAAACAAAAACAAAACAAAACAAAAACAAAACAAAAACAAACAAACAAACAAACAAAAACAGGGAACAAATACTACTAAGGGAGATGTACTTGAATATGGATGCCATAAAACTGTCATAGTTGGAACATTCTTGCTGTTTGCTTTTGTTTCTTTTCTTTGGATACATTGAGGTTGATAACTGAATAAATGAATATAACAAAGACCCAAGTCCATTACAGAGAATTTTGGGGGAAAAAAATATATATTTTCAATTTTTCAGTTGGGGGAATGTTATGTATACAAATTGAAATGTAAAAGAGTCACCTGAATGATTATCAATATTTGCATTACTTTGAAAGGGGTCTCCAAAGATGGTAGCCAAATTTGGACTTGGGCCGCTCTTATGCTCAATTACTTTCTTTGTAAATGGAAGGATTGCTGGGGTTCAAGGTTGCATAGTTAGTGTTTGATGCACTCATAGATAGGGAACTCATTGTCATGGACCAACCTGTTACACCAGTCCAGCAGCTGTTCAATGGCATCACCAGATTTGTCACGAATGCCTTGGATCAATATGAGGTCATACCGCTTCACAATCTGTGAGAAAAACAGATCAGGGGGAAAAAATGGTGTTGTTATCATCACCACAGCCCAAAAATAGTTCTGATGAAGGGAAATGGACCTTAAAGGAGTACAATCGTGGCGAGTGGTTTGTGCGGCACGGAGACGAACGCAACACGCTGCCTCCCCAATTCTTTATCAAATGTAGTGATGCTGAATGAGAATAGCGCTGGCTCAATGGGTCAGCGAACAACAAGCTAGACTACAAGAGCTCTGTGCTACAAATCTCCTAACCCAAAATGGCTGTCCGAGCGAGCCACGAGAGCTTCCAAATGGACGCACACTCTCAGTGCGCATGCGCATGAAGAGAGGCCAAAAGAGCCACGCACCTTTTGGCCTCTCTCCTCCAGTCACCGCAGCTCGCGGTTACAATGTTTGTGTATGATGCGTACACACACACGCACGCACACACACATGTCTCAGTGGCAGCATTGTCCCTCACGTTTATGGATATAGCATCGATTCTGGCATTGCGCAATTGCATGCACAAACTTCGGTTGTTCGGAGTTATGTACCATAAGGGATGACGATCGTATGCCTTTAAATAGACATATGGGTTCAGTGAATCCAGAAATATTATTTGTACAGCATTAGTGAAGGTTCAGAAAAATAAAACAAAAAAGAAATAAAATAATATAATAATAATAATAATAATAATAATAATAATAATAATAATAACAACAACAACAACAATAATAATAATAATAACAACAACAACAATAATAATACAGAGGAAAAAAAGTTATAACTTCAAGAGTTTTAGTTAACTCCATGTGCCATCATCACTTGACAAAAACTACAACGATTTGTGGATTTGTGATGTTTCAATAAGGCAACAATGTAAAGAAAATACAAAGAGAATTCCATGAAAATTGCATTTTTAATAGAAGTATATGTTCCATCGACTTGTTACTTCCATATATGTTAAGGGTAATATCATTACCCCTGCCTTCTGAAAGAGATAAGTCAAGTGCTCTTCATGTTAGGAAAACAAAAATATAAATTCATGTGCACATTTGGAGTGAGTATTCCTTTAATGGTTGCAAATGGAGTACTGAATCATGAAAGTGTGATAAAGCTGCATGAAAAATGAAGACAAAAAAAAAAAAATCTTCAATGCTTTGTGCATTAGGAGTCTCTTTACATACATCATCATCTAGGGAAAAGACTACTGTAATGTTGGAAAAAAAGAAATGATGAGAATTGAATAACATCAATCCTTCCACAGGAATGTATGCTATATAAACAGCAAACAAAATTCAGCATTTGATATCTGCATAACATGAAAATACCCAGTGCAAAGTGCCTTTTAGTTACAGTGATGAATTGTGTATGTTGCTACTGCACTGATCTTGTAAGATGTTGTGGTTAGATGGAAAAAGCCAGCAACACTGGAATCTTGAATTTAGATCTCTGTGTTTGAACACATTGTAGCAGATTTCCACATTTTAGAAATCTGCATTTCTAAATCTACATCTTTAAATCTAGTAATGACTTACAGGTTAATATCAAGAATAAGAATTCAATTCATTCATTTCCACTTAAAATTAGTAACAAAGTTTGCACAAATTTACATCGGTGGAATCTAAGTATGACAGTGGTAGAATCCTGAGAAGCACAACAGGATTATTGAAGTTATCCAAAAACAAATACCATAATGTAAATATTACAAGATAGATTGTAATACTTTTGTAGTTTAATAACCAATCAGTGACTGAACTGCCTGAAAACACTCATCCTCATTTTTTATAGTTTTATGCTTTACTTATTTTCATCGTTTTCATATACAGTAAACCTCAGATAAGTCGACGTCGAGTGAGTCGAAAATCACTTAACTCGAAGCAAAATAAAAAGTCCTGATTTTTCTCTATGTATTTTCTTTAAGAAATTTTTGGATAAGCCGAAGTAAAAGAGTCGAATTTCGGCTGTGTCGAAGTAAAAAATTCAGTCCCTTTTGTACGAAATACACGTAGTTTACATCACTTGAGCTGAAGAAGATTTCTCTGGCATTCTCATTACATTTAGAGGAGAACAAAAAATCGGCATGTCGCAGAACCCCGTCCCTGAGCTGCTGCAGGTAAGCATGCACACTCACCATACCGCTCCGCACGCATGTCGAATACATACACATGTATACATGTATATACACACAGCACATCGATCCATACTTTATCCATACACACAGCACATCCATACTTTATCCATGTCAAGCCAGAACTCCTTGTAGTAGAGGCTACTATGTAATCCCGTGAGATTTTCGTGCCAAAATTGATTTTTTTTCGCTAACTTTGTCAATTTGGGGGTGCTGAATCCAAAAAACTTTGGTTCCATTTTTTCTGACCACGTCTTCAGCCGCCATTTTGAATTTCAAAATGGCCGCCCTTGCAGACTGTATTTTGACACATATTTCATAGAGTGAGCATTGTAGAAGCTTAAAATTTGGTGCAAAATGCATGGGTGTGATGTGAGACACTCTGATAAATCTCTGTCTGATATTGTGGATTGTTTTGATACAATTTGTAGGCTGCCATTTTGAATTTCAAAATTGCTGCCATTTGAAGCTGTATTTTTACCCATATCTCATAAAGTGAGCATTGTAGAAACCTCAGACTTGGTGCAAAATACATCGTTATAATGTCAAGCACTCTGATATATCATTTTCTGATATTGTGGATTGCTTTGTAGAGTTTGTAGGCCGCCATCTTGAAATTCAAAATGGCCGCCATAGCGTTTTTACCCATATCTGTTTGCAATTATTGTAGAGGCATCAAATTTTTGAAGAATGCACATGCTTGTGGTGTTCAATGGTCCAGCACAGCTGTTTCCTAATTGTGGATCATTAGATAGACCACCATGTTGAAATTCAAGATGGCAGCCATAGAAAACATAATTATAATACTGTGGTAAGCACCTTAGATGAATGTGCCAAAATTGTCCTAGTTAGACTGAATTTATTTCCAGTTCACGCAGAATGACAGCCATCTCTCTATTCAAAATGGCCGCCATAAATTCAAAATGTAAGGATGAGGTTCTAATTACGTCATCAAGAGATGCTGAGGGGCAAGAACTGCGTAAGGGGGGAGGGGCATACCACTGTCCGAGAGTGTGGGCAAGCGTGTAAGCGTTACATCCCATATAGCCAGGCGGGTATGCGGTTTGCAAACTGCGCGCTAAAACGGTTCGTTTTTGCCTCTCAGGCAACACGTTATTTTGCGTTGTGGAACCTCGTTATTGATTATACAGGCAACACGTTATTTTGCGTTGTGGAACCTCGTTATTGATTATATTTAATCCCAATCAATGGATATTTGTATAAAAGCAAGCATTGATGCAATTAAAGGTGATCTTAAAAAACTTGATGCTGCCTCAAGAGAATGAAGACAAACGAGGAAGAGTCTCGCAATGGCAAGAAATGCTATGGTCACCCTACCAGGCATCCCATTCACAAGCTTGTTTGTTGGCCATAAACTGAAACACTTAAGGTTTGATAGATATAATTATTTCTGGAATAACACAGAATGAAGAAGGAATAATTAGGCTTTTCCTGATTGCCCTTGAGTGGGTCATCTTCAATTATCAAGACTTCCAAGATGCTTATTGCTGTACAGCTAATTATTCTAAAACTACAAAGGAGTAATGATAGCTCAGTTCTGTGGCGCTTGCATCCATCAGAATTCCTCCACAACTTTAATAGAAGATCATCACACGAGGGTAATGTAAGAAATTGACACTGCCTTGAAGCTGATAAATGTGGTGTTTGGCAGTCAGGTATCAGAAACATTCAAGGGAGATACTCTAGAAAGAGATGAAAAGGGCAGTTTTAATGTTTTGTACCAAGAATTTGTATCTGCGAGAATTAGAATATATTAATCTCTAGAATATTGTGAGAAAGGCCAGACATTCAGCTCGTGCAAAAAAAAAATACACCACGTATGATTGGATCCAAATTCATTAAGCTTAAGGAATCGCAAATTCTTCATAACATTTCTACTGGTTCTACAGCCTGATACATGTAGACCTGTCATTATCCGGTCATTGCTGAACGATACAATTATCGAAAGGTATGAGTTCTAAGCAATTCCACAATCACTCTTCATCTCATTGTTTTATGGCCTTCTCCTCATTCTCCCTATTAAAGGTTCATTTTTCCTACCCATGAATGCCTTAGAAACTCACAAAACTGAGAAAAATAATAAGCCTGAAAGTTGAAATACTGAGCAGTCAATTCCATCTGACACAGAGACCATGGAAAGTAAAAAAAAAAAGAGTTCATCAAAGATGCCATGGGAGTTACTGTCACCCGTCACTCACAAGAGATAGCCTCATTCCATTGTATGTATTAGAGCAACGAGAAAATCAGAGATATTGATGATTATTACGTAGACTCTAACATTTCAATTATCCTGATGGATCTTGTAAGTTTGCTTCACTTACTGCATTGCATGTTGTCTGCTCCATCACGGGAAAATTAGATGATAAAGGTACAATTGACAATTTTGAGAGATTATGCTCTGCAGTTTGTTGCGAAAAAACAGGAACAGGTAAAGGCCTGCTTTTTAATGCCTTTCATGGTGCTGGCTGAAGTGGAAAATTTGAGGATGTCTCCAAGAGCAGATGGACCAAGAAGTATCTAAACCTTGAATCATGCAGAATGTGCTATGACACAATCCGTGCCTTCCAGAAGTTTGGCGTGGATGACTTCAACCAGGACAATTTCCGGCTTTACCGTCGTAGAGACTTGACGATATAACCAGAGAACGAACCTCGTAAACTCTCACAACCTAATTTGTGCTTCTAATACATATAAATATGTGACCGGCGACAACGGTTTCAGGCAAAAGTCAGGAATTTTGAAAATGCATTTTTTAATTGAATCACATTGCCCATTTCCTAAGCTTTACAATGATATAAAACACTTGCATTCTCCGGCACCGTAAGTGGTCAAATAAAGCGAAATGTAATGCACTTTTTGATTTGTTAGCCTGACAAAATTGCGAGAAAACGGGCTTTGAAAATTCACCTCTTGCTCGAAGACAATGCCGGCCGGCGATGGGAGTTGAGAATCACCCATCCGTACGATGGTGCCAATCGAGATTAAGCTCCGCCTCTAGCAACCACAGCAGCTTCTGATTGGCTCACTGAGAGAGTCAAATTTCCCGGGCACCTTCCTCGGAACTCAGCGTATGGAGCCGAATACACAATGCGTTTCGCTCGGGTTGGTTTACCACACAGAACTCTCTGTGGTTTACCAGTACGTACAACGTCTTTCAAGATGGCGGATACGATAATTGCAAGCTTGCTGGTTGCGTGTGAATGTGCACGTATTACCCAATGGCCTCCACACGCTATGCCTGTTTGTTCACGTCACATGAACGGGTGGCGCAGATATACACATTTTTACAAATCACATTGCGGTTGATTTGTCCTGTAAATTTCATTATTTGGGACCCTTTGTTTTGTTTTTGAGTCTCGCATATGTTGCATTGTGCGATAAAGAAAGAAAGAAACAAACAAACACGACTCTACTTAATTTGGTTCAATTTTAATGTTTATTAGGCCCTACAGTGTATTTTTATATTGGTCAGTTATGACAGCTCCTTTCCTCTCTTCTGTTGTCTTTCTGAATCAACCTGTTGTCGTACTACAAGCATAAAAATCAAGTGAGTTTCCGATCACATGTTGCACGATTTGCGACTCTGATGCGTTCAAACAATGTTCCCTATCGTATTTATTTTCACATTGGAAGTCAGTGCTGTCTAGTGTTGTATTCACTTTTTGTTTCATTTCCGTTGTCAAAAATGCGGTAGAAACGCTCTGATAGAAAGCCAAACGAAGAGCATACACTAGAGCGAACGTACAGGTGTCTATTGTAGCAATAACAATGGAGCACGCACGCGTGGACCAAACATTTCCGACACGCTGCAAGACGTATCTCCGAAAGCCGAACTATGTAAATGTATGCGACGCACTAGCCAATCGCACGCGAGACGCCTCTCCGTAGCAACACTGGGCATATTGGCGCGGCGTTCGAAGGAACATCGAAGCTGACGAGTGCGATCCAACATAGGGTGTTTAAAATTCCATTTTCGATAGGAAAAACTTTGTCTTATGCTCCGAAATTTGGTGTAGATGTAGTAAACATATCAAAGATTCAATTTCTGCAAAAAACCCAAATCGACAAAAATAATGGTCAAAATCTTTGTACCCCGCCTAGGAGGGAATTTCCTCTTGCGACTTTTGCCTGATACCGTTGTCGCGGGTCACATATGATATATTAGATTGTAGATATTTCGAAAGGGTATGCATAGATTGTTCAATTATTATAAAATGCTTCGAACTTCCTACATCAACGGTAGCCACAGAATTCATTATCATGCTGAAAAGCAAGAAATGCAAAAGTCATTATTTCTGGAAGAATTTAGAACTAATTCTCCCCTGTGCACAGCTTTAGAGTGCTGTTTTTAAACATGTGCAGGGAATGAGCCTAGAAAACATTTGATTATCTAAGTGACTATCCAATGAATTGTTAGAGTATATAGGGCTAATATTGTAAGTTCTTACAACCAAATCGTCTAAATGGGGCATTATTTAGTCAGTCAGACACAGTTATTGAGAGTTTTTTTTTTTAAAGTCATTTGTTTTTAACATCAAAATCACATGACTTCCCATTCACAAATTTTACCCAAATGCTATGCTTTTAAAGGAATGTTTCACATGGCAGCATTTTTGCATTTCAACACAACAGTATACCTACAGGACAGGAAACACTTGAAGTGATTGACTTATACATGAGTGTTTCACCATGCTTGGGTTTGCAGTTTAAAGATATTACAGCACCAAATATGGTCGAAATACATCTTGAATTTCAAGAGTGGCGACCAATACAAATAATCCATCATTACAGAATGTGTAGGCCCTATGTGTGTGTGTGTTTAAAGAATGTACACTGTAAGCCACCATAAACATTGATATGTCTAAAAGTTGCTTGTAACCAGAGATATTAGCTGAAAAGCAGCCATTTTGAATTCTAAGAAGGCAGCCTTGAAAGTTAGGCCTATCTGCAATTTTAGGGAGGAGAAAAGTGCAACTGAATGTTCAACATTACGAGCCCGGTTTATGCCCGAAATGTGAACTTTCTGTATTGCGTACAACATGAGATATGGGTCAAAATATACATTCTGGTATGGCGGCCATTTTAAATTTCAAGATGGCCACCTTTAATATCAAAATGAACCATCGTTTACTCAGAAAAAGATGTTTCAGAATGTCTGACAACATACGCATGCTCTCTGCCCCAAATTAGAACCTTACACAATGCATACGATATGAGATACCGGTCCAATTACATTTGTTATGGTAGCCATTTTGAATTTCAAGATGGCCGCTAAGGAAAATAATCCATCATTAAATAAATAAATGTACATATTAGCATGACTGACATCATAAGCAATCTTTTTGCCCCAAATCTATACTCTACACAGTGCTTGCAACCTGAGATATGGGTAAAAATATGTTTAGCTATGGCGGCCATTTTGAATTTCAAGATGGCTGCCTAAAAATGTATCAAAGCTATCTACAATATTAGAAAATGGTGTATCAGAATGTCTGACATCACAAACATGCTTTTTGCATCAAATCTGAACCTTCTATGATGCTCACATTATGCAAATTGGGTCAAAATACAGTTTGCTATGGCGGCCATTTTGAAATTCAAAATTGCGACTGAAGACGTGGTCGGAAAAAATGGAACCAAAGTTCTTTGGATTCAGCACCCCCAAATTGACCAAGTTAGCTAAAAAAATCAATTTTGGCACGAAAATCTCACGGGACCCAATATTTCGACATAGTAGACTGTACTATTGGTCAACCAATCGCTGCTTTAATATTTCAGTGACAGGTCAAGTGGGCGGAGCTTGTTTGTACGTGCCCGGCTGGCTGTATAGTTTTGTTCAATGGAGGTGGGATGGGCCTGGGAGAGTGTTTGTCTCAGGGTAGGTTGACAGAGATGGCTGCCTATACAGTTGCACTATAGACATACAGTAGCACATGCACATTGCCACATTAGCGCAGACATTCTCAGAACTACGTTAAACTACTAGTATTGATACAAATTCCATGTTCAAGTTAGAACAAAATAAGAACATTTAATATCTTCAAGAACAGACAAATTTGAATGCAAACACACACACGCACGCACACACACACACACACACACACATGCATGCAAACGTACTATAATACATGTACATAACTGTGAGTCGAAAAAAAAAATCGACTCTCGCGAGAGTCGAAGTTCACTTAAGTCGACACATTTTTGTCAGTCCCGAGAGCTTCGACTCATGCGAGGTTTACTGTAGAATATATAATTACATAATTTGAAAGAGGTCAAAGGTCAACAAAAGTTTGTCAGAATTATTTCTGTGACACACACGTCTCTTGGTAAAGTCTTGATAGGCTTTCGAATAAACATAACTTATAATAGACAAAAAGAAACATGCAGTGATCTATTTTGCATAATTTAGAAAGTTATCACAATGAGAGTAATATTGCTGTACCTTCTAGGGAACAATACGCGTAGGTCATTATGTACAGAGTCTTCAGTAGCTAAAGGGTTAAGTTGAAACAAGCATATCTAGCATTGAGAATGTGCAAATAAACAAACAAACATACCAAAAATTAACAGTTTGAATGGTCTAGGTTCCTCTTACCCTGGACAAAATATCCATGACATGGTCCTTGCCAGCTTTGGTCGCGCCAAATACAGGAATGTTGAAAGCTCCGATGAACAGGGACTCCCTGCTCCTCCTGAACTCATTGGGGAGGAACGTGAGCTCGATTGGATAGTGATCACTCACTTCCAATGCCTAAACCAAAATCAAATGGTCACACCACCAAATTATCAAAAGTATTGTTTTACACAGTTTACAGTTAAAAAAAAAAAAGAAGCACAAAACAAATCTGAGCTGCGAGGTTCTACATGCTGCTAGAGTCTCTAAAATTGTGCAAACATGGAGCTATGAAAAAAAAATAATAAATTAGGGTTGAAAATAAGCGCTAAATGCTGCATAGATCTAAAACTCTGTGAGGGACCTCATTCACTATATACACAATATTCCAAATAGGTAGTGATGTAGGTTGCTTGTCAGCTGATTACAATGTAAACCTGGAAGTGGCACCAGAAATATTTTTTTGCACTTTTGCACACAGACATAAAGACAGACACACACACACACATATATAAACTGACACAAACACACACATGCACACACACACACACACAGAGATATAAACAAACAAACAAATATGAGACATACACATACACATATAAATTGAGACAAACAAACACACACATACACACACACATACATGTACACACACAAATATGAGACACACAAACATACAAACAAACAAATATGAGACAAAGACATACACATATAAATTGAGACAAACAAACACACACATACACACACACATACATGCACAGATATAAACTGAGACAAACAGACAGACAGACAGACACATACCTGACTTTGGTTCAGACCATACTCCGCATCAAACTTAAAGACTGTGGCCGAGCAGGGCAAGATAGCAGATTCAAGGCCACCACCAGCAATCACAAATCTGGGTTTAAGATGTCAATCAAAAGACCCATGTATGCATTTGATGTAGAGATATATGAGTGAGGGAGGGACATTCATTGCAGTACGCTTTTCTTTTCCAGTCACAGATTACCTCTTCCACACCCCTATAACAATGATAATAATAAAAGTGCATAAACAAAGTCTGCCTTCTATCCCTTGATAAAACAATGATGGAATACTTGTGGAAAATGCCCCTAATAATACTTGGGGGGAGGGGTGTTCTGGAAAAAACAAGACTTTAGAAGAAAAGTTTCTATGAAAAGGAGAACCAATATTAACACTGGACATACATAGAGGTATGAAGACTTGCTTAGCACACTTGATTCTATAGTGGTTGATGCAGAAATTCAAGCTTTACATATTATCATTTACAGACATTACAAATGGACTTGGATGCAAACAATGTCTACTGGGCCTCAAAAGGTGTCTGGTCTTTGGATTCACAGTGAGGCAGTACAATCCCCCGGCCTTCCCCCCCCCCCCCCACCCCAGAAGAAGAAAAAAACACTCAAACAAAAAAATCAAGTGTATGTGTCAAAGAGCCACCAGAGCAATTAAGGGTTAACACAATGCAAAGTTATTCCTTGATTTAAAACAAACAAGCACACAAACAAATAAGAAAATTAATGGTGACAACTGCATTTCAGTCTCATGTGTCTCTCTATACCTGTCGTAGGCACAGTCGGTGTTGAAGACGGTGGTGTCCACGTCGTCCCCTAGTAGCCAGTGGTACCGGGGGTTGGTGCGCAGCCGAACATTCTCCCAGCGGTAGTTCGGAACAAAGCTGCAGTCGCCATTGAAGTCCCCAGTGATGATCACATCCTAATGATTGAATTTTTATTCATTTTCTCGAGGTAATCACTTTTTGAAGAGTCATGCATCTATTCTGCATAATAATCTGGAAGGAACTACTCATTCATATTGTTTCTATACAGACCTCTCAACCTTTCTGACTGAAAAATAGAAATGATTTGGCTCAAAAGTAGGAAAGAAAGAACAGTCCCCACAGGAACGTGTAGTAAGATTATCAAGAAAGATAGGAAACTCCAATCGAAACAATTGGTGGGAATGGTCAAAATTCAGATTCTTTCCTCCAAATTCAGAATGGTTGGGAAGTCTGCTACTACTCTTGAAACCTGCATATGATGATATAAATGGTATCCCGGGGTACCAAACAAAAATCAGCCATTTTGTTGATTTATGTATTTTTTTTAAAAGGTTGTACCCTGGGTGCCAAAAAGAGTAAATTATTTTGGTGCTGGAGCTAGTGCGCGCTAGCTACTGCACTGCACTGCACTAAAGCACACGCTAGTGGTATCGCAGCTTCCATGCACGCATAGCATAACATGAAGTGGCATGGGAATGACTATGTACACGCACACACAGTGCATGCATTTTTCTCTGGCTGTCCTCGAGTGGACGCGAGGTGGCGCTACACAACGCGGTTACCCTGGGTACTACGGTACCCCGTGGTAACGCGTGATGCATCATATATCCAGTTTTCAGTTTACCCTCATTCATCCATTCACAACATGTACCTGGTATCAGCTACAACAAGTCACGGGATTGTGTCCTTTTCTTGGAAAATTAAAGCTTGTGGAATTCTCTCTAACATTTCTCTTCAACTCCTGTGACATCATGAATTATTGTAGCCTTCTTATCCAGCAAGGCTGACACATTGATTGAAGCAAGAGTTTGAAAATTCATAAATTTGAACACATTGTTTGATTTATCTCCCAACTTCACCGATGTGTTCCCTTTTTTTGCATTTATGCTGAAATCAATTGTATGTTTATGGTAATTCTTCTTTTACACTGATTAAAAAAGACTAAAAAGACAAATATACATATATATATATATGTATATATATATATACATATACATACATTTATATGTGTGTGTGAGTGAGTGTATGTACGCATATCGTCACTGGGGTGGCAAGACCTCGTATCTACAAAATGTCAAATAGGATAAAAATAGATAGCCTGTCAAATAGGATAGCCTTTCCTTTGACATGCCATGGTGGCTTACTTTGGGGGTAAGACAGCTAGGATTTGGACAGGCCATCACTTTCTGACCATTAATCCCAAAAAGTCAATTTTGAGACACAAGGTCTTGTCATCCCAGCGACGATATGAATATGACACAGGCATGATTTATTACCATTACCTGCACATTCAGCCTTCGCTGGACATCCTCATCTACTTGGACAAGGTGGTCAATCTCTTCCCACGCAGAATCTGGCCTGGTGTGGATTCCCACAATGGCAAACTGTTCAGTCGCTAGATTTCAAAGCAAAAATTTCAGCAGTTATCTCAATTATTGTGCTTTCTGCCCACTGGTTCAGTTCATGCTGTTTGAGCCTAGAGAAACCTCATACAAATTCTATTGAAGGAATGTACCAAACCCTCACAGTTACAACTAAAAATGTATAAATTATGTGAAAATACAAGTAAAACTAGATGCCACATGCTGGTACAACAAGGAGTGCGTAAAATGATACATTCCACAGTATAACAAACCATGAGCATAAATTGCTAAAACCTTGTTGCAACTCGAGGCATTTGTAATGAGGCATAACCTGATACGGGGTACTTCACAGTTGGAAATGAAGGCCCTGGCAGCATGGTTACAACATAGGGTGGGAAGGCAGGCCTGTTTCAGATATATTTGAGAATCTCCTTCATAAGTGCTTTGAACTTGAGAACACTGGAAGATGCCCTGGGCCAGGAAAGAATGCCGGACAAAATTCACACGGCACTTCTGACTCACATTAAAAAAGTGTGGTCAAAATTTTTTAAGAGCCACCAGAATTAATGCTATTAGAACAGCTTGGCAAATGACAGCTTTATTCCTAGGCACAAAAAGGGGGTTGAGGAAGGGCACGCTTTTGGTACAGCAAAAAAACCAAACACAACTAGAAATGTCGCTACGGCGACTGGTGTATGCCTCCGCCATAATACAATGTACATGGTTCTCCTAATAGGTCTATAGTACAATGTCTTGGCAATGTGTGATGACAGTTTCCGCACACAATTGGCAAAATATTAAAATGACAGGTTTGCCACAAATGTGCTGAATGTTCACATTCCTAGAACTAGGTTCAATTGGATGAATAATTAAAACGTCAGAGTGCAGGTATTTGGGGGAACTGATGATTTTCGCTTGACTTTTGACCCTTTTACAAGTTTATGCATTGAGTAATTTTCAAGGTATTGAGAAAAAGTATAATATCAGTATCAAATGGTAAAATAGTATTATCGAAACCTGGCCTTTGACCTTTGACCCCACAGTTCCAAAGAGAATCACTGTTAGGTAGAACATGCATAAATAGGTAAGTTTCATGACAATACCTTGAGTTATTTTTGAGATATGGAGGAAAAAGTGCAATTTAGCACTTTCACTTGACCTTTGACCTTTTGACCTTTGACCTTTTGGCAAGAAACTTCCCACAGAATATATGTGACCCGCTACAACAAAAAGGTCCTAAAGTCGCGCACGGTCGAAGCCGTGAAAATCGAGTTTGAAGTCAGAGCATTAAAATTGGTCAAAACTTACGATTTTCTGATTTCTATATATTATTGGAGTCTAACATGTCTTCTATCATCTGTCAAAATTTTGAAGCAAAATGATGAAAGGAAAGACCAAAAAAATAGCGTTTTTCTGAGCCATGTTTTTTGGCGTTTCAACGAAGCAGAAACTGGTTCGAAAATTTGGATTGAGCGCCACAGATAGGTTCCGCCCCTATAAACAACGACCAGAGTGATCTCATTGGTCAGTTTGCTGCTTGCTGCTAACCGAAGCGTGAAGCTCGCACACTGCCCAGTCGACTGGTGCGTGCGGGCGGGGTGCGTTATGCTCAGCCGCTTCTCACATCCTGGTCACTGATTGGTTGGTGAGGAGACCGCCGACGCTGATGTGCTTGAATGAACTCTTCGGGGGTTGCTAGGGCTTACCTTCTATTGTCCAGAGGTGAAAACTGACTTGCGTGTGTTGATCGCGATTGCGTCGAAAGGAAGACTTTTAGGGCGCTTTTCTCGAAACAGTGATTTTCCAGACGTCTCGACATGCTCTCTTTTAAACATCGATATCTCCGCAGCCGATTATTTTTATAAAATGTGTTATATATCAATTTAAAGCAGAAAGATTAGGAGATTATACCATGCAATTTTCAAATAATCGACCTCTCCCGACTTTAGGATCATTTTGTTGTAGCGGGTCACATATATTGGGTTATACATGCATACATCAAGTTACAAAAAAATCCTTCAGGCATTGCATAAATATAAGGAAAGTAGTTATATTTTGAGGAGTTGACCTTGACCTTTGACCCCTGACCTTTGACCCATGACCCTCAAATTCCCTAGATAATCACTGCCCATCGGTACAAGCATATATACGAAGTTCCATGAAGATACATTGAACCATTTGCGAGATATGGAGAAAAACATGAAATTTAAATTTTTTTTTTCACAAAATAACCTGTGACCTTTGACCTTTGACCCTGTGACCCTAAAATCCACACAAAGTATCATCCCCCAAGGATATACCCTCATACCAAGTTTGATGCAAAACCACCACACGGTTCTTGAGATATCGACAAAAACAAAACGGGACGGACGGACGTACGGACGTAAGGACGGATGGACGGACGGACAACCCGAAAACAATGCCTCCGGCCACTTCGTTGGCGGAGGCATAAAAACAAACACAAACACAAAAACAAAAACAAAACAAACAAATAAACTGAGAACTCACCTGTGAAGCTCGAACGAAACAATGCAACAAATGGCTCCCTCTCAAAGACATCGTCTGGGTCACTGGCAAGGTATGAAGTAACTAGCTCCACCTTGTTGCTTCTGCAAAGAATGGGGGGGGGGTGGGGAGGGAAAGAGCAAGAATTCTTAAGAGTGCAAACAGTGTGGTTCACTGTGTAGCAACCATTGGTAGCCACTTTTAGGTGTTGCACCATCAACAGAGAATCAAGAAATGGCACTCTTTAAATAAACAAATGTGAACAAGTGACAAATTACATTAATTTGCAAATTTAAGATTGGTTTGCTCAAAAACTAATAACCCTCATGGGGCTTAAAGCATAACAACCATGACAATATCTTGACTTGGGCTACCTATTTGCTCAAGCTTGGTGAGCTTGATATTAAGCTTGCTATTAAAGGTACATGGTTTAAAATCCTTAACTATGTCATGCAACAGTTAACACATGAAGGTCTGTGTCATGAAAGTCTTATGAGACACTTTTTGCTCATAAAAAACACACTTATGTGAGACTTCATGGAATGGATTTTACTTCTCTTTGAAAGTCTCTCATAGCTACATATGAGCAACTTTGACCATTCTGAGATTCATGTAAAGGCATTTTTGGGATGAGTTCATGAAACAGACACCTAGGGCCTGTTTCATAAAACTTGTTATCAGTGACAACTGCCACATTTCTATGACAAATTTGCTCTTAGCCAATCAGATGCAAGGATTTCAGTAGCTTGTCACAACTATGTTCAACTGTAATGTCACTGATAACAAGTTTAATGAAACGGGGCCCTGATCCAATTTGTACGTAATCTTGAACAGCTTTCATGAAATAGTTTTGTCTTGATCAGGTATAAATGATCTTTAAATGGCATCATATTCATGCAGATGTAAGAATTGTGCTTGCCTTTCCTGGAATGGATCATGCACTGTCCTGAAAATGAGATGCCAAGACAACTCGATAGCAGGGCAGAAACAGTAATGCTGACAATTACACAGAACAGTGACTATACACAGCCCAGTCACTGTATCATGCTGGCGCATGGAGACACCACATGGCGTCTGGTCGGGCTAACAGAACATATGACAGTCCATATAATTTCAAGTGTCAACTGCATGGAAATTAAGTTAAATGGGAATGCAGACCTACATTCAAGAATGACACCGCAGTGCATAAAAACATGCATGATGAGCATGACACAAGATAATACTCAAGCACTCAAGACTGTCACTTGTATCATCATTCCAAAGTAAGAAGCTGCTAACCTGTACATGTAGGCATACTGCTCCTTGCTTGTGGATCGGCCTAGTCGTTCGCTGACCTCCATCTTGTACTTCTCCTGTGCCACACTGCATGAGGGAGAAGTTTGCATGCTCGACTCAGTTGACGGCGTGTCAAATTCGCATATTCCACTCAACCGCACAAACCCACCCAAACTGATCGATAAATCCCTAGATTCCACAGTACAATGAAACCATATCTACAGGTTTCTAGCGATTCCATTCCTGTCACATGTAGCTTGCATTTTATGTGGTGATTGACTATCAAGCAATTTTCTCTACTGGATTTGAGAATGAATTCTAAGTGGCTTTCACTGTTTTGTGTATAAAAGTCATGCCTCTACAATAACGTGACTCCTGGTCATTTGAAAGGAAAAAAAATCATAAATGTGTCGTACAATTTGCATCAGGTCCAACCACACACATAAAAAAAAAGAACTTTTACAATCTTTCATTGTCATCAGCAATGCATACTATCTCTGATTCACTAGAACCAAAGAGGGACAGAAAAGGGGTCAAAGGGAGTACGAAATAATCAAGAGCTGTATTTGCCACATATTTTGCAGTTATATATAATGTTTGCTACCTGGGACTTGTGAGACAATTTTGTAAGTGTTTGAAAGACAGACAACTTAGACAAAAAAAAACAAAACAAAACAAAACAAAAACATATAAGTACAGTGTAAATCGGCTTATGAACACCATATATGATGCAACATTTTTTTTTCATTTCTTTTGCTTTGTCTGAAAAACTGAACAAATTTGCTTTGCAGCAATCTTGTGTTTCAAGAAACCTCTTCATGATAAACCCAAAACTAAAATACGAATTATATCACCAAACAGCTGCAGAAATCTGTTATGCTTTACAGCATCAAACAGATGAATAAATAATTTTTGCTGTCATCCTAATGATCCATATGTTTAAAGGAGACTTCTACGCTTCATGACGTCATTATGGACAATAATATAAAGAGAATATGAAGAAAATTCAATGTATATTCACTTTGCCTAACGACAGTGCTCTTCCCTTACGTCATTCTGAAGCAGAGGGAATGCCATTACCCTTTCAAAACATATATCAGCAACTAGTTGATAGACAAATGTAATGTGAACTTTTCATGATTCCTTACATTTTCTTTAGAATTGTTGCCCATGATGACATAATGAATTGTAGCAGTCTCCTTATCTAGTAATGACAGTACTGAAACTTTCAAAATTTATAATTTTTGGATCGACTGTCCGATTTTCCTCAAACTTTCACTCATGTGTTCTACTAATTTTGCTGCTTTCACTCAATTCACATTGATATTTGGGTGTTGGTTTCCTTTAACCATGCAAAGTCCTCTTACTCATTATCACAATGTGCAATTGCGTCTCTGTGTATATATATCTAACAGAAGAGAGCACAAGGCACACACAATACAGTACTCTCCGCATAATTGGGTAGGCTCGAGCAGAGTGTTTCTTACCCGATTAACAGAACAACACGTCTCATTCACAATTGACACACACAATGTGTATGTACATGCATTGTACACTGCACCAAACACCTACACTGTATGCTATTATAACACACATGCTTGCATGGCACATTATACATACCAATTACCATACACTTGCTCAGTCACCAGCAATAATGTTACACTCTTTTTATCTAGACAAATATGTCTTCAGAAAACTTTGTTGTTTGACTACAGACTCCTCGCTAACACACAGGCGTTTTTCGAAATGAACACGCCTCTTTGCGCGCACTAGTCACGTTAAACGTCGGGTTACTTTTCGAGAAGTGACTGGGGAAAAGCAAAATTATGGAGCTGGCGCACGGCCTGATTTTTGTTGCAAACTTCTCATATTGTAAATGTTGTTGCGGAGCATGGGAGGAGCACAAGTGTGTTCAACTCCTGGCTGTCTATGCAATTGTGAGTGCCAGCTACATGTGTAATGTTTGTTTACGTGTGGCAAGTCGGTACTGGTACATGTATTTTCATGTTTAATCACTCCCCAAATGATTGGTCTTCTTTGCAAATTAAGCAGAGAATGTGATTAGCTGTGGAAAATTTGACATTCATGATTTCTTATAGTGTTATATCTGGGATAAAATGTGGGTAGAAATTAGATTAGAAGAAAATTATTCACCCATTTATGCGAAGAGGCAACCCGATTGTAAGGTAATTTTAATGTGCATTGGAGCTGATTTTGACATTACTACCCAATTAAATGGAGTACCTGTTTAAGTAATACCCAATTACGCGGAGAGTACTGTACTCCCATTTGTGCCAAAAGCTAATCTTAGCAGGCGAGGCACAAAATACAGTCTAACAGACCTTGACCTCTTGGCTACAAGATTATTGAATCCCCATGACCAACCTGTTCACCCTGTCTAGAAGTGTGACAATGGCCGTCTCGGAGCTATCCCTGATCTCTTGCAGCAAGACCAAATCATAGCGGAGAATAATCTGGAGAGATATATGACAAAATGCATCATGTGCTACAAAACATCAATATTTAACACTACTGTCTAGTCTGAAGAAAAAAAAACACACAAACAAACAACCAAAAACAAACTTGGAAATATCACCAAAAGTGAATAATATCCCAGCCTAACACATCTGTACTGACTGCACCACATTTCTCACTACTCTCTGGCAATGCCTTGTACATCTTGACACCATGATGCCACAGGAGTGTCAAACTTCTTTTGAATTGCTTCAAAGCTCAGGGGTGGATCCAGGAATTCCGTTAAGGGAAGGCACCTTTACAAAATTAAAGGGGGCGCATGCGCCCCTCCTTAATTTAATTTTTTCTTTTTATTTCATTTGTTTTAACAAAAAACAAAGAGAAGCGCGCTCGGTGCACCCCCTTCTGGATCTGCAACTGAAGCTGGGTAATTGTATTTGCTACTTCCTGATTTGATTTTGAGGCCATTATGTGGTATTACCATGGCCACATACTGCTACTACATACTCTTCAGAAGAAAAAAAAAAAAAGGTCCTACACAACTTGACATTGCATTTCCCACATGTGCCAACTTTCTTCTGTATTGTTTGCAAACTGGACAAGAATTTCAATCTGCAGGGCTTCTTCCTGATTTGGGAGCCATAATGTGCTGTTTCATTCAATGGCAATGCACTTTCCAGTACCGGTACTTCTGAAAATGAGTCTTACACAACCTCACATCAAATTTTTCATGTGTGCTAATATTCTTTTCAAACACTGGAAAACTAGGTATCTTGATCCCCATGAGTTTTACCTGATTTTGGGCCACTTTTACCATGCCAATGCTCCTGCTAGTGTTGAAATATGTGCCTTACATAATTTAACTTCTAGCTTAATATATGTGTCAAAATTTCTTTTGATTCACTTGAAAACTGGAGAGGAAGTTTGACCTGAAACATTTGCAACAAATCGCCCAACCAACTACACACTGATTCCTCAGTAATAATATTCCCCCCTTCAGACTTTGTTAGGCAGTGGTATAAAAATAGAACACAAGGTCACTAATCCCACAGCTGAAAATACTTAAACAGTGCAGCTGAAGGACATGAAGGAGATTAAATAATGTCAAGTTTGAAACAAGTACCAAGAGTAACACCCTTCACCAAGTGCTCTCTGCACTGAAGGAAGTATCAATTGACAGCCAAACAACTGCATGTATACTACCAGTATTAAAAGGACTGTACAGTACTGGTTGAGGTGGGGATTCAGGTTTTGAACATTCCTAAGTGAGATAATGAAAAGCCTCTTATGAAATATGAAAGAGCATGTAATTTTAAGAAGAATTCAATGTTTATTTGATGAAAATTGGTTTTCAAATGGCTGAGATATCCCAAAAAGTGCTAATAATAAAAGGCGACATGCCACAACTTTATTAGGATCTCTTTGTTTCACCTTGTTTTTGGATATCTCAGCCATTTCAAAACCGATTTTCATCGAATAAACTTTTGATACCCCTTAGAACTGCATGCTCTTTGACATCTCATAGAGTGGTTTCTGAATATCTCGCAAAACGTTAAAAGCTAAATCCTCACCTCGACCAGAATTGTACACACCCTTTAACTGACATTGGGAACTTGGAAAAGGTCCAAATCACAGTTTCTGGCATGCACACACCAAGGAGGTACTTCACCAGCACTGCAGCAGGGAAATGTGTTTCTATCCCTCTAGAAATTTTCATTCATGAGTAAAACAATGTTGCACACTGGCACTGGTCCAACGGTCCAGGACTTGAAAAAATCACTGTCAAACCAAAAATTTTTCAGGAATGGACCAGTAAAAAATGGAAAAACTGGGTACTTACTGGTCCAACAGATAGGTCTAACCAGTAGAAACAAAAAGGTAGCTCTGAGTAATATTGCTTTCATATAAACTGTGTGTTTTTGTTTGGGATTTTGTACCCTTACTGTTTATAAAATGTGCATTTATTTTTTTCCTTTCTTTTTGTATTTATACTTGTATGACAATTTGTAGCGTTAAAACTGTATTAGTTGTGTATGCAGAATGCTTGAATGTACAATTGTAATGTAATTCTTTGTATTTATTATGATTATGTTATTATTCTGTCTATTTTGCTGTACAACCTTTATACAATCTGTGTACTTCGACTTGTAAGTCGCCGACTCAGATTTTTATTTGAATAAAGACCTTTTAATCAATCAATCAATCAATCAACCTTACAGCATCAGCAAAATGAAGCAGATGCCAATTCTATCAGCAAACTGTGCTGGGATAAACTTCATGTTTGGAACTGAAGCACTTAGGCCAACTGTTTGTCAATTGTGGCATTTTTTGTGTGTTCTTGTTTGTCTTTTTCTTGGTGAGCCAATAATCTTTTCTTCTTTTTTTTTGACAACAAAGGGATTTTTTTTTCACATTTTCAAAAGTTCTGAAAAGGGATGACATTATATAAATGGGATATGAACCACATGGAATATGGTTTGGTGTGCCATGTACACAGTAAGAGGGAGGGTGGGGGTGGGACGGATGTAGTTACATCTGACTTTTTCCACACAACAATGACATGATCTGACTTTTTCCATGCATCTGTGAATTGATCTGACTTTTTCTATGCATTTATGATCAGCAAGCAAGATGACTTGCTCCTACCAGTTCTGCTACGTCAGATGTGCTTGGAAGCAATGTCAACAGAGTTTTAGAGTTATGGTAACCTGGAGTATACATTATTCTGTTCATAACAATGATCATCATGCCAAATGACAGCTGAAGTAGGATATGTCGCCAATGCGTGTGACCAACCGACTTGTCATGTTGCCATAAGTAGAAATTTGGACAAGCACAAAAGATTGGCAATCTGCAGACATAACTATTCTGAACGCACTCAGCCAATTCATTCATTAATGTTGATCCTGCCTATTGCAAACACATCCAAAGTAAATTTGTAGCACAGGATGCCTACCAATAGCTGATATAATTCTACTAAACATGAGTCTAGTGTTAGTTCAAAGATGAATTGTGTAGATCTCTTGTTATATCTATAGAGATTTTAAGGGGAAAATATGACATGTAAAAAAGAAAACTGCACAAAAAATATGACTACAAAAAAATACACAAAAAACAAAATACCTTTATTATAGTGTCAACAGCAGCATCATTTTCCAACTTTTTCTGTCCAAATATTCTCATATTGAAGGCTCCAAGTTGCAGAGATGCGTCAACACTGGCTCCAATGCAGATTGAAAGCAGATATGAAACAGCAAGCAGTCTACTGCAAGTGACAGTCTTGGCCGCCATATTGGTGAGCTGTTACGCACAGGGTCATCAAATCAGCTGTCTTACTGTGATCAAGAAATGAGTGCAAAACATAAAACTGAAAGTTGCCTGGAAGACATGTTATTAAACAAACAAAACAAAAATGCTTTTCAACACATTAGATTTAATTTCACTTTATTTCATTCCATAGCTCATGGCGATACATATTACACTGTAGATTACATTTTTGCCTAAAGGCTGGAATCTGATGGACTGATACTTTTAATTTACATAATATTCATGCAAACAATTTTGATCAAACTTTCATGAAAATGAAGATGGTCTGAATATCCAAAGACATAATTGTATAAAAAAACAAAAATTATTGCTCACAGTCATTCAGTGGTTAATACACTTCATACTGATTTAGAAATATATTAATATATGAAGAGTTTGTTCGCAAAAACCGCTAAGTCCATTTTTAAAGATTTTGAAGTACGGTCTCTGTCATAAAGTACAAAATAATACCTTTTAAATGATATATTGGTCACTACATGTAAAGGTACATTTTTGAAGTTATGGTTAAAAGAAGCAAAAATTTTCTTATTATTCTCTTTATATTTCTTGACCTTTAATCGCAAATATCTCCATTTGGCAAATATGGACTTATCGGTTTTTGGGAACAAACTCTTCATAATTATAGTGAGCATATTAAGACAATAATAACACACCATGAGAAGTCGGTTATTAGCACTGACTGAAAGTTAAGTCTGTATCTTGTTGTCAGGGATATGTCCTGTGGAGACTATGTCTGGCTTCACGGAATCCCCTCCTGAGCTGAGGACTGTTAAAGTAAAAAAAAAAATAAAAAATGAAATAGAAATGTTACAAAACTCCTCCTGACAGACGGATTTGTCTGTAGACCTTGCTATTAAAGGAGAAGTTCACCTGAGTCATAAACATAAGGATTGAGAGAATGCAGCAATATCAGTAGAACATATCAGTGAAAGTTTGAGGAAAATTGGACAATCGATGCAAAAGTTATGAATTTTTAAAATTTTTGTGTTGGAACCATTGGATGAGGAGACTACTAAGGCTTGTGATGTCATATGAGTAACAGTATAAGGAAAATGTAAAGAAAATTCAACATATTTTCACTTTTTTCGCATAACAAAAGAGCACTTGACTTGCCTCTTTCTAAAGGCAATGGGAATAATATTACCCACAACATATGTCAGTAACGAGTCAAGGGAATGTGTACTCTTTTCAAAAGATGAAATTTTGTAATATTCTCTTTATATTTTCCTTATATTGTTGTACGCATGTGACATCATACACTGCAGTAGTCTTCTTATCCAGCGGTGACTGCACTAAAACTTCAAAAATTTGTAATAACTTTTGAACGGATTGTCCGATTTTCCTCAAACTTTCAATGATGTGTTCTACTAATATTGCTACATTCTCTCAATCCTTGTGTCAATGAGGGCGAACATGTCCTTTAAATAGCAATGGCCAATGCAATCAATGATACCTCTGTTAATAATTTATTTATTATTATTTATTTTTTTTTAAGTATCTGTTACCATGTTCAAACAAAATAACACTTTCAGCTTTGTAAACACATTTCATACACTGCACATGAACACAAAATTAGGGAAGTACAGTTGGAGAAACATCGAGCTGCTGTACGGTATCGCCTTTTCAAAACATCAGAACAGGTAAATCTAGGTTAAGTAGGTAGGCAGACAGAGTTTGGAAAAAAAAAGTACACGAGAATAAAGGCATGGGACCGTCATAGGCGTCAAGGCTGACACCCGTGGAAGAGAGAAAAAAGCCAAGATACAGCTACCTGGTATAGATGTCCTTAAATGACGGGCCTTAAACTATATCAATATTGATGAGCAATAGTGGGCCACTACCTAGGAACAAAAATATCGTTAACATTCGTCGGAGAAAATGCTTTTAAATTTGGTTAGCTTGCAGGTGAAATACTTACGATCGCCTGCGCCTGTACAGACCAACTGTGAGACACTTGTGAACTGAAACTTTCGGATCAAGATGGTTTTATGTATGTACTTGATCTTTGACTGCACTGCGAATGCTGATGCATTAAAAGCATGCATTAAGTGCGACCAATGTGAGAGAGAGAGCAGCAGAAATCGATTATGACCACAACAAACAACATTGATGGTCTGTACTTTTGGTTCTTCTTCTTCGAGATACTCCTCAACGTTCCGTCTGGAACCAAACGAGGAGGATTCAGGTGAAATAATTAGAAACCACTTATTACATGAAATATTAAAGAGCATACAATAGCTTACAATTCTAAGAGGAATCAAAATTTTATTTGATGAAAATCGGGTTTGAAATGCCTGCCTATCCAAAAACAGAGCAAAACAAGCTAATCAATACAAGGCCTATATAGGCCTATCTTTCATAAGGATTTGTTTTGGATATTTCAGCCATTTCAAAACCAATTTTCATCAATTATTAATAAACTTTTAATTCCTCTAAGAATTGTATGTTCTTTGATATTTCATGTAGATCCCTATACAGTTTCAAATTATCTCGCAAAAAGTTAAAACCTGAATCCCCATCTCAATCAAAACTGTTTCATCACTTTAAAGCTCAGAGGTAGGTGTGATTATGGTCATATCTCTGCTCTCTCACACTTCCCTGTATTGCTCTTTGCTGTGCTTACATTACAGCGGCTTATAGTTGCATGCTGTACTGTAGCCTATACACAAAGATTGCTAGGCGTTGTCTAGGACTACAATAGGCATGATAGGTATGATAATATGCATGCGAAAGTTGATGTTAGCACATACTCAAAGAATTCATTCTTTTGACTTTGTGCTAACGAAACTACTCTGTCCTCCTTAATTATCGTAGGCCTATTGTTGTACAATTAATGTATTTATCTCTCCAAACGAAATGTAGTGGGTACTGCAATATCAATGCCGTGGGCTAATCTTCACTAGTGTCTGTTTCTGTTCTTATGTAGGAATTTGTTTCAACATCATTAGTGCACCGTAAAGCATGTAAAGCTCGATATTAATCTAATAGCCATCACTATAGATAAGCTAGATTTGCCCAATCGGTTGGGGGAGCTAAATTAGATTTTGCGTATGCTATGCAGATTGATCCTACAAAAAAAACAACAACAACAACAACAAACGAACAAACAAAGTAATCAATTTAATGAAACCAATTCCCATTTCCCAACTCTATAGGCCGACCCCGCTCCGTACAGATGAGCAATATTGTTTGTCACTATCAAGCCGCGTTAAAATGCGAGTTTGATCCAAATTGGCTAATTATTATAATCGTCTATTAAGGTACATTCAAATTACCGATATGGGACTGCCGTTCAGTGGTGATAAAATCTACTTACGACAACGTTGTTTGTCAAGTTGTTAGGCTTATTGGACGCAAGTAATTTTCTTTATATATATATATATATATATATATATATATATATATATATATATATATATATATATATATATATATATAATTATATCACATTATTCCGGGGAAACAATGTATTTCTGACACCAAATTTCTGCTGTCCATAACAGACCATGCTTTTCTATTATGGATGCTAATTGCTTGCAGCATAATTATGTGAATTTCAGTCCGCAGTCCTTGTGTTGATGCCAAGTGCTCAACGCTGACCTGGATTTCCTGTCCCTTTTAGTTTCCGCCTTTCCTTGATGAAAGCTTGTTTCTGTTTGTAATACTATATGACGCGAAGGTGACTATGGAATCTCAGCGGGGGGAGGGGGGGGGGGGTGATACCTTATGTAGCACCTGACAAAGGTACATGTATGACAGGACGTCCGTGCGTATACCGGTTTTGCTGAGCAGGTCCTAAACTTGAGTCGTGCTGATTGTGAGCAAGTACCGTGTGCTGACAGCTGAAGACCTTACTACTCACCTGAGAGAGGTCAACCACGACCTGATCATCGTTTTCGTCATCCTCTACGTTTCCAGGGACTCGGATGTTAATCAAAGTGCCGTGAATATTGTTGGAGGTTCTTGACACTGGTTTCCATCCTTCTATTTTCCACTAATGAACATCACTGCTGTTTGTTGACTTCACTTTTCTATAACAATACATTATAGCTTGGCAGATTTTGTTGTCTATAGTCATCTAGATGTCATAAACAATTCAGTGAGCTCATTGAGTTTTCTATGGCTCCTTTTCAAGGCAGCTCCTGTGCAGTTTTGTTATAGGCGTCATTTCGGGTGTTTTTTTTGTTTGTTTGTTTTTGTTGTTGTTGTTTTTTTTTTTTTAATGACGATGTTGTGCGCAAGTCATTCAATAAACTCATGAAAACAGAATTTTCACATACCAGTTCATGGACATCTATCAGACGCTGGCATCAGATTTCTGATTCACTGGCATGGTAGTTATACCGATCCAAACCTTCGAAAGTTATAATATAATGTGGCCAAGAAATGAGGCAAGCACTGTGATCAGAATAATATACAGTGCGGCATCAGGAATAAACGAAGACTACATACACGGATATATAACAAAAGTTGTACTTACAAGTTCAGTAGATTTCAGGTGGAAGTTGTATTCGCAGATTATATGCATGAGAGTCAGTGGTCCACACTACTGAATGCTGGGGAAAAAAAAAAGAAGACAGACGTTGGGAAGTCAGGGAATGAGATTTGATTTCCAAGAAATATTTAATTCAGCCTTGTTTGGATTATATAAACAGCTAAGTGATAATTTATTACATTGCACTGTTTCCTATATCTGGTGCATACTAAAGGGCATAATGTGCAGAGGTGTATAATAGGGTAAAACTTTGCGTAATTATGCAGAACAAAATGTAGTAGGCATGTCATTCGTAGGTATGACAGCTATACATAAGACAGATTGTCCATGTGAAGATGGATATTTTCCTTAAATTCAAACATGCAAACAACATTCGTGGATAATTATTATGCGAGAGAATCATACACACACACACAGATGGCACGTGTATACCAGACTGCAACAAGCCCTCCTTATGGAAATGATTTCATCACTTCACTTTGTAATTTTCTCGTTGTCTTGTGCATAAAAAATTAAGCAAATTACCAATGGCTCAATAATGTAGCAGGTAATATAACCCCTCCTTCTCACGCCTTAATTATGGCTATATCCGGCCCTTTATCTCTGGAACAATATTTTGCAATATGAGGATACAGTTTCGCATCCCTATCACTGTTGTTGCATTTCTCAGACAAACTGTTACTATTATAGCGAATATACATGCATATTATCACCAATATGTAAGTATATTATTACCAATAAGAATAATTTGCAACTGTCTAGTGTTATTCTTCATGTATTGTGTATTAATGATCATTCTATTCGTTTCAGAAGTATGGACATTATATTACGAAAGTTTGCTATGAGTTAGGATATCTCCTGAACCATCATCAAATGAACCAAATTTGCCAAATAATTGGGTGGGGGATGGTGGGAAATTATAATTTTACATCCCTGATTGATCCAACCACAAAATGACAAAACAAAACTCTATAATATTATGCCTCCTTTTATCCCACTCCTGTAGTGCAAAATGTACGGTTAGGCTGTGTGTCACTCAACCACATTTTAATGCGAGTAAATATTTTGATACCTGCATTATAGTTGTGGATCCAAATTGGCTAACCATAACCTTCCCTTAGCTCAAGTAGATACAGCTGCATGCCTTGGTGATAAAATCTACTTTCGGCAGCATTCTGTTCGTCATCGTGACCTATAGATATTAACGTATGATTATCTTAGGAAGTTGCATGCAACCTTTCTTCTCGATTCGATGTAATCAGGTAGAATGATTAGCAAAGGGAATGTACGAAATTGCTTTTATTGTTTCTGTTGGTAATGTAATGAATAATCTTGATGCCGAATATAAAGTGCTATTTTCAAGGATAGTTGATTTTGGCTTAGGGAGGTTAAGGCCCTGTCACACCTTTCCGGGCAAGCCTTGCGTGCGACTTGCGAAGAACAATTATTACTACCCGGAGGTCCCCGCAAATGACCCGCACGCGACAGTTTATATAACTGTACCCGGAGTTGCTCAAGGCCATGACCTTTCCGGGTAAGCTACGCGGGCTTTTTGCGAGTAGGGATTTTCCAGCACGCAGGAGAACTTTCTGCGGGCGGACAAGGATGTTGGTGAGTTCCGTACTTGCGTTTTACGGCTATAGAGGCGTGCTATTTACCTGCTACTTGCGTGTATTCCGTGTGACTTGCGTGAGAGCTTTGAAACTGATCCATTTTCAGCTCGGGGACTGCGAAGTACCTGAGTTACAGCTGCAAAGTACCTGCGTGGAAATTGCCTGCGAGGTGCTGCCGCTAAGGGCCTCCTACTGGTGTTCTGCGTGTACCTCTGCGGGCAAACCCCAACGACTAACCCGGAACGAGTTTTGAGCATGCTCAAGGCCTTGTCACACCGTGTCTGGGGAAGCCTTGCGGGTTGACGTACTTGCGGGGAAAAAAATGCGACCCGGACCTAGCGCGCATCTCACCTGTATAGTTGCCCGGTGGAATATTTTCATTATTACGTAAATCGTAGTGGCTCACTCTCTTCTCGAGACGTTCACATAAACTTTCTGGTAGAAAATTATAAAGCAGTTTGAAAAGAGAAAATCAGTATAGGATAGAAACCAGGTTCAAGACCGGGGTTCAAGAGCCTCCAACAATATTCAAGGAGCTATTATAAGCATCCTAGTCCTTGGTATCCCAGAAGAAGGCGAAAACAGGTCCTTAAATGTCGTTCATTACAGGAACAGACGACACAGGTGACTGGCTCGCTGTCGGTTTATGTGTTGTTTATAGGGTTGATGTATAAACCGTTGTCCTATAGATGATGTTTATAGTCAGTTGCAAAAACTTTGACCTTGATCTTTGGGTTTTGACGTCCGAGGTTAGCTGTTAATCCACGATCATCTGCTGGAGAGCCGCAAGGCCTACACTTTTTTTTTTGGTAATTGTTGTTGTTGTTGTTGTTTCCATGTTCATCAAAGACGTGATTATCTTTTAGCAGACTTACTTCGTCGAATTTATAGGTAGGCGTGATTTTAAGATGAAACGCAGCTTAATGCTTAGGTCCGATTCAGTTGATAGAGCACGGAGAGAGTATGTGAACTCCAAATAATTCAGAAAAGTAAAAGTTTGTGACTACAATAAAATCAATGTTTGATTAAATTACTGCTTATTTAGAATTGGTTATGGTCATTTATGCATTGATTACAGTCTCGGCATCTTGTGCTCTCGCATGTTTCATCATTTTTATATAGTCATTGAAACATTGTAGTAAACGCTAAGATTATGGAGCCTACATCTTACAAGCTTTTGCCTTTTAGTCACGTTCCTCATTTTACGCGTTATCAATATTTCCTAGGTTAAACAATTTTATCTCAAATTGACTGTCTTGTGTTAAACTTACTTCTCATAATCAAACGGAATGTACAATTTGTATGAAAATGTGGAATATGGAATAATGATCGAATAAAAAAAGTTTCTTTAAAATCGGAGGTATATAATCATATTATATATATATATATATATATATATATATATATATATATATATATACATACATATATATATATATATATATAGTGTGTGTGTGTGTGTGTGTGTGTGTGTGTGTGTGTGATGATGCTGATACTCGTACCGTACGCCTCTGTCATCTTAGGAAGAATTATAGTCGAGACGATGTAGATGACAAAATATGTCGCATGAAGCCGGCTGTTACGAAGCTTTCGACCTTGGTCTTCCTCAGCTTTATTATCTGTTTATGAAATGAAATATATGTTTTTGAGCATAGCAAATCTAGAGTCATGAACACAATATATTAAATACAAGTTCAGCATGAGTTAATAGCTTCATAGCATGCTTGGCAACATTTTTGGCAATTTGCAACACATTCAACAATGTATAACTGTAAATGAATATTACAACCTTCCACCCAATATCACATGATCACTCACATCCCGCCACAAGACAGCCACAAGACACCCAAGTAACTCACACGTCTGCTTAGCAGGTAATTATATTACTTAGTTTATTTATGATCTATGCTTTATATTTATTGTATGATATGTTTGTATGCCACATATACTCACTTTATATTCATTTACAGTTATACATTGTTGAATGTGTTGCAAATTGCCAAAAATGTTGCCAAGTATGCTATGAAGCTATTAACTCATGCTGAACTTGTATTTAATATATTGTGTTCATGACTCCAGATTTGCTATGCTCAAAACATATATTTCATTTCATAAACAGATAATAAAGCTGAGGAAGACCATGGTCGAAAGCTTCGTAACAGCCGGCTTCATGCGACATCTTTTGTCATCTACATTGTCTCGAATATATATATATATATATATATATATATATATATATATATATTCATACATATGATTATGGGAAAGCTATGAAATTTTAACCTGTAATGTGTTTTGTCATTGAAAAAAAAAAAGTGTGATAGCGCTTATGATCACAATGAATGCAACTTTGAAAAGACTTGATGTAGTCGCCTCGCAACTTTCCCACTGGTTTTTACAATATATACGCACTATTTTAGCACACCTCTCATTAGCACACATACCTCATTCTGTATTTTGCCATTGATTTTATAGCAAAGCCACCGTTGTCAAATTAATGCATTCTTACAGAAAACTTGATGTGAAGGATGATAATGATATCTTATTTACTGAACTGTAATAGTGAAAATCAATCTACGTACGATATGTCGAGCCGTGTAAAATTAGTCGAACTCAATTGCAAGCTATTTGTACAAGCTAAGCGCTCTTATACATCTAGTTGAACTGCGATCGGAAGAATTCATGTTTTCAGTTTCAATATGCGAAAACACACACACACACACACACACAATAACAATCAGGAAATCGAGCAAAGTATGAATAGGTTAAACTGTGTTTGGCGTTCAGCTGTATTCGACATTAACATTTCCATAGGAGCGCCAAACTCCTCCCCATATTGCTTCGAGATGTGTCCCCCCCCCCCCCCCCCAAAAAAAAAAAAAAAAAAATCGGGGAGGGGGGCGGAGATGGATGCAATGACGGTCTGTCCACTTCCAAAATACAAACCACCCAGGTTTGTCACGTTCATTGTCGACGTACGGAGCAGTAGGCCTATAGATTGGCACATCGACAAACATTAAGCAAGGTGATGGCAGTAACTATAAGACAGGAACAGGCTGTCAAGGAATATAGCTGAAATACCTAAAGTATAAACTGATTTTCAGTATCTGAAGCTTCTACTCACCTCATTCTTTTTTTTTTAATGCCTCTCCGTTGTGAGGATCGCTCTTCGCGATAAATTAGAAAGTTCCATTTTCATTTAATTTTGTTACTCTGTCAAAGAAAACAAAGTAAATCTGAGAGATGGGAACGATGTGTTTCTCAAGGGCACAGTGGCTCATGATTTGCTGTTCCGCAACTCTACTCATTATTGCAGAGACAGTTCGTGTTCGAGTTCACGACGGAGTCATCATTGGGAAAACTGTACAATTCTCCGAGAAACGACATATCAATGTCGATAAACTGGTCGACGTGTTCCTGGTAAGTTCCAGTATACACTTTCCAACAATCTGCTTGATTGCATTATAAATGTCATACTGCTTATCATGAGTGATTTATTTGCTTCAATTCAATGCAATTCACTTCCATTGGGCTTTTTATTTCCGTCCAAAAAAAAAAGTAATACAAATACAAAGTGTACATTTAATATATCATATTGTTAATAATTTGTAAGCACTACGGATCATAAAGTGTAACACAAGATGTATGAACAAATGAATGTAAATAACGCGTACTTTGCAATGGTGACAAAAGTGAAAATAGCATTGACAGCTGTGATACCTTTTACGTTGTCTAACTCTGCGTGTATCTTCCGGATGGAAAAAAAAATTCAACACTCACAATGCAACAATAAAGCTAGGGATAATGATTTTTGCTATATACATGTAGTATTGCTACTTTTAATGTATTATTCCTCAATAGTGTCGTACTACATGTCTGCTAATATCATTACTTCTATCATTCTACTATCGTTATCATTGTTATATCAGCATCGTAATCAGACTTAATTTTGGTAAATATCATTACAATGACTATTAATTCTTCCTTGGTCACCATCAGCACATGAATTTTACAGCTGTAATAATAATCTCATAATTTGTCTTTAATCATGTCATCTAATCATCGATGTTATCAGCACACGTATCCTCATCTGGTAATCAGTAATACCTGCTAATGAGGAATCTTTGTAATTCTGTTCTCATTGTCAAGATCATCAAAACTTTTCTGGTCTTTATTGGCAGGATGTGTTTCTTTGAATGGTGTTTTGAACCCGAGGACCGCCCATAACCAAAATAGAACAAACTTACAACAACAACAACAACAATAACAACAACATACAAACAAATAAGTAAAGAAACAACGATATCATATATAGTGTATCTTCCTATTTGTTCTGAACTATAATTGCATTACCATTTGTTGCTACGAAAGTATTTGTTTTGACTATCATTTACGCTGCCTGAAAAAAAAAATCATTGTATTTCACTTAATAGTACGTTTATCTCTTTGTTCTCGTCAACACAAAGTGGAAATGATTTCAAATCAATCATTCTTTTTTTTTTTCACGTGTGGAGGTGTGGAGGCCGGGGCTTCGCGGCCTCCCCGACCAGTCTACATGTCAGATTGTTCTACTAATGACACCTACTCCCTCCCCTCCCCCTCCCCCTCCCTTTTAAAGGAAGGGGGTGGCAAAGGAATACAAGTACAGTCATTTAATTCAATACGTGCAGGTATGCGTGAGAATTATCTTTGCAATCGGACTATATTGAATCAGTAGCGTCCTACAAAAATAATTTTGATCTTTTCCCATGCACGTGCACGTAAAAAATAATGATGCAGTTGCTATAGTGACACGACATACTAACAGGTTGCATAGGTTTGTTTGTTTGGTTTTGTTTTGTTTTTTTTACACGACACACATGACGCATAGCGTCTATTATTGTTCGGCTCATTTTACACTTATGTGTATATATGGAGCCAAGTTAGGGTTGAAACTCATAGCTCGCCGATATGGTCACCTACTATTGTCAAAATTATGTAATTATTTTCATCTTTATTGTCCAGAGAAAGCGACCGATCAGAACAGGCGAAGTGATTTCCGTCACTTACAGAATTATCATGTTTTTCATTCTATATGGACTTGAAGGATTCCGTCCTGAATGTGACGCTGCGCTGAAAAAAAAAACAAAACAACAACAACATCAACAACAACTGCATATACAAGTATACAAAGTAAGCAAACACGCCAAACCAGAAATAGAAACTAACAATTAAACGTATAGCTGCAAAGGAAACATTGCACGATGCTATAGGATAAGCGTTATCGAGGATTATGCATGTGGACTCGTTAAAGCTGAGTGAACCAGTATTGGCAAAGGTGTTTGATTTCCCTAAACACATCATATAGTATAATTACACTCACAGTTATTTTGTGTGTTTTTTTGGTTGTTTTTTTTATACAAAGGGGGTGCCCTATGCTGACCCACCGGAGCGCTTCAGCCCACCAAGGCCCAAGACGCCTTGGACCGGTTACATAAACGCCACGGAATTCAAACCCGCGTGCATGCAGCCAGTGTACCACAACTTCCCCGTGGTGGATGAAGATTGTCTCTACCTCAATGTGTTTGTGCCCCACCCTAAAGTAAGACACTTGTTGTTGTTTTGTTGATTTATATACCCCTAGGTCCTGGTCCTATAAGATCTAGTCTGTGTAAATGCATAAGAAGGACTGCGTGGACAATCATAATGTGTGCAGAGTAGATCGTATTGAAGCAATCTCCGAAGGAGAAAAAGCTAATTGAAATTTCTTTTGTTAATCGTGTTTATGGGCAAAGATATGTCTTTACTTAGGCGGCACTTTCAAATTGAAGGGCATGTCGAGTGATTTAAGGAAGTTTGATAGTTTCAATTTCAATTTACGCTCACGTATGGAAACCCACTGTATTTATATTAATATTTACTAATGAGAGCGTTGTCTTCAAAGTCAATGATAATATTCTTCAGTGATTATGTCGTCTTTCATTCAGTAGGGGCAGAACTGTAGCTTAACACCGCTAAATAACATTCGACTATTGCAGAGAACAATTACTTTTATATAGCAGTTTCATAATATCATACCTACACAACGTCATCACGTATATTTCTAATCTGCATCGCACAGCTCTCTAAACGAATAAACACAAACACACACAAACAACATCTTTCTAGTGCTTTTGTTTTTACAACGGTACCTCACTCATTTTATATTAAATTTGATTAATCATATTCATTGTATTCATTCTTGATTGTCTTTGCTATTATCACTGGTAGTATCACTGTTCTTATCAATGATATTATTACTATGACCCATACAGCCAAAACATGCCGCGGTGCTCGTATTTATTCACGGAGGAACATTTGTCACGGGTTCTGCCATGACATACATGTACTACGGGGTTCCCCTGGCTGCTGTTGGGGATGTCATAGTGGTAACGATTAACTACCGGGTGGGCATTTTCTCAAGATTCACGACAAGTAAGACTTATTATATCAATTCTTCAATGTTTCACCATTTTAAAGGACAAATTCATCTTCATTAAAATAAGGATTAAGAGAATGTAGCAATATTAGTAGAACACATCAGTGAAAGTTTGAGGAAAATTGGACAATCGATGCAAAAGTTATGAATATTTAATTTTTTTTGTGTTGGAACCGCTGGATGAGGAGACTACTAAGGCTCGTGATGTTTGATTATGAGTACAACAGTATAAAGAAAATGTAAAGAAAATTCAACATATTTTCACTTTTTTCGCATTATAAAAGAACACTTGACTTGCCTCTTTCTAAATGCAATGGGAATAATAGTACCCATAACATATGTCAGTAATTATATTGTTGTACGCATGTGACATCATACACTGCAGTAGTCTTCTCATCCAGCGGTGACTGCACAAAAACTTCAAAAATTCATAACTTTTGAACGGATTGTCCGATTTTCCTCAAACTTTCAATGATGTGTTCTACTAATATTGCTACATTCTCTCAATCCTTATGTTAATGAAGGTGAACTTGTCCTTTAATTATCGTCGCATTCGTGAGAGAAAAAATATTTGTGTGTGCAATCACTGACGAAACAAATCCAACATCAGAGCTTATGGCATGTTGTTGAGCTTCATTATAGATCCTACTCCCATTGTTTATATGTTACACCATGATCATGGGACCCATACACTACGCCTATATTGTGTATTTCAGAAAGTTGTAAAATGCGCACAAGTTCTCTTTCTTTTTTAAGTCAACAGAATGTCAAATAAAATGCAAAGTCAAGATTAATGCACTATTTGCAGAGTACACAAAAGTATGTACTTGTATTAAAACTAAGGTGATATGGTGATATTCTGAAGGTTCTTAATTCCGAAAATGAAATGCGGTTCGTCATTTCGAAGGTCCATTCGAAAGTGAAATAAGGTTCGTTATCCCAAAAATTCGTTAATCTGAAAATGAAGACTACGAACTTTATATCATGTTCTGATAAACAAACCTTTACGAAAATTATAGGTATTTACTGAAGATTTTCTTCACACCGGGAAATAAGTGATGAAAAATCAATTACATTTCATTTAATTTTGCGTGTTACTAAATTCAAACGAACGCATAAATGCTAACCATTTTTAATTTTGATCTAATACGTGATAGCGCACGTTTTGCATACTTTGGGTTCTTTCTTGAATTTTTCTGTTTCTTCTGGATATTTGACATTCACCTATAATCGCAGTTCATTAAACTATCATGAGCATGAATGCCAAACCTATCTGTCATTGTTCTACAATCTACCCTGTAATTTGTTAAGATGATTTCATCGCTCATTATTGTTAATAGGAAATAAATTATCTTTTCTCATTATCGTCGTTCCTACAGGGGACAAGGAAGCTCCGGGAAATGTTGGCATGATCGATCAAGTGTCTGCGCTCTCTTGGATTTTCTACAACATTCGAGGTATATATATCCACGTTATCGGTGTGAAACGTTACGAACTAACGCTTGATGGCCTGTATGGGGGGACGTGGTATAGCAGATAATGACTTTGAATCAGAGCTCCAGTGCTTACGTCCTTGGGCAAGATGTTCATACCCAACATGGATACCTCTCGACGCAGGAGTATAGATATGGTTACCTGGCAACGCTAGGGTAATAATAATGGCAGGGCCCTCTGGTGGAGCAGCGTCAGCACTGAAGAGGCTACACTGGATCAGGGAGGTGAGACGGTTCGTCTCACCACCCTGCCTGGGGATAAAGAAGACCATATAATGATGATGATGATGTTGATAATGATAATTATAATGATAATGATAATAAAAATAATAATAATAATAATTATTATTATTATTATCATTATTATTATTGTTATTATTATTATTATTATTATTATTATTATTATTATTATTATTATTATTATCATCATCATCATTATCATTACTACAACAAGTAACTATTAAAACCAGCCGAATAGTTTCAAGTGAACTTTAATTGACTCTGACAAGGTACACGAAATCATGCCAGCATTAATGTTTCAAGAAGTGTGTAATGTATTATAATATCTCGGGACGCACTCAAGCGAAGAAACAGGCCAGCATTTACAGGCATGTCTTTCAGTTAGTTTCCTTATATTTCACAGTTCTATATACTTAACAGCTCTCATTTCGTCATTTGTATAATGCATCTCTTGTGTTATTTACCTATAAAGGCGTCATTACATCTACGCTAGGCATATTGTTATATGAGAAATAAATTAGATTCATATTTCGAGAAATGTTTTATCAAGATTATGAATTTTATTACTTTGGTTTCACACCAGATCGTACCAAATCAGCACAGACTCATGGGCTTATTCGTATTTTACCTTCGCATATAGCCTCTCTAGTCATGTACCATGTAATTGATGTGGACAATGTGTCACCACCCAAATTTCCAGTGCAGTAACATAATTTAGATCGTTCTTTTCATTTGTTAACATTTATTTTCTCGGAGAATATATTCACGTCAACGAAAGATTCCGAATAGCAGTTTAAAAAAATCAGGAAATTGAGAAGAATATTAACTTCCGCTGATGTCAGTTATTAAGACCGCGCATCCCGAGAATTCCTCTAAAATAGCCATGTTTATCACGAAAACACGAGTGAGTGTTCTACGCGATGATAGCCACACTCTATACCTTATTGGTTAGGCATTTCCTGTGTAAACCAGGGCAATGGCAACGCTTTTTGTTTCTTCGTTTGTCTGGTATTATTGTGTTTTGTTTTCAACAAGTCATGCTGATGCCATAGAAATTATATCTAGTACTTAGCGTTATATTAACACTTTCGTCAATGTTTGATATACAGGCACATTATGCAGTCTATACTTTAAAAGCCATGACAACAGACATTCAATCGAGAGTTGTCAAGACTGCATTGCTATTCTTACCAATAGCAGCCCAGATGTGTTAGTGATAGTATTAATGATCAGTAATAGTAGTAGTAGTAGCTGCACAGTAGTATAGAAGTAGTAGTAGTATAGTAGTAGTAGTAGTAGTAGTAGTAGTAGTATAGTAGTAGTAATATAGTAGTAGTAGTAGTAGTAGTATTATAGTAGTAGTAGTATAGTAGTAGTAGTAGTAGTACTACATGATCAGTAATAGTAGTAGTAGTAGCTGCACAGTAGTATAGAAGTAGTAGTAGTATAGTAGTAGTAGTAGTAGTAGTAGTAGTAGTAGTAGTATAGTAGTAATAGTAGTAATAGTAGTAGTATAGTAGTAGTAGTAGTATAGTAGTAGTAGTAGTATAGTAGTAGTAGTATAGTAGTAGTAGTAGTACTACATGATCAGTAATAGTAGTAGTAGTAGTAGTAGTAGTAGTAGTATAGTAGTAGTAGTAGTAGTAGTAGTAGTAGTAGTAGTAGTACTACTACTACTACTACTAGTAGTAGTAGTAGTAGTAGTAGTAGTAGTAGTAGTAGTAATAGTAGTACTAGTATAGTAGCAATAATAGTAGGCCTAGTTGTAGTGGTGGTGATGGTGGTGGCAGTAGTAGTAGAGAAGTGGTGGTAGTGGTAGTGGTAGTTTTAGTTGTAGTAGTAGTAGTAGTAGTAGTAGTAGTAGTAGCAATAATAGTAGGCCTAGTTGTAGTGGTGGTGATGGTGGTGGCAGTATAGTAGTAGAGTAGTGGTGGTAGTGGTAGTGGTAGTTTTAGTTGTAGTAGTAGTAGTAGTAGTAGTAGGCCATGTAGTATAGTAGCAATAGTATCATAGTAGTAGATGTAGTATCAAAGATGATGATTTTAAAAAGAATTATAAGACGGAACTTTGTAGAAGGGGAGGGAGGGGGAAGGGTCGGTGATATTTCAATTCAATTCAATTCAAAGGTTTTATTTTCACTTCTTTCATCAGAATGTACAAAAGAAAGATATCAAGGTAATACAGTTTGCCTTAATTCCTTCTCTGCTTTATACTTATTTTTATCTTATTTCATTGATCATTATCATTATCATTATCATCATCTTTATTACTTTATTATCATTGTTCTTTTTTTTTTCTTCTGTTGAAGCGTTTGGTGGAGATCCTGGTCGTATCACGGTGTTCGGACAGAGCGCTGGCTCGGGAAGTGTAGATTTCCTCATGTTGTCCAAATTGAGCCGGGGTTTCTTCACTCAGGCCATCATGCAGGTTGGTGGTTACTTATAATGCATCATAATTGGTCCTGTTACCTCTATATTCTCCATTGCGCAATACCCCTTTCTTAGTGTCAGGACTCCAGCTCTTCCTATAGAGATGTATCTCTTGATTTGCCATCCCGTGAGACGTATTTGATATGATGAACGTGGTCTATAATTCAGCATTGTGCGCGCCGTGGAATGATTGCAGCCCGCCTGACAGTCGGCTGGAAAATTCCCTAAAGATTAGATGTCAACAGAGAGCACAGAAGGTAGGATCCTACATGTAGGCCTACCATTTTTATTCCCTTGACCCCCCCCCCCCCCCCTTCAAAAATAGATAGATAGATAGTTAGATAAATACATGCATATATACATACATACACACATACATACATACATACATACATATATGGATAAATAGACAGACAAATAGGCAGGCAGATACTTAGGTAGATAGACAGATAAAAGTGAAGAAAGGGATGTATGAAGAGTATGGCGGGAAACATCAATTACGATTGAACGAGCACATATTAGTAGGTGTCATTGTATAAGTTCAAGTTCAAGTTTATTTTCATATTTCCACTTACTCAGTGATGGGATTACAAAATGATTGACAATAAAACAAGAATACAAAATATAAACAACCATATCTTTTGATTAGAGAAAATAAAAACAACAAAAAACAAATGTATATGGTCATATCATCCGAGGATGTCACAAGTAAATGTCAGATATAATAATGATGGGGCCTAACATAAAAGCAATGACGCTTGTAAAAACTGTAGGTTCCCGAATTCATAGGCATGAAATTATACGGAGAACGGATATGTTTATCTTGACCAACTAAAATCATACCAGTGCAAAAATCAATATTAAGAATGAAATAATGAACCACATGAATATCGCTCAAACCAGACTGTACAGATCTCGCCGTGTTTGGAAAAGAATGTTATAGGTTTAATATAACAGTACCGTTAAATAACTTGGTGCTGCGAACAAAGACAAAAGACTTGGAGTATATATATATATATATATATATAAGTTGTTTAAAGCCTGGTAGAGTGTATCCACTAAGTAAGGTGAATAGGGATAAGGAAGAAGTAATATCTTGAGGGAGGTCATTCCAGTGTCTGGGTCCAGTAAACATAATTGTTTTCTTTGCACAAATAGTGCGAGTACGGGGAAGGTGATAAGCGTCACTCTGGCGAGTGGGATGACAGTGAATAGAGCGATTTCTTTTGAACAAGTGGATAAAAACAGATGGCAATTCATTAGTTGTTAGTTTATACATAAAAATCCCGAGATTATAATAAAATAGGTCTAGAGTTTTCAGAATTCTGTTTTAGTAAAAAAAAAAAAAAAAAAAAAAAAAAGCAGTTGGTATGAGCAAAATATCCTTCATGGTTTATGATTCTTATTGCACGCTTTTGAATACGAAGAAGGGAATCTAATAATGAATTAATTACATTTCCCCACGCCAAAATTCCATAATTAAAGTGTGAAGATATAAGAAGAATATATGCTCTGCAAAATATAAACAGGAAAAAATGTTTGAGCTTATTTAAAATTCCGATATCTCTGGACAAAATTTTACATATAAAATTGATACGAGTTTTCCAGGATTATTCTCGGTCAATCCAAAGCCCTAAAAACTTTATGTTACTAACTTGCGTCAAACATATATCATTTACTTTGACCTCATGTGGGACAACATTCAAAGAATTACTGAATACCATATAATGAGTTTTTTCTATATTCAGGGATAATTTGTTCGCATAAATCAAGGATTGCACAGACCTAAGCTCAGTATTCATCATGTTAATTAATGTATTAGGGTCTCGATGTGAACAAAACAAACTTGTGTCATCAGCAAAACAGATGAGTGATAAAATCTGCAATCATTTTTGAAGATCGTTTATGTATAAGATAAATAAAAGTGTGCCTAAGAGGGAGCCCTGTGGGACTCCACATGAAATAGGTTTTAACTGCGAATCATATATCCGTTAATGTTAACAAATTGCTTTCTATCTGTTAAATAACTCTTAAACCATTCTAAAGGCGTCCCGCGGATTCCATAATGACACAGTTTATAAAATAAAATTTCATAATCTATCGTATCGAAAGCTCTAGAAAAATCAAGAATAAGTATAGGCATGAGGTTTGATCGGAAAAGGGAGGGATCGTCGATATTGTAAAGGTAAGATGGAAGAGGGTAAGAAAAGGGTACGTGCATTTACTTGTCATCTCCGCGAATTAGCTCAATCACTATGGTTGCCTATCAAAGTTTGGCAAAGTGCCCTGACATGTCTGATCATACGTAGTATATTATTATATGCGGCCGATCAGGAAGATTTTTTTTTTTTTTTTGTGGGACCAGTGTAATCCTGTGAAAAGGGCCTGTACTCACGTGATGTTTGAGTCAATCTTGTGATCTTTTCTTTAGAAACTGTCACTATGGAAACTCTCTGAGGTATCATGGCCTTTATTTCATCGGTATGATTGCCTTGTGGGAATGACAACTGCTCAAAACTAGCAAAACACACTCTTTCTACAGCATCATGATTCAGAAGTCGTTAGCACGCGTGTCATCGAGTTTCAGAACAAACGATGTAGGCCATTGTAGGCCTATACTACGTATTGAACTCACAATGCGCTGATTGGTCCGATATTGAATGCCAATTTGCCTCATTTTCCTTTAGCATGCTGATGCAGTTCAGTTCAGTTCAGTTCAGTTTTTATTTCTGCATTTCAAAATCAATACAAATCCACAAATCAACAAAATACTTACATAGTCATTTACACAGCTATTAACATTCGTAACGTTTGGATCTTACATACATTTTTTTTTTTTTTTGTTTTTTTTTTTTTAAAGAACGAATATCATATATGAAAGGAAGCAATAGGAAATGATAAAAATGAAATGCAGGGGACCATCATCATAAGCTAAGCTTGACGAGGAAGATGGCCCCAGGTAAAGAGATACATAAAGAAAATCTTGCCACTCACTGAGTGGGGGGGTAATTGTGCAAAGGGCACAACGAAGAGATACATAAAGAAAATCTTGCCACTCACTGAGTGGGAAGTAATTGTGCGAAGGGCGTGCGGTGCAGTGCGGTGTGCATTGTGTTGGGATGAATCTTGGTTTGTACGTTGAGTGTTATTTTGTGTATCAGTGTGATGAGGTGAATATTACTTCAGTTATGGCCGTGAACTCATTGTTTAGGGTGTTTGTTGACCAGGTGGTATGAATATTTATGTGTCAGAAGTATACTGGATTATGAGGGTGTTTTTTAGTTCTCGTTTGAAAATGTTCAACGACGTACGTTGTTTTAAATTAGGGGGTAAAGAATTCCAAATATCTGGTCCATTGTGCTTTAAAGATTTTTGAGCTAAAATGATTCTGGGGTTTTCGAGATGGTAATCGGACGACTGACGTGTTGGATATGAATGAACGGTGAAATTTGGAGTGAAGAAGCCATCAAAAATTTTTGGAAGACAATTAAATGTATATTTATACATAAAAACAGCAGTTTGAAAGGTGTGAAGATCCTCAATTTTCAATGTTTTTAGTTGACGAAATAGGGGATTGGATGGGGATAAGTAACGGGAATTGGTAATCAAACGTACAGCACGTTTTTGGAGAGTAAGAATTGGATTAATTTTAGTTGAGCCACAGTTTCCCCAAACGATATTGCAGTATGTGATATGTGGTAAGATCAATGCATTGTATAGAATAGTCAGGGAATTTTCAGAAATGAAGTTTTTCAGTCGATATAAAATTCCTACAGTTCTTGAGACAGACGTGTGGATATTATGAATGTGATCGTTCCAAGTTAAACTCGAGTCAATTGTGATTCCTAAAAATTTAGTAGATCTTACTTCAGTTAAAAATAATCCATCAATATTGATATTATAACTGCTGTTAATGTTCTGTGAAGCAGTAGGTTTGAAACGTATACAATTTGTTTTAGACATTAAGGGATAATTTATTACATATAAACCATCGGGAGACTTTGTCTATTTCCGTGTTCAGAGTATTAAACAGTGTTTCGAGGTTCTCAAGGGAGTAAAAAATATTAGTATCATCCGCAAAAAGTATAAATTTAAGAGTTTTTGATGTATTTATTATATCATTAATATATACAAGGAACAGTAGGGGGCCAAGAATTGATCCCTGAAGAACACCACATACAATATTAGAATTCGGAGATTTAGATGACTTAAATAGTACATATTGCTTTCTGTTGGATAAATAATCAATACTCCAAGAAAGTACTAAACCACGAATACCATATCTTTTTAATTTGTAAATTAATATATCATGATCTATGGTATCAAAAGCCTTCGATAAATCCATGAAAATTCCTATAAAATGTTTTTTATTTGCAAAAGATTCAGTAATCTTATCTAACAATTGAATTATAGCTAAATCGGTGGAATGGCCCTTTCTAAATCCAAACTGATTAGGTATAAGTAGGTCATTTACATGAAGAAAAATGTACAGGCGTTTATGAATAATTTTTTCCAGAATTTTAGAAATACTAGGTAATAACGATATTGGTCTATAATTTGTTAAAAGAGAAGGGTCGTCTTTTCTTTTGAAAATTGGAATTACTTTCGCAATTTTTAATGAGTTTGGGCATATTCCAGAAGACAGTGAAAGATTGAAAATGTAAGATAAAGGTGTGGTTATTTGTTTGATGATTTTCTTCAGTATATATACACTTATTTCATCATGGCCACTAGATCTACTTGGCTTTAATCTGTTAACAATCTCCAGTATTTCTTCCTCATCTGTTGGGGTAAAGAAAAGGGATTTGTCGCAGTTTGGTGGAAGAAATTCAGTAAAGTTTGAATGAACATGTTTGTTTTTTATTTTTGAAGCTAATTGGGGGCCAATATTTACGAAGTATGAGTTAAAAGCATCAGATATTTCATCAGGGTTTATGAGTTCTTTGTTGTCATTATAAAAAACGGACGATGTTTCCTTATTATTTTTACCTGTTATTTCATATATAGTTTCCCATAAGCCATTTACGTTATCCTTTTGATTATCAAACTTATCGGAATAATACATTTTACGAGAAATACGAATCAAATTACTGAGTATATTTCTATACTTTTTGTAATCTGTAAAATGTTTTGTATTGTGGGTAGTAATCGCCAGTTTATACAATTTATTACGGGTTTTTATTGAATTGATGATTCCCTTTGTAATCCAAGGATGTTTGTTCTTTCTGCGTGTTTTTTCTTAACTGAAGGAATGTTTTTTCGATAATAATATAAAAGTTTATCTAAGAAAATATCATAAGCTTTATCGGCGTTATTTTGAAGATACACTTCTTGCCATTCTTCCTTCACTAAATCAAGATTAAGTAATTCAATATTCTCGTCTGATTCTTTTCTGTACATTATCGGCCTGGGTTTTGAAATACTTTTGACGTTTTCAGAATAACGAAGAATAATGAATATCGGTAAATGATCAGATATATCATAATATAAGATACCATTAATGAATTTATTTACAGAAAAGTTATTAGAAAAAATATTATCCAACAAGGTTTTAGATGTTTGGGATATTCTTGTTGGGTTATCAATATGGGAATGGAAAGCATATGAAAAAAGAATAGTTTTTAATTTTACCGCTAAAGTATCTATTTTCGTCATGTCAATATTATAGTCGCCCATAATATAAATTTCCTTATTTTCTTGTGTAATCGTGTTGAGGCATTCATCAAAATTTTCTAAAAACATTTCGGTTTTATGATTTGGTGGCCTGTATATAACACCAATTATCTTATTTTTCATTTTATCATTAATGATTTCCACAAACAGGCTTTCACAACCTTCAATATCAATATCAGTTCTTATTTTTACTCGCAATTCGTTATATATATATAGGGCTACCCCTCCCCCTCTACCTCTCTTACGATCAGAGCGAAATATTTTATATCTATCAAGGCTAAACAAATTTGGAGACGTGTGCCCTAGCCAAGTTTCAGTTATACCGATTGCGGAAAAGGGAAAATTTTGTAAAGAAAGAAGAAGTAATTCAAATGAATCAATATTTTTGTTTAAGCTTCTAGCATTCCAGTGGAATAAGCTAAAATCTTTAATGGGGTTATAATTAGTGTCATCATTCCTATTTGTGGAATTGCTACAGGAATTATTAACATGACTTGCAGTGGAATCAAGTGAAGATTGGAACATATTATTGAAATCCGAAATAGTGTAGTATTTACTGTGATTACTTATGATACCCTGGTCAGGATGATCGTTGTTATGAGTCATGAGGATTTGAGTGCAAAGTTGAGAATGGTTGTTCTGGGGCCATGTATTTTGTATAGTACGTTGCAATGTCTGTGCGTGAATGTAAATGTGAGTGTGTGCATGTGTGGGGGTGTGCAGTGCATGTGCGTTGATAATAACAATAATGATACTGATACATTTTTACGTTATACAATAGAACAAATGTTACATCATATAGTCTCGCTAAATTTATGTCTACAAAAGTAAATGGAATCCTCCTACACTTAACGTTGGTGAGGTAAATTCGTATGGAATCCTCCTACACTTAACGTTGGTGAGGTAAATTCGTATGCGTAATATGAAATAACAATGATTATAAAAGAAGACAAGGCGCTTCTATGGTAATAACAGAAATATAATTACTCCAATAATAGCATACGAACGAGGTGTTCTAACAGTTAAGGTTAAAAAAAAAATAGATTGGTTGTTTTACAGAGTCAAGCTGACAAGCCCCTTCGAACGTTTATGCATTTACGTAGAGATAGTTTGTGAAGGTGAGACATGAATATGAGGAATGTACATCTGGAGAAAAATTCTTGTGTCAAACTACAATGAAAGGGTTCACAAGTTTACAAGAGTGCAAACGGAACATTCTTGAGTGATTAATAACTGTGCACGGACACAGTCTTGACAAAAATAAAGAATTTTTATGTTATACAATAGAACAAATGTTACATCATATAGTCTCGCTAAATTTATGTCTACAAAAGTAAATGGAGTCCTCCTACACTTAACGTTGGTGAGGTAAATTCGTATGCGTAATATGAAATAACAATGATTATGAAAGAAGACAAGGCGCTTATATGGTAATAACAGAAATAGAATTACTCCAATAATAGCATACGAACGAGGTGTTCTAACAGTTAAGGTAAAAAATTAGATTGGTTGTTTAACAGAGTCATGCTGACAAGCCCCTTCGAACGTCTATGCATTTACGTAGAGATAGTTTGTGAAGGTGAGACATGAAGGAGGAATGTACATCTGGAGGAAAATTCTTGTGTCAAACTACAATGAAAGGGTTCACAAGTTTACAAGAGTGCAAACGGGACATTCTTGAGTGATTTATAACTGTGTACGGTGGATAATAGCATACGAACGAGGTGTTCTAACAGTTAAGGTAAAAAAATTACATTGGTTGTTTAACAGAGTCATGCTGACAAGCCCCTTCGAACGTCTATGCATTTACGTAGAGATAGTTTGTGAAGGTGAGACATGAAGGAGGAATGCCATTCGAACTGAACATTTCTGGCTTGATTTACCGTGGGAACGCTATTGGAACTTCGGGTACATTTTGTTGTCGTTGTTGTTGTTGTTAATTGTTTGGGTTTTTGTGCTAGGTAATTCATTATGTTAAGGTTCGGGCCATACTTGCTGAGATAAAGCAATATGCTGAGTATCACACACAAAATGAAAGTCGATTAATTCCCAACTATGAAATTATTGATGGTAATGATTATAAACCAAAACGCATTACAATTAACAGCCCAAACAAGAATTAATTGTCTTGGTTCAGAAGACAAGAGCTGCAAATGATGTTTTTCGAACTTGAAACTGTGGGTTGATTATGTTGATATTGAGAACTATAGCACAAAACAATTATGCCTATCACACAGAAAGTTGATCTTGAATTCTCGATGACATTTTCATCAGGGCGTTTGCAAATCTGGGCGTTTGTAAATCTGAGAGCCTCAGGGCCACTTTTTACAGAATGATATTCCATGCGTGATTCGGATATTACTGTTTGATACTTGCTTTAATTAAACAGAGCGGAAATGGCTTCTCAAGTTGGGCCTTCGAAGATACTCCAGCTCACAGAGACCAAAACAGGGCCTTTACTCTGGGAAGCTCACTGGGATGCCCAACGACCAATACATCGGTCCTAGTGTCCTGCTTGAGAAGAACTGGCTCACGGCAACTTCTGCGAACAGCGGCACAAGTGAATTTTGATCATGTTTTCTCAAATTCAATTCAATTCAGTTCAATTCAATTCAATTCAATTCAATGTGGTTTATTGTGCAAATATAAAATAACAATCCAGCAGCTCGAAGGCTGATACGGTTGCTTTACATAAGACTCATAAAATGAAATTAAAATAGCACTAATTGTATAAGCATACGTGAAAATAAAAAAATATATATATTATACACATCAGACCTGAGCATCAAACAATAGGATAGTAGTATTGCACAACAGGAAAGGAGATTTGTACGTGTAAAAAAAGAACGAATATGGCAAGATGGAGAACAACGGGCAAGGAAGTAATGTAGAAGTGGGTAAATAATTTCAATGCCCAAAAGCATGAAAACTAAAAGTAAAGAATATGATATCGACACAACATCAAGCGGAAATACATATGAGTTATCATACTAAGTCCGTAAATCATTGAAAAAGGAGGATAGGAAAGGGAAATAAATTCAAATAGTGAAAAAAAAAGGAGATGGAATTTTGAAATAAAATTGCTGGGAAAACCAAAAATTATTGCCGGTTGAATTATACAAATTTCAATATAATTCAAAACGTAAAAAAAAAAAATAATAATAAACAAGAGAAAAGGGAAAACAATGTGTTTTTTACATTAAAGGTAATTCGCATGGTTAATGACACAAAATATAACAGATGACCAGACGTGAAAAAAAGTAGAGCATGTTGAAAGCACGTCCATGCAGCTGCTGAACAGCGCCCTCTTTTTTTTTTTTTTTTTCGTTGAAATAATTATGTGAGATCATTTGAGATATGGTAGACATTGGCACACATGACAAACTAGATTGTTAGTATTGTTTATTGTTGTTATGATTGTATTGTAGTAACGGAATGGGGAAAATTGTCATAAAACCTACAAAATACAACATTGTATGAAAAATTTCAAAATAAAGTTGTGTGAAAGAGTTTAAAATTATTGACATGATTGAAGAAAAATGTAGAGAATCATATTCTATTCTCTCTCTTTATCTACCTCCTTCTCCTCCTTTCTTTCTCGTTCATGATTGTCTTATCTAACATTATCAAACATTTGTGTTTTTCGGGATTCATTCGAGATCGGAGCAATAATGTTCAGTCACTTATTTTACATTCACGTATACGTAATCACGTTAAACACATTCCCTTCTCTTCACAATCTCTCTTTCTCTTTTTAAACACACACACACACACAAATCAACCTCGACTACAAAACAGATTTATCGCAAGTACCCGGTTTTCGTGGACGGATACTTCTTGGACGACACACCGACAAACCTCTACGAGCAAGGCGAGTTTAAGCGATGTCCGCTAATGGCGGGTTATATGAAAGATGAGGGCACGACAGGGTTGATGTGGTCCTTCCCTGCTCGTCGTGGCACGCCATACCGACCGCGAGTGGGCGCCTCATTTTTCCGCAACACCGTATCGTGGGGACTCGCCCAAAGAGGTTACTCTGGTGACGAGTTTCGTTCGCTTACCCTGGAGATTTATGCCAACTGGTCCTCTGCCAATTATCACCGGACGGACTTTTTCCAGAATACGGTTGATTTTCTCACCGATGTCGACTATGCCTGCACCACAGAAAAGGTTCTTAGAGCCCACGCCGATTATGGCCACGGCACCCTCTTCAAGTATATATTCACCCATCCATCTTCAAAGTAAGCAGCGGTTGTTGTTGTTTTTTTTTTTTAATCTACTTAATAAAGTATCTGCCAGTACGATACATTCTTATTCGCTTGTCCTAACATAATCTGTATCTTGGCTCATACGGCGAGTGAGTTATTGATTGGCTAATCGAAGAGCACATGTACGAGAGACCACGTTTCCACCATTGCCAGTTTGTGGTAAGTATAATATTACAGACTTGAGAGACGACGTCTGATTGGCTAATCTATGGTAGGCTTGAGAGATCACGTTTGATTGGCTATTTGTAGTAAGTAGGCTTGAGATTGCCACTTTTGATTGGTTATCTCTGACAAAATGACTTTTGACTGACTTGTCAGAGAGAGGTTATGTAAGCAGGGACCGTCTGTTCAAGGAGGTAAGATTAGATATGTTTTCAGAACCACGACACTGCAAGAGCAATCTGCTTAACTCCCTCTGATGTCCTAAAAAAAAGTCGTTCAAAAAAAAAAAAAACTATTGAACTTTTGAAAAGGAATAAAAAGTGAATGTAAAATCAGCTCAAGTCACATTGCATTATTATGATGATAAAACACAATGATGTCATTAATACTGCGTAGGACAGTAATAACACTATAATTTCTATATATATTTTTCCACTCACGATGACAAATGATTCCTGACCCGTTGTTGAAGTTTAAAGGGATACTGTAGAATTGGTTGAGATGAGGATTCAGCTTTTCAACTTATTTTTTGTTTTTGTTTTTTGCGAGATACTTAGAAACCACTTTATCAAATGTTAAAGAGCATACAATTCGAAGAGGAATTCAAAGTTTGTTTGATGAAAGTCGGTTTTGAAATGGCTGAGATGTGCAAAAACAGAAGTAAAACAAAGCGATCCCATAATAAAAGGGGTCCCACCTTTTATTGAAATCGCTTTATTTTGCATAATAAATTTCAAAACCAATTTTCATCCAATAAACTGAAATTCCTCTTATGATTATACGCTCTTTCATACTGAGATTACTCATTATGTAATATATATATATATACATATACATATAAATCACAAAAAAGTGGGAAACCTGAAGCCAATCTAAACCGAAACTATACCATCCCTTTAAACTAAGTCACGATACACTTCCGTTTTCGCAGGAGTGTCTACCAGTACCGGGACATTTTGCCGTCGACGCCCTGGTTGAAAGCTGGCCACGACGAGGATCTCATCTACGTCTTCGGAATGCCATTCATCGACGAACTCTACCACGTTCGAGGTCACAACGTGACGGAGGAGGAAAAGGCGCTTTCGGTGAAGATCATGAAGGCGTGGACCAACTTTGCCAAGTCGGGGTTAGTCATTGCTCCACTGCTTGAAATGCACCAAGATGGAAAAGGGGGATACAAGTCTCTTGAAAGACGAGCATTCAACGTCGATTGGTTCCTCTTTCAGTACATTATTTCACTCTTTGTTTGATAGGTTATTGATCACATAATCACGTGTCTATGCAGTGCTCTTGCATTAACCCTTTCTATGTCAGCGAGTCAAAAAAATGCGCACAAAATTCACACACAAACCTATATGGACAGGAAAGTATAAAATGCGGCACACAGAGGGTTAAAGGTTTTGAAGAAGATAATATCCACGTCAGTCAGAATCACTGGTCATCCTTGGCCTTAGGATTCCTCATTTGAAAATCATATTTCGAAAAAAGTTGCAGTCTTTTATTGTCCTGTCTAGGTTCTTGGAGTAACGGGTGTCTAAGACCGGAGTTCTGTGATTACTTATCAAAACCAAGGTCTAAATTTAGAGTAGAGATGCTTAATTGAATTCAACTTCAGAATAGGGGCAAACCAATCTGTTCCATTATTGGCTGAAATCTTAAGAGTATAATGCCATTACGTATATGGCTGAAATAGACAACTTTGAAATATAGTTATTTCATTGTATCAGATCTCTCCATACTGAGTTTCCAGTGAATTGAGAGAGAATAATCGTATTGTTTTTAATAACTCTTGCTTTAATCCCGCAGACATCCGGGGAAGTCTTGCAGGGGTGGGGTTACACCCACCGACGGGACAGATGCCTGGCCTTTATATGACGTCACTGAATTGCGGCACAAGGACCTCTCATTGGAGTTTGGCCAAGGCAGTTCAGCTAGAACAGAAGAATGCTTTTTCATCAACTCATATCTCCCTTCGCTATTGGAAACAAATGTATGATTACGTCGTGATAAATTTATGTATATATATATATATATATATATATATATATGTTGCCATTATCTAGCATGTTATATATATATATATATATATATATATATATATATATACACACACACACACATATATATATATATATATGTATATATATATATGTATATATATATATGTATATATATGTATATATATATATATATATATATATATACACACACATATATACATGTGTGTGTGTGTGTATGAGTGTGTGTGTGTGTGTGACGTGCAGTAATTTGTCGTAATAAAGTACAGGGAATTTCAATATAAATCACTACACGTACATGGTACCTTATAGAATAAAGAGCACCTTTATAGATTTGGAATTGTATCTGACAAATTATGCTCTTTTTGTAAGAAGGAGGAGAAGAAGCATCCACATTATGTTTTTGTTATGTGAATTAGTTCAAAGGACTTGGCAAGAAATAATAGATAAGATTTGAAGGAAATAGATATCAGTGACTGGAATTTGATTGTTATAGGGATTCAAGGAAACTTTCATAGAATCAAAATGTGCAATTCCATTATATTCATTATAAAGTATATCATATGTTTTTCCTAATCTGAAGTAGTGCTTCCTTCAACAAATGAAATTTTAATGATGATTACAGATTATAAAGATCAAGAAAAGGAATTAGAGACTAAAACTTGTAAAGTAGGGTTACATTTATTGAAATGGTATGGGACGAGTTAAATACTTAGAGAATGTACGTGTATTATTGTAATTTTATTGAACCTATTTTATTCTGTTCGGCAATTTGTAGGACGTAAGTGTTTGGGTATTTGTTGTTGGTTGTATGCTTTTTTTTTCAACCTTCCTACACACCCATAACCAAGGGCGCCGGAAGCGGGGGGGGGGGGGGGGGGGGGGGGGGGAGGGGTGGCACTTGCCCCCCCCCCCCACAAAATGTTGGGGGGGGGGCAAAACGAGTTTTTGCCCCCCCCCCCCCCCCAAGTGCCCCCTGTAACAAATAATTAATCACTGATTTAAAGACCAAAATGAACAATAAAGGCATACTTCTTGTGTAAATGTTGTATTTTCATAACTGAAAATGCAAAATTTTTCGCCCCTAACGGGGAGAAAATTATAATACACTAACAACGTACATTATTGTATCTATACACTAATAATAACTTATGAGTAAATCTAGTATATAGATGGTAGCCTCGTGTCCTCGAGTGTGCCCGCTGAAACATACCTTTAGTAAACCTTACATTTTTCATTTTCTTCTTTGCTTTCTAGCAGTATAAGAATATTTTTTATTGTTCGAACGATGCGATCATGTTTAAGCTTTTAATGAGTACATTTCAGATAAATTGCAAAGTGAAAGTGGCTCGCTCGTTCTGCCCGTACTTATAGTAAGATGAAAAGTCTTCATAAGTTATTATCACAGTCCTTCGCCGTGATTTCTTTTACTGTATTTATTTCCTCAGAAATCTAATCTAAAATGCTCTATAAAAGCGACTTTTATACTCTGTTTTAACAAAAAGTCCCTACCGTGGGAGGGGGTATCCCCCTCCCACACCCTCCCCCCCCCCCCCCCGCTCGGTCGCTTCGCTCCCTCGACGAGGATCTCACACCATCACATGATATACCCCTGTATGTTAAGATCATAATAGTCCTTCCAACTGATTTTTTTTCAATATGTTAATTACCTAGAAATTTGCTTTTAAATGTTCTATAAACGCTACTTTTATGCTTTGTTTTTACAAAAAGTCCCTACTGTGGAAGGGAGTGTCCCCCCTCCCACACCCTCCCCCCGCTCGGTCGCTTCGCTCCCTCGCCGAGGATCTCGCACCATCACATTATTAATGTACTCCCGTATGTTATGATCATAGTCCTTCCAGCTGATTTTTTCAATATGATAATTCCCTAGAAATTTGCTTTAAATTCTCTATAAACGCGACTTTCATACTCTGTTTTTACAAAAAAACAAAGTCCTTACCGTGGGAGGGGATATCCCCCCTCCCACACCCTCCCCCCGCTCGGTCGCTTCGCTCCCTCGCCGAGGATCTCACACCATCATATTATTATGTATACTCCCGTATACTCATAGCCCTTTGCACTGATTATTTTTCACTATGTTTAATTCCTTAGAAATTTGCTTTTAAATGGTCTATAAACGCGACTTTTGTACCCTGTTTTACAAAAGCTCCTTACAGTGGGGGGGGGGGGGATCCCCTCTCCACCCCCCCCCCCCCCGCTCGCTTCGCTCCCGCGACGAGGATCTCACATCGTCACATAAATGTGCCCCCGTTGAGATTTGGCCCCCCCCCCAAAAAAAAAAACAAAAAAACAAAAACAAAAACAAAACAAAACAGGAGTGTTCGGGCGCGCTTGCCTATAACTAATGTTTCCCTGGCGATATCAGCACTTTAACTTTGTGATTCAAGAATGTGGGTGAGTGAGAATGTGAGCGGGTTCACCGGACATGGGGTGGGGTGCCTTGTTTCCTTCTGTTTGATTTGTTTACCTTTCACCCTTTTTATGTACAAAATTCTTTCTTTGTCATTCGTAATATTGACAATGTGGAATTTATGTTGTCATATAATGGAAATATGTTTTATTTTGCAATTAACTAATTAAAAACATTGAAGAATTGGATTAAAAACATTGAAGATTAATGAGATTCATACTTTTCAAACGGCAATTTTTATGCACAAACACACGTTCAACCAACTTCCTTCGATGTTCAATGATTTCCTAATTCCTAATTTCAGTATTCATTCTTACCCAACTCGCCGTTCATCTGATTATCATCTTGAAAACCCAAGAATTTGTTTGTCCTTAAAACATCATGGCCCTGATGTTTGGAATTTTTTTCACGTTGACCTTAAGCAATGTAGATCTATCTACTTATGTAAAAGACAGCTTAAAGATATGTTGTTAACTCATGTATCTGAATGTTAGAGCATGTTGCTATTTATCTGTTTTATTTTTTTTTCTCACTTCCATAGTTAAAGTAAGGGTTCCGAACTGATCGTATATACACAACAAACATGAACATAAGCACATATTCACAACTCATCTCCACGAAAACATCCCACATCTTGCACAATGCACAATGCACCGCTGCATCTTTCCCCTCATTCTTCCCTCCCTTTCTCCTTATTGTCACTCAGTGAGTGGTGAGTTATAATATAATTCTTACAATGTTGTATTCTATTGTTTAGACAATCATTTCTGAGGCCATTGTCCTCGTCAAGCGCTTGCTTATGACGATGGTCTCCTGAATTTCTGTACATCAAGAATTGCCTAATTTGTCTTTGAGCAAGAGATATACTATAACTTATGTTTGCATAAATGTACACAAAATAGTTTCTTTTCATTTTGTATTGTGTCAGGGGAAAAAAGTTGAATACTTGAATTAATCATTTATTTGTTTTAATTGTAAGATTCAATTCATACTGTGCTCAATTGGTTTGTTCAATTGACTTTGTACTTCATTTATGTATGAAAAAGAATTTCAGAAATAAAATCAGGATCAGAATCAGAATTTGTATATTGTTTATATGAAAAAGAAAGTAAATAAAAGGTTGACAAAAAGTGTGGTGTATGTGTGTGTTCCTATTTGTGGGCAGGAATGTATATGCAGAGATATAATTTCTTGTATTTATTTTTATCGATATGTGCCGTTGCCTCTATCTATAATTTCTTTACACCCATGTTAATTCTTTTCTAACATAACTACTGAAAATTTACGATAGATGGCCAGTCAAATAAAGATTTTTTCTTTCCAGAAACTTGTATAGCGCAGTTGAAGTTGAGCTACAATATACGATGGTTGCTGTCAAATTTTGTTGTAAAGTTAATTTTGTTGAAATTTGCCGTACCTTACCAGAAAAAAGGGTAGAGTTAGAGACATTTAATTCGTGTTACTGGCCTGTGGACAACAAAGTGCCGTAAAACTTCCTATTTCGAAAAAAAAAAACATAGTTTGCTCTCCATCCTACACATATTTGTACATCGTTTATTTGTTAAGGTGCGCATGAGAAATTATATCAAACAAGCGAATGCGAAAGACAACGAAAATTAAATCAGAAATCACACAAGCTTATCTCCGTTAATAGAAGTGTTACCGTTTAATGAATATAACTCCAAAAGGTACTCAGAGATAGTTACGAGCATGAAAATTTAGAGAAATACATTGATGAGGGAATATCATCGGAAGGTATTTAAATATGACACTGCATAACTCGATATTTACGTTTAATTCAACTTGGCGTTCTGACATTTGGCATTTTTCGAACATTTTATCATACGCAGGGCGGGGAGGGGAAAAAAGGGGACAACAATTCAAAACTGACAAAATCTAAAATCAAATCTGAATCTAAGCTTGAGTAAATCATTCACTTCACAGGTTCGAGAAAAGTGAGGATGTCATTACACGACTGCATGCTTCTCCAGGAAGTAGGCCTAGGTGGGCGTGGTCTTTGGAGGTAGCTGGTATCCATCGCATCCATGAATAATTCCCCGCTCTAGTTACACTGCCTCTGCTTGTACTTGGCAAACAGTTTCTTCCAGTCGCTAACCACGTCCTTCCAGTCTTCGAAGCTCTCCTCCCACTCACGGAGCGCCTCGCTGGATTCCGCGCCGCCTTCGGGAGCTTGGATTATAGAATATTACATAATCATTTAAACCGAAGTTATGATGATGAAGATGAAGATGAAGGTGATGGTTATGATGATGATGATGATGATGATGATGATGATGATGATAATGGTCATATTGATAATTTATAACTAAGATAACGAAGTAGATGATAATAGTTATTGCAGTGTTATAGTTGTAGTAGTAATAACGATAGTACAAGCATGCTGATGAAAAATACTAATACAACTGTAATTATGATCAGAATAATAATATATACTGGATAGCATCTTCGGTTACGTTACTGTTCTCTCCCTTAGTGCTATCATAATTGGTAATATAGTAACCACACCTGCACGATACTCGCCACGACCAAACGAGTATATTCAGACTATATATACAAAGCCCAATTTATTAACATTATTCAGTCCAATACGTTTTGGAACCATTGTGAATGATTCGCTCATTATGGCCTCCTCTGCGAGGAACATTATAGAGTTTGTAACATTTTTACTAGATTAATATTAACTAGTATGAAAATAAGACGTGGGAAAGGTTGAAGACATCATGGAAATAGTAAAGGGCAAATCTCGGTGTTTGCATACAGAAATTTTAAAAGCTGTTGTCATCAAACCTTCAATCACAACCAATTGTTAGTGGGAACACGTGGAAAACGCTTATTCCAGGATTTACGCTACGCTCGGGTTTAATAGTATTTCGTAGTCCGCCTTAAAAGCGGCAGAAGTTTACAATAGGTTTTATTATTGTGATCACTCATTTACTCTGTGTATTTACAAGCCCGTCAAAAAACAACAACAACAATGAATGTAGACTAACCTGTAGTTAGAAGGTCAGCGAAATACTGGTTCCAGAAGCTGCATCTTCTGGCATTCAGGGCTCTGCCTTCTCCGAGTTCGTAGGACAGTTCCTTGTAGCGGAGTTCGGGCACCGTGAACACTGGCCAGCTATCCTGTCCCTCGCCGCTGGGTGCGTCGAAGCTGGATCTGCTTGGGTCTCTGCCATGGAGGACAGTTTTAATAGAGAATATTGACCATAAAGATATACAGTGCTTGCTGCAGTTTCATCAGTTTTCACAACGATAGTACGAAGAGGATCACATTCACAACTTTGTATGTTGTTTTGGTTTTCGATTACGCTTAATAGCCATATAATACAAGTGGACACTCCAAAGGAAGTTAGTCAAGGACAGGTTAGTCAAAGTGCGGTGAATTTTGTCCGTGTTCCACTGGGGTTCAAGCGAATAATTTCCCGTCTGTATACTTGAACATCCTTTGCTATCAAATCATTATTGGAAATGACAATTCTCTTAACATATGACAAGGAAATGACGGAGATCCGACAAGATTTTTTATTTTTATTTTTTTTTATTTTTTTTATTTTATTATTATTTTTTTTTGGTAAATCGCGTAACATCCCCCGCAGGTTACATCTGGGGAATACAATCTGTGCAAGTATGTGACAGACGAGCAAACGGCAAGATGGTTGCCGAAAAATTGGCGCTCTTTCGGACACAGTGAATTGTACAAGAAACGAACGGAGTTTAGAAATACAATGTATAGCCTTTGAGAATGACCTGATAGCATCTACTCCCTGAGAAGATAGCTCACCATGAAATACAAAAGCATCACTGGAATACTAAATTTTGTTTTTGTTGTTATATTATGTACATAATGCTGTACTTTAATTCAATATTTTCCGTATTAATGGGCTTAGAAACGTCAGTGTTAAGCGCTATATTAGTGTTATTTATTACTATGATAATAACCATTATCATTATCATTATCATTATTATTATTATCATTATTATTATTATTATTATTATCATTGTCATTATTACTATTAAACAGCATCGACAGCGGAATACGACAAAATGTGATGAGATCAGCGGTAGATAAAAAGATAGAGATAACAACGACAACAATGTCGAGGACAAAGATTATCATTGTCATTATTACTATTAAACAGCATCGACAGCGGAATACGACAAAATGTGATGAGATCAGCGGTAGATAAAAAGATAGAGATAACAACGACAACAATGTCGAGGACAAAGATTATCATTGTCATTATTACTATTAAACAGCATCGACAGCGGAATACGACAAAATGTGATGAGATCAGCGGTAGATAAAAATATAGAGATAACAACGACAACAATGTCGAGGACAAAGACGATGAAAGAAAGAAAGAAGCGTGGAAAAAAGCACGAAAATCATGTCTCCTATCATCTTGTCATGTTTAATACTTACCCCGATTTGGCAAAGTTTGTCCAGAACTTCATGACCTTGGCGGAGAGAGCTGCCTCGGCTTCGGTCACGTTAAACCCGGCGTAGATCCGCATCTCTGGAGTGAAGACCCAGCCAAACACCAGGGGGATGTCATCGGCATGGCCCGCTCCAAACCAGGAGGGTACTTCCAAGCCTCCCAACGAGTAAATGCTCCTAATTTGTTTCGCGACACAGAGCACAGGGAGATATCTTATGCATCTTATGCTTCTTACTTTATCAATGTTCGGCTAAATTTGATCACAGACTTTATTTACTAAAGTTGATTCGTAGCTCATGAAGAGAGCAACTTTTTTCTCCATCACGATGATAAACAGTGTATCTGGTTTGAATGGACAATAAAATGAAAGGCTAAATTGACACGTACGGTAGAATACATCAGCATTCTTCACAGGTGACAGAGGAATTATAATGGAACCGAGGAAGGGAATATATAGGATTCGAACAGACTCCCAGACCCAACTCTCCCTTTCCCGCTTGAACGTGCTTGTGCCATTGCGCGTCAACGATAATCAGCTAACAAAATTTTTATCTGATGAATTCCTTTCCGCTCCATCTAAGCTAATCAATTTTGTGTCCTGTGTTTGTATTTATATTCCCTTATTTTCAAAATTATTGTTCTTTGATCTGACACTGTTGGAAGGCGCTAGTGTCTTTTCAAGCCTCCAAGGCTTTTTTTCGACAGGCACCCCTTTTCCTCCTGTAATTCATTGGCTTTGCATGTTTGTTGTTCTATTCAGATATTTGACCCTGAAGGAGTCAGAGGAATTGTAAATATAAGGCTACAAAAAGTAAAAATGAAACCCAAAAGAATCTAAGTTCGATTTGAAATTCTAATTGTATGATATATTAGCTACCTCCTGTACACTTCCAGCTCAAAGGCTTCTGTGAAATTCATGATTATTTCTGGATCTTATAAATCATCCAGTTATAGTAGAGGTTCAATTGAACCTTTCAATTTCATGCGCGCCTCTTTGCATCTTATTTTATAGTTCTAGGCCGTTTCTTGTAAAAACCTTGCTTTCATAGCTGCCGGCATTCTCACTATTTATGCGTAGATTTTAGGGAAAAGATGAGCATTTATTATTTTCTTCACATTGTTAAAAGTTGATGGCTTAAGATTTAGACAAGTTCTATAATCCGAGACAGTATTCGGCAATTTCATAAGGTTTTCGCGGTGGCGCTTCTCAAATTGAACATTTTTTTTCTTTGTTTTTGTTTTTTTCCTGGGGAAGGTGGGTTTTTCGTTGTTGTTGATGTAAATGTGGAGAAGAGAAAGTAGAAAACAAGTGAGGCACTTACTTCGTTGGGACGAACGTCATGTAGTAGGTGAAAACGGCGTCCCCAAAAGCAGCGTGCGCCTTGTGCATGGCCTCCGCAGGGCACGCGAAGTGCGTGTCTCCCACGAAGTCGATGCCCGACCTCCACTGGTCCCCTTCCGGGTCATCGGCGACCGTCCAGTCCGTGTATTCCTGCAGGACGGCGTTGTGGAGGAATTCGTTCGTGATCTCGTAGAGGGTTAAGCCATCCTTGACGTACTGTCGGAAGGTCTCCAGCGAGACGGGCGGAGTCGGGTAATCGGCGAAGAGGGAGAAGAAAGTGCCCTCGTCGGCGGTGTATCCGGAGAGGACTGCCGCCCTCTTCAGGTCTCCTCTCGTGAGGAGGTTGACGGGGGTATCTTCCAGGAAGGTGCCATCGAGCGTTACGTAATGACTGACGTAGATCTGACGATAGAGTTGCATAAAACTTATCATTTAAGTTTCTTCACTACCTACTGGGTGAATTCAATAACGGAAACACAGAAGACAATTTGATATTATTACAAAAGAGCACAGTTATACAAGTGTTCTTCGATTTCCCATAGATATCACAGTTCGGCTATTATAAACCACTGATAAACCTTAATAATATCGACTGAGGTAAATCGGTGTAAATGTCAACGTTGTGATGGTGCATTACGCAAGCAAATAGTTCAGTGAGAATATTGATTTACAAAAAGTTCCTCTAACATGTGTTATGGACAGTACCCACATTCTTGTTATATGCCTACGTATTCCTACAGTTGACATACCCGGAAGCTAATTCATCAATATTCATATCTGCAATCGAGACTCTCGTCTTTTATTGGTAAGTATATTCTAATATTATGTTTAAACGCATTTTCATCTGCTGCTCCAAACCTGTGGAATCAACTATCCCAATCTCTCCGCAACAGCTATCCCTCATCATCTTAAAAAACATCTAAAAACTCACTTATTTCATAAATGATTCCATTGTAAAATGCGCTATATGAATGTATTGTTATTGTTAATATTATTATTATTATTATTATTATTATTATTATTATTATTATTATTATTATTACTATTACTATTATTGAGCTCTGGAACTTATTTCTCCCTCTGTACCTCCATCTACACATGTATATCACACACACACACACTCACACTCACACACACACACACACACACATTTAATATAATATATATATATGTATATATATATATGTTGATAAAAAATAAATCGTTGGTGAATACAGCATGAACTTTGTTGCAGCTTTGTTACTTATATATATATATATATATATATATATATATATATATATATACATATATGTATATGTGTGTGTATGTGTCTGTTGGTATGTGTGTGTAAACATAGCCTGTAGGGCGCCTATACTTACCGCCTCAGCTGCTTGTCGAAGTTCACTCCCATCAATCTCTCGGAGACACTCGACCAAGGCAGACGAGTCTTCTGCCTCGCAACCGACCACCTCGGCGAGGCCTTCGATTTTCTGCACCTCGTACTCGCGCGAATCAATGAATGCCCATGTAGCCAAGGGTGAGCCACTCTGTGTATGATTTGATCGGAATATGAGGAAAATTAAACAGAAAATCACTTTTATATTTGATAAAAAGCGAAGAGTATGGCAGATAGGGCCTTTACAGTTCGATCTAGCTGTTCCCGGTTGGATAATACTCACTATCGTTTTATGTGATGTGCATTATTTTGTCTACTGGAAAGTAGGCCTTCCATCCACAATGCATCAGAACATTACGACTACCATTAAATCAGTCCAACGATCAGCGATCATATTTGGAATATTCGACGTCTTGAATCAGTCTAACCAACAAATCAGAGAACCTTTTTTTTTTCAAAAAATGTAATTGTCTTAATTGGGTTCAACTTTGTGTTCTTGACGAAAGGTGACATGCGTTCTTCGTCTCCGAACTTCGTCTTGCAACTAGAGCGTGACTTCAAAGCGTAGTGGAATGCTAGACATCCCATTGTAACGCCTTGTACCCAAACATGTATTTGCATGAATTACGAAGAGTTGCCACTCCATCTCTGTAACACCTCCCTGGTTCTACCGAGATTCTCACCTGCATGATAGCTTGGTTGAAATAACCGCGACTCAGCTTGGAGAGGAGATGGAAGCCCACGCTGGCGCCGCCGGCGCTCTCCCCGAAAAGCGTGATCCTGTTCCTGTCTCCACCGAACGCTGAACAGTGAAATTAAAATATTTACCATCAGTGTTTTTCTCTGACTGAAAAAAAAAAATCATTATATTATTACTTTGATGGAGTGATTAGCATAATATCATTTTTTTCTTTTATTCATATTCCCATTTTTGCTTATCATGACCTTTGTATATACATAATTAGATTCGCCTCTGTACAAGGTAGTAATTCGTTCATTTTCTTGTGTTGCTGTTGTTGTCGTGTTTTACTGACGAACATTGACATGTGACTCGGTATGTCTAGATGTATTAACGACAAACCAGTGCATATTTGGCGTTGAGTGATGTTTGTTATTCCTTAGGTTCGTTATTTCGAAGGTTCGTTATTCCGAAACACACAAATTCCCCATGATACATACAGCGTATTTGTTAATATGAACATCTGCGGCGTTTGTTAATCCGAAAACGAAAAAAAAAAAGAAAAAAAAGGTTCGTTGTTCCGAAGGTTCTTAATCCGAAAGTGAAATAGGGTCCTTATTCCGAAGATTCGCTAATTTGAAAATGCAAGTAATGTGCGTACTAACAAACCTATGGAATTACGAACCTTATTTCATATTCGGATTAACGAACCTTCGGGGGAAAAAAAAAACCCAACGAATTGTAACTCTGGCATCTAGTGATGACAATGTCAGTGATTACCCTGCCTCTTGGTATAAGGCCTAGGATGTTCGGTGTTCATGTATGCCTTATTGCTTAAGCTTTATGTATTTTCTTTCTCTATTGTATGTCAAATTACAGTTAATATTTAGTGTTTATCTCATTGTCAAAATTTGAATTGAACCAAATGTGGTTAGTTTTCGGAATTTCATTCGGAGTTTTTTGATAAAAACTGAAATCGCATTAAATTGAACTGAATTATGTCCCTCACCTCCGATGTTGTTGTAGATCCATTTCAGGGCTGCCACCTGATCCAGCATGCCGTAGTTACCAGGGGCAGCCTCATCCTCTGCGAAAAATGAAAAAAAAAAATGATAAAGTTGAAGTTAAACTAGTAACCGAGTAAAAGAAAACAAAAATTCAACAGCAGAATACAGATTCAACTATCGTGACTGTGGCTTTAGCTAAGTGATTAATTAAGTTGAAGGTGGCCTACGTCAGAACCAAGCAACCTATAAGTGGACAGCGTCGGTTAAAATCGAGTTTTCTCTCAGTTTAGTATAAGAGCAGCTACTAAGAACTGCAAGTCTTAGCAAATAATGAAAGTATCTAATATAGACAAAGCAAAAAGTTAAAAAGGGGGTAATTATTATTAGAATATAATATTTTGCCAAAGTATAAATTTACAAAGGGGTATACCAAATAATTAAAGTATGATGCAATTTACATTCATATACCGCTATAAATATTCGGGTCGCGAAATGATAATATCTCATTTCACTCGCTCCCGCGTGAAATTTTGCATTCGATTCCATTCAATTTTGACTTCTTGAAAAACAAGACACATCAGGGACTTTGGACATTATGTACAATGCTAGGGGTATATTGTGCCAATCAGCACTCAAAGCACAAGGCTTAACTGACGCTCTGACAATGTGTGGAAAAAACACAAGCATGACAAGTTCAATAGCGTTATCAATACACAAGGCAGAGGTTTGGCGTTAATTTTTTACAAGAACACACCTGCAGTGACCTTGCTAACCCAGAGGTCGTGAGGTCGTGTACCATCTTGCCATTCAAAAGGCACACACATACTTACACAACAAAAGTTGAGGAAAATTATAGGAATCAAACCTCGAAATATATTGAACGTCAACTTGACTTTAAGAACTGGTTAGTGAGTGGTCCTGAACGATATATATATATATATATATATATATATATATATATATATATATATGTATATATATATATATATATATATTCATATCTGCAAAATCGATCCCGTATCATGTGCCTTCACTGAAATGTTGTTTCAACGTTTTATTCAGTTAAGATTTAAACACAAACTGCAATTTTCATGTCTTCGTAAATCTTTCATAAATATGCGGAGTTTGAAGGAGGGTGAGGTGGCGTGACCGATAGAGTGTCTGATTTGCAATTAGGAGACTTCTGTTTGGGGCCTCTATAACAGCGCAGTATATTGCGTCCTGTTGTCCCCTCTAAATCTTAAATGAACAAGACAAATGCAATGCACAACGTGAAAATATCTTTAGTTGTTTAACTGGGTTTAGTAATCAATGGTCGCGGGGTATAGATACTAACTTGTCGTGAAAGTGGCGAAGATGCCGAGACGGTAGTTGATTGTGACGACGATGACGTCCCCTCCTCCGGTGCCGACGAGCGGAATGCCGTTGTAGGCGTAGGACATGGCGGTGCCCTCAGAGAACCCACCTCCGTGGATCCACACCATCACCGATGCGTTGACTGGCTGTTGTAGTGTCAGTGGAAACCAGTTAATGCCTCACGTTAAAGTCTTAGATTCTAGTTTTTGATGATACAAATTAACCTCTAAAGTTTAAAGGATTAGAAAGTCAATTCACATAACATAATTATTCTGCTTAAGTAACTGATTGAGAACACGCATGGACTACAATAAATTTACTCCATAAAAAAATGCAACTTTTATTCAAGTTCTCTTCTTATGGAATAGGAGGTATACTGATTAAATGGGATTATGAGCTGCCAACCAACTGGTGTATTTAGTATTGCTTTAAACATATTAAAATGCATGAAAAAGTTTACAGGAAACGATTTATATATAAGGCAATTGTGACACACATGAATATGTCTCATTCACACATAATTAATGCAGAAACATTAATAATGGATGTGGTACCGTCAGAAATATACGAGGCACATTGTATGTTGAGTATAAACAGATTAAAACAAAAACAACAACAACAACAACAACAACAAACAACACCAACAACAACGTGACATTGACTGGACGTGGTAAGAAGTAGAGAAGATCAAGATAGCGGAGAAGAAAGAAACACTACAGAAAAAAAAAATAAGACATGAGAGATAAGGAAGAGGGGAAGAGCAAGTTTGAAGGTGAAGTGCATACCAAAAACAAACAAAAAAATAGCAGATATCACGGACATTGTGAAGAAGGAAAAGAAAAGGGTATAGGTAAGGGGGTAGAGAAAAAGAGATGCGAGAGAGAGAGAGAAAAAATGCTTATTGCCATGTTCTGTACTCTCACTTCATGGCTGTTTAGATAGCCGTTTGTTTGTGAGGTTGTTTGTTTCAATCCGCCATCCCTATATCATCTCCACGCATTTTCCTTTTCCACCATGTCATACTGATGTTTACTTCAGGAAAGTTGCCTAAAACAATCAAGCACATAGCTCACACCTGTGGGGAGTGATATAGAGTAGGTTTTTTTTTAGGCCGGATGTGTATCGAGGACTACAATGCATGTTCAATGCGACATTGTGCGAGATCAGAGGTCGAGTTTATCAGTCAATGCACTCTGATTTCAGTTGCATGCTCTTTTCTTCCACTTCCAGCAAAACAACGAAATAAAAGCAATTCACCATCCTGATGACGTGAGTGTCTGTAATAAGGAATGGAGCAGTTGCGGGGGTAGGGAAGGGGGGGGGGGGTGGTCTAGTTAGGAAAATACAACTTCCGTTACAAGGCAATCACCGGAATGTTTGAAGTTATCTCTGCAACCATATTCCAATGTTGTATGTTCCATAGCATCATTGATGGTGGCAACTTATATGGGCAAACTGAAAAATGTCCCAGAATTTAAGTGGTCCTAATTTATGAAAAAAAAAAAAAATAATCAGTATACACGTACAATGTCATGATACCCGCACGTGCACAGAGAAAACAAACAAACAAATAAAACAAACGAACAAACAAACAAACAAATATACATACAAACAAACAAAACATTGACATGCAAGTTGTTACATTAGCCTCTAGACCTGAATAGCAAGAAAGAGCAAACTACTGTACAAGCAGTATTATGATTGATCACATGAAATTTATGAAATATATATTCTATGATCCCTTCACAAAATGAGACCTAATGTTTTATCAAGCTGTGGTTATTACATCATGTTATATTTGGTCTTTTCAATCTTTCTACATGTATTTCTCTTTACGCAAAACCTATACATCCCCACGGTTTTCAGTCACGAAAATTACGTGTGTACAAATTTTCCCTGTGTTTTAACCAGCGCTCCAAGTAAAGGTATTAAAAGGAATTTCAGTATTCCACAGTCATGCCCAAATTATATGGAAAGGTGTATAAGTTTATCTATTCTGTCAGGTTCAAATGACATTTCTTTTTTGACTTGTTTCGGTATCATTCATAATGAGTAGAAAGAAACTAATAATCACATGCCTGAGACGTAATCTCGATTTTTTTTTAATGGCCATCAGTTTGTTCCTTGTGTCTCCTTGCTATTTAACAGCTTAACTCACACTGCACTGTATCGTATACATCGGCAAATCGGAACGTATAATCCTTGATACAGATCATGATCCGAATCACCCCAAACATATTTTCACCAAAACTGCTTGATCTTGAAAATCTCATCGAAATCCGTTCATTACCTTTGTTTAACGACAGACAAACAAACAAACAAAACAAAGTGATAATGGCAAAAATGTAACGTTCAATGAGGAGATATCATATATAAAGGACTCGTTCGGAAATGTACCTTAGGATTAGGTACGAATACGTTGAGATAGAGGCAATCTTCGCTCTGAGATGGGTAAATGGGTGAAGGCTTCTGCAGACAGGCAGGCTTGAGCTGGGAGGCATCGTAGTCTCCTGTCCAGGGCGTCTTACTTGTTGGGGCGCTAAATCGAACAGGAGGATCAGCAAATGGAACTCCCTAAAAAAAATGATAAAATAAATAAGTTTAAAAGGATTCAATACCATATCACTATGAGTAGAATGAAACCAAAACACACTTTTTGTTTTTATACACGTACAATTTCAGTATTCTTAATAAGCCACAACAGGTTTTGTGATATATGTATCTTAACTTTACTCGTAAATTCGCAAGACACACAATAATATTGCTGTGTTATTAAGCCGGAACCCTAAAATAAGAATAGAAATGAAAAAACAAACAAACAAACAAACAAACAAACCCCAACATACATATTGTATGGTAATCCAAGAGTACCAGGCTTAATTCATTTGAGCAAAATTAATATGGAGCTTTTAAATGAAAATGATACAAAGATTCCTTCACAAATATCTTTATTACGATGGTTTTAATCAACTTGTCACGTCAAATAAAACGCATTGTGAGGAATTGATTGAGCAGAAAACCCACTCTACCGATAATTTTGCCTGCAGCTAAAAACGAACAGGACAGGCATAGAGCAGGCATGCATAGTATTATGCAAATGATAATGAAAATGTGGTTTATTACGATTACAAACTCAATTGCCAGTTTAAGAATGTGTCAATGAATGGGAACTGTACTTTCATACTTTCACATTATGAGTCTAACCTCGTGAATTAAAAAAAAAAAATGTGTGATTGAAAATATTAAATTTCAAATTCAATTCAATTTATTTTCACATCAATAAAAGGAAATATATATAGGCCTACTGTACAAGATGATACATTTAATAATTCAACTGTTTCACAATTTGAAAGAGCAAATCAATGAGTATATTAATACAATATATAAGCACCAAAGATATTGGAGCGAAAAAAGAACGATGCACACTTTGCAATTGCAACGTAACAAAAATGAATAGGACTATGAGGAAAGAGTATAATCCACTGAAAAGTAAAGCTTATAGGACGTGATCACTCAAAAAACAAACTACAAGACCAATGCTACTATAATGCAACGTATTTTATACTAAATCAATCCATGTACCATTGGAGCATTTGATCATTGACCTATAATACTAATTATGACAGCATATCGCTACATAGCAGTTTACAGATCGTTTACCAGTTAGCATGTCGTTAATACAATAGATCCTTCAGAATTGATTTCGGGATAAAAACAAACAAACAAACAATCAAACAAATGAAAAAAAAAATGTTGAAATAATATGTCATGGTCCATAAAGTGCCCTCTGATCAATAATTCTTATACGTCTACTTACCAGAAAGATGTCGATGCCTTGTTCTACGTTAAGATGGGTATTTTCTTCGAAGGTGGTCGAGACTCCCACCAGAGTCCCTTCCTCCACCGTTACCCGAGGTCTCTCATCTTGCGCCCTCGCTAAGGCGACCAGAGCTACTAGCACGCAACAGAAGCGCAAAGCCATTTTTCTCCAGATCCCGTAACCAGGTCCCTCTCTCTCCTCAACGATCAACCTCCCCGGAGATTCTAACCTGAAAGTGGGTTTCTCTGACACTTTTATGCAGATCTCTCGCCAGGCATTCAGTCCATTGTCTCTTATGTAAGCTGACCCTACGAATTCAAATCAATTAACTTCACAGGGGATGTGTGGGTGGTTAGATGGTCACATGCAGGAAACACACTTGGTTGTATAATGTTGGATGATAATGGAGTTGACGGTATTCCCAGAGCCGCTGGTACCAGGTACGAAGGCTAGATCCTGGTGCGGGTACACTTTAGATAAATTGCTCCCTGACTCAGCAATTAGGCCTACTCTCGCTCACAATCATTCACACAATATGAATAGAAAATACTACTGATACTCTTTATAAAAGTACGAATATGATCTACATGATAGTATAGTACCATTTGTTATGTTGTAATGTAATATAATTACAAACAATTTTTATGGCAACTTGTATACTTGTATTTCTTTATGTGACAGGCATTGCCGTATTGGTGGCAAGATTGGTATTGACGTTCTGATTATCAAGGAGCAGTATCGCTGTGGGGAAGGATATTTGAGTGAAATAGAAACCCTCCAAAGGTTATAAAGCAATTTCCTTCTTGATAAGCCAAGGGATTGTGTTGATTATTTTGCACTTCAGTGGTACCGTCATGTAGACGCTTTTCCTAGCTGCATTATAGTACCCGGATAATAACGAAGAAACTCAACCATGGCCTGCAAGCCCTGCCACTTCCGGTATAGTCGCGCAAGAAATGCGAGTAAGTGCAACGAACTGCATTTTTCACAAAAACAACCTGGTTTTATCAATATTACGTGTAGTTTGCGTACACATGTGCCTATAGCATACACGGCATGGTTATGGCAGTTTTTTTTTTTAATGGCCCAAATTCATCGGCCAACAGGATATCGCGCTTACGTGCAGGTACCTGTAGACGAAACGACATCTGAGTTCAAAATCCTCGATCTACCATTCTTTTCGCAATTTGTCAATAACATTTCTTGTGGCTATGCGAAATATCAAAATGGATCACAGCTGACAATTTCATAAAGTTTATAAGCCAATTATCAAGAAAAGTAGATAATTTCGCCGCACAAATATGCCGGTCGTGGGTTTGTTTTTACTCCAGACGCCGCCGAATATCCTAATGTCCGACCATGAGAATATAGGCCAGGGAGAAAATAAACGTGATCGTCGGATGCTAGATGCAGCTGTCCCAACAGGCACACTCACAAGCACACACACATACATACACGTACACGCACACACACGCACTCACACACATACACACACACACACACACACACACACACAAACACAAACACACTCATCTCAGGGAGGTACCTATTGAAATCAACTTGACTTGACTCTAACTCCCAGGTCCCTCTTAAGGAGATGGCTAGTAACTGATCAGCGGGAATCAGTGGGAATGCTGGGGGATGATTATATTATTGTTCCAATTCTTGTGGGATTCATTTAAGAGTACATTATATATCTATTGTGTGAAAATTATTTGCTTCAGAATGGTCTCATATTCAAGTAATGTGCAGGTTAATGTTCCCAGGTTAGCATGCCTGTACAGTGACGGGACATTAAACTGCACATTACTTGAATATGAGACCGTTCTGAAGCAAAATTTTCACACAATAGATATATAATGTTCTCTTAAATGAATCCCACAAAAATAGGAACAATCACCCCCCCCCCCCCAGCACTCCCACTGATTCCCACTGATCAGTTACTAGCCATAAGTAGCGTTCACACAAGTTTGACTTGCCATCGTCTACTTTGATAGGGGAGGAATATCAAATTCTAATGAGTCATATAATTAATTTTAAGTTACTCTCTACACTAAAAACCATATTCTCTCTCTCACTCTGCATCTGTTTATAATCTATATATACGATATAAATATATGTATGTATATATATATATGTGAAATATAAGAAAGGAAGGAGATATTGGTGCGTAGCTTCAACATCATTATTCCTCTTACTGTTCCTCCTTTTCGGAAAAGCGCAAGAGTTGAAAAATTGGTCTCCGCCGGGACTCGAACCCGGGTCTTTGGCATGGAACGCAAACGCCTTAACCGCTCGGCCACGGAGACGTCATAGCGGTTCAGGCAGACCCAAGCTTGAATACCCGACGAACCAACCTTTCAACTCTTTGACTTTATGCACACGTTCCTTTTTGGGGCAGAATGTTATGAATAACAACCAGCCGCGTGCCTCAGCTGGATCTTCTAATGAGATTCACGTAGCGGTGAATTGGGATGTTTTTGTGAAAGAAGTCACCACTACAACAGCTTTTTGGCTTCTCCTGGATAATTTTGCATATGTGAAATATAAGAAAGGAAGGAGAAATCGGTGAGTAGCTTTGACATCATTCTTCCTCTTATTGTTCCTCCTTTTCGGAAAAGCGCAAGAGTTGAAAAATTGGTCTCCGCCGGGACTCGAACCTGGGTCTTAAGCATGGAACGCCAACGCCTTAACCGCTCGGCCACGGAGACGTCATAGCGGTTCAGGCAGACCCAAGCTCGAATATGTATGTATGTATGTATATATATATATATATATATATATATATATATATATATATATATATTTATATTTATATATATACACACACACACACATATATATATATATATATACCCACACACACACACACACATATATATATATATAAATATACACAAATCAACAAACAGGAGACTTCTCTCCTATCCTAAATCTAACGATATAAATCTAACGATTCTGGAATTAATGAATTCTCCAAAAAATTAGACAATCAAGAACAACCAAGTGTTACAAGACTTTCACTGAAAGTCCTAAACAGGAAATGAACTTTCCAAATCTCCAATCCGGAACTCCCTCACGCAATGGGAGGAATCCCATTGTATCAACAACAACTACAAAATCTCAGATCCCTATATTGGTCAATAGCATAATGTACTTCTTTGTGGTAGAGCGTCAAGACGCAATTAAATGATATTGTGTAAAGAATTAAAGGGATGGTACAGTTTTGGTTGAGATGGAGATTCATATCTTAACTTTTTGCGAGATAATTAGAAACAACTGATGAAATTTTAAAGAGCATAAAATCCTAACAGGAATTCAAAGTATGCCTGATGAAAATCTGCTTTAAATTGGCTGAGATATACAAAAACAAAGTAAAACAAAGTGGTCCGAATAAAAGTTGGGTTATGTTTGTGGGTAGAATTTATGTTTGGTTTAGCGTGCAGATATTTGATGGGAGCAACTGTCGCAAGATCATAATTATGTCGTAGAACCGTCTCTGCCATATCACATGATTTTCCTAATAGTAAATAGGTCTAGAGTACCTCTCAACAATGTCATGCTATAGAACCCACGCATAAATTTGCACAAGATTGCAAAGATATTTCACTCCTTTTCTAACACCTCCCAGATCAATTGCAGTACCAGCCCTGTCACATTATTTTGTTAACAGCTTTTTATCCAAATCACTCGCGGAAGGAAATACATGTACAAACATTATAATCTGAACACTACAACGTGTAGAAGCTCGAATCTACAGTGAATGTACCCAGGGAGAATGAATTTTAGAGACTTTCTCCAAATAATCAAGACCAACAATCTGGAACCATGGCGGGGTTCTATTTTGTTTTGCTTTTGTCTTGTTGTTGTTGTTTTTTTTTTTTCCAGCAGAGCAATTAATACATATTCAATACAAAGGAGTTTTTAACCTAACGTCCTCTTTTGATACAATTATTTCTCTTTGACATACTTCATACATATGGAAACACATTCCTCTCTCGCTCCCATTACTTAGTATTCTTTACAAGTATCTCCAACATGATATTATAATGAACTGAAGTTGTACACAGAGCATGAACTTTTCACTTTCTCTCTGATAATCTCAACATTCCGTCAAGTTCATTTCAGCAGAAAGTGACAAATTTAATGCACTAAACAGACATAAATTTCACGCTATCATTCAGAATGATCTGCAGCGAGTGTTAAAAAAGTGTGTCGATGAACAAAAATAGTGATATGTGATTTCCTCCCTCATAAATGAACATTTTCTGGGTTTATTTATTTCAGGGCTTCTTCAGCAACTTACGGACGTTTTACAACAGTAATTGCACATGTTCTGATTCTAATGATACACAAGCCTGCATTTACAGTACTGAAGACAAAAAACAAAACAACCCCCCCCCCCCTGAAAGTAATACTTTATACAATATAAAAACATATCACAAACTTTGTTCGCAGCATGAGTAAACCAGGCACATTATTCTTGATACCACCCCCCCCCCCCCAAAAAAAAAAAGAGAAAAAGAACAAAAAAAAAGGAAGGAAAAAAAAAGAAAATAGAAACTATTGAGAGGAAGCTTCCATGGCAGTATTGTCCTTCATTATTTGTTTCTCCTTTCCAAATGCAATGTCATTCTATCTGGCGTAGGAACTTCTATTCCTATGGTTAGGTATACGTCACTTCCCGCATAACTTCAGTGAAAACAGCTCGCCTGTACATACAGGCAGTGCAGAGCCGGAGCATGGCCCTGTTTTATGAAGAGTTTTTGATTATATAGTTGATTTCTATGGTAAGCCTAAGACAGCCTGTTTAGTAAGGAAATTTATAATCGATTATATCTCTAGATAAAACAGGGCCCTGGAGTGGCAATGTGAACTGTAGTGAACTCTTTGCATGCACAAGCAGACTGCTAGTGTATCAGTCTATGTAGTAATACAGACTACAAAGTGTCTGCTTTTAGAATCCTTAATCTACCATTCTTTTACATAATTTATCACTAACATTTCTTCAGGCTATCAGAAATGTTATCTAAAGGTGTTCCATATCAGACAGTTTCTTGGAAGTTCAAGGCCAATTATGGAAGAAGAGTACTAGCTAATTTCATCTCCAAAATGTGTCGATCATGGGTTTGTTTTACCCTAGCTGATGCTAAATACCTAGATGTTCAACCATGATAATGCTGTTGTGATATCAAAAACTGGTCCATGTGAATGTATGAAACTTGCATCATGATTTGCAGGCTGTCATTCCCAATCCCCACTCCAAGTTTCGATAAATGGTTTCAGGTTCTTTTACTCCTGTCATATCTTACAAAGCTTTCACATCACTTTATCCAAACCTAGAGAAAACTAAAGATATATGCACAGCAGACTCCCGTTATAACAAAGTCCTTGGGTCTAGCAGTTTTTTTTTTTTTTTTTTTTTTTGGTTACAGCCGAAGAAACAAACAATAAAAAACAAAGAGTGGATAATGTTGTGGCCTGAATTTTTACTTCATTATAACCGTGTTCATTATAATGGGAGTGCACGGTACAATGATAAAGAATGCATATCACTACAAACACTTAAAAGATGTTGTCTGTCATAATGTAAATTTCATGTCTCCTCAAGAAAGCAAAGTGCAATGAGCTCTTGAGGAAAATGAATTAAACAATACTTCTTTGGTTACACTGTGATTACACTACACATTGACTTTCAGCTGATGTTCCAGTGTGATGTGTCATATATAAAGACATGTCCAGGGGACCGTTTCATGAAAGTTGTCAGCCCTGACAAGTTGTCAGTCTCTGACTATTACCATAGTAACAGTCAGTGACCAAAGCTTCTCAGCCAATCAAAACCGAGGATTTCACTGAAATTGTCAGAGACTGACAACTTGTCAGTGCTGACTAAATTGATGAAACACCCCCAGGTGTCACTACACACTGATTGCTTCTTGCTCTCTTACTAAACTGTTACATCTTGTGTACAGTTGTATGCAAATACACTGTACATATGCAAATACACTGTACACAAAACATCTTAAAGTGTGATTATACTACACATGGACTTTCAGCTGACCTTTTCAGAGTGATGTGTTATATAAACACATGTCCAGGTGTCACTGACCACTGATTTTTTCTTGCTCTCTTAATACCAAACTGCTATATCTTGTGTACAGTTGTATGCAAATACACTGTACACAAAACATCTTAACGTGTGATTACACTACACATTGACATTCAGCTGATCTTTCCGAGTGACGTGTTATACAGTATAAACACATGTCCAGGTGTCACTGAAAACTAATTGTTTCTTGCTCTCTGAATATTATAAACTGCTGCATCTTGTGTGCAACTGCATGCAAATACACAAAACACCTTACACTGTGATAACACTACACATTGACTTTCAGCTGACCTTTCAGAGTGATGTGTTATACGTGACCCTGCATCACAAAACCAACAAAAAGTCGCCAGACACAGATTTTCAGTTAAAGGAGACCTCCGGATAATTTTCAGATTTTTACATTTGAACAACTATAAATTAGTTATACTGAGGACAAAGTTTCAGAATTTTTGATAATTGGGATGAAGAATAAGAATATTTTCAAAATTTTGAACAAATTGCAATGAACAAGGATGATGACATGGCAGAGTCACCATAAGAACGCATGAGTTGGGGCTCAAGGAAGCAGAACAAAAGAAGAAGGCATGCATAGATTATACACAGGTGAACTCGCAAGCAAGCGGTATTGTAATGGAATTACACTGCTACATTTCTGAAATATGTGAACCTCCTATGTCATCATCCTTGTTCAGTGTAATTTGTTTAAGGTTTTTCAAAGTACTGTTTCTCTGCTCAAGAACCACAATAAATTCCACAAATCTATACATGGAGTTGTCGATTTATGTACTACATGATGTGAAAATATGAAAATCGTCTGGAATGTCCCTTTAAGGGCAGATTCTGAAAGAGCAAACTCTAAGCTTTTAAATGTTGTATAACTCAATTCAAATGGATTCTCCTAACCTATATAAATATTGGAAAGAAAGCACAAACTCTGGAAAACTTTGAACTGAGAAAAGAGGCTCTGAACTACAGGGTCTATTCAAGCGCTTACTCTTTACTAAGCTGTGCTACGTGTGCCATGAATGGGACAAAGAACATGATATAAACCACATGTAGCAACTACAATGAAGGGATTACTAGTATCAGATTAAGCTGAAATTGAGCACACTCTATTAACAAATTCTCTTCATGACCAATATCAACTTTCAAAGCAGTAGCATCATCCTTTCAATGGTTATTAGAGTTGAAAGTGAAGAGTGTGCAAAGGATTTTCAAGAAATGGAAAGGGGCCACAAAGAAAAACCTGGTCACACTACTCTATACCACAAAAGGGGTTGCAGAAAAACTGCTGAAAATGCACTTTCCCATTCAGTTTATAACCCCAAACTCGAGAATAATGCAGGACAAGAATAGCTCTTTCAGAAAATATGGAAAACTTAAATTTGACTAGGTTGACCCATTTCACCTTTCTTGAGTCCTCACATAAAATCAAGGGGTGCGTCTTTTTGTGTGTTTTGTGATGCACAGTCACATATAAACACACGTCCAGGTGTCACTGAACACTAATTGTTTTTTGCGCTCTTACTAAACTGCTATATCTTGTGTACAACTGCATGCAAATACAATGTACATAAAACAAGTAAAGGTGTATTAATCTCACTACAAACTGACATTTAAGTCTCTATTGCTAAGCAAAATAAAGAGCATGCTAAATGAATCAGCTTAATAATATACTCAAAGTGATAAATACTGCTTTAACAGAGATATTTCCTTACAACCAGACAAATTGTTTAAGGCTTGCATGAGCCCAAACAAGCTACAACTAATACAAGCAAGCATATTCCAAGTACTGTTATTGAATTGCATCAAGCCTACAGGTGGCGGGAATAGCTAGTCACTAGGCTTAGATGCACACATCGTTTCTAATCTGAAAGATTATAACTCAAAGTTTTTAGCTTCGATGATAATCTTGTAGTTTAGCAATGTGTGGATGTGCTCAAAGGTGAGCAATCTTTAATTCTTCATATGCCATGGTTGAAACCCCCTGTGTGCCACATTATTCTGAGACACCAACATAGTCATGCTTTGAGAAAACATTTTGTTTTTCAGATTAATATTACTTCTATAGATTTCTGTTAAGCTGGACATGTAGTGAGCAAAGTTGTAGAGAAAATGCTGAGCTATGCTTTGATGAAAATTGTATGACAAATCATTGTTTGTTTCTCTATGAAATGACCAGTAGCTATACATTACTGTAAACGTGGTAAAGGCATGACTTTTGCACACAAAACAGTGACAGAAACTCAGAATTTGCACGCAAATCTGTTACAGAACACCACCTGATAGTCATTCACCACCTGAAAAGCAAGCTATAAGTGAGACGAACGGAAGCGTTAGAAAAGCTTCATTGTACTGCGGCATTTGGCGATTTAGCTATCAGTTTGGCGGGTTTGTGGGTTTGAGCAAAATATGCGAAGTTGGCACGTCGTCGACTGAGTCGGACGTGCGAACGTGGCACATAAAGAGTTAAGATACTGTTGTGATGAAAACCACGAGACATGGGGGTTTAAGGTTTAACATTGTGTAGACACAATAATCAACAAACTCAAAAGTTGGCACAACCTCTCTGTGGAGCATATTTCCCCCCTTACAATGTAGCTTCCAGGTAAACTTCCAATGCATGTTGTACATGTGTCGTCGCACATTATCATGTTTATCGCTAATGCGGTGTGTATGCATTTCTTCCGTTTCTTTGGTTTGAGTGGGACTCTCACTCAAGGGTCATGTGGACACGTGCCATAGTTTTTAACTACAAGCTATGCATCAAGGTTTAAAACTTTGAGTTAATTTCAAAGATTATAAACATCATGTAAATCATAGTGTCACCTTAAAGGAAATATTTCAATAGATAATAATGCAGAAGTAACAGGCTCATAATATGTAAACCATGAACTCCATGGAATAATCCGTTTCTGTTTTTAAATTCTATGCATGCTTTGTTCACAAAAGATTGCTTTAACCCGTTGAAGGCAAGCCCTCAGTATACACGGGCAGGTGTCTATGGGAAATGTGTGTTACAGCAAAATCAGCCCATCCTCAATGGGTGAACAACTACAAAGGTTGCTGGAGTCTTGTCCTTCCTTGGCAACAATTGATAACGCTATGCGAATTCCTGCCAAAGAAACTTGACCCGTTCAAGACAGTTTGATTTTGCTACAACACGCATTTCCCATAGACACTTGCCCGAGTATACTTGGGACTCGTTCTCAATGGGTTAATTGGGGGGAGCAGGTATTCCCATCAAGAACAGAATTGATTTCAAGATCTTACTGCTCACTTTTAAGGCCATTCATGGTCTGGCCCCAGGATACCTGTCTTCCCTAATCGAGCGACGGCAGCCTCGCCCTAGCCTTCATTCATCTGGCCTTACTCTCCAGGTGCCCATCACACATCTCAAGGGATACGGAGACCGGACATTTTCCTCTATTGCTCCTCGCCTATGGAACTCCCTCTCATCTTTCCTCCGTGAAATTGACAAACTGGATCACTTCAAAGCCTCACTCAAAACTCACATTTTTCACCGGACATTCAATTGCTACCTGTCTTCGAGGAGTCTGCGTCTTTGAATGCTTCTATAACAGACATATGGCGCAATACAAATGCTGTGGATCATCATCATCATTATGTAATCTGAACGGTTAATATGCTGTAGAAAAAACATATATGAATCGTAATGCAGTTCATGCCCATTATAAAGAAGATGGTCGTAACAAAACTTGTTACAATGAAGTAAAGATTCGGGTAAAAAAAAATAAAATAATAATTGTATCTACATCTCTGTACACTCGATTGTTCGGCTGGAAATGAAATTTCGATATTGAGAAGAAAACTGCCGGTCCCCAGGACTTTCTTATCATAATGAGAGTCGCCTAGCTGTAAAAAATGATCCATTCACTCTGCCATGTTATGAAAAAAAAAAGTCAGTAAACTCACAAATTACACTTGTGCATGTTATATGGGCATATTCTTGAAATTGGCAGTTTTTTTTCTCATTATTTTGTTCAGATAGCATGCTTTTAAATTTTCTTCGCTCTCTGGGGAGATCATCGAAAACAGTATGGCTTTAATATAGCAGGATTTCCCTACACAAAGTTTTAGAAAAACCATGCAATTTCCAATTGCACTTTTTGATCAAGCACTATTAGAATAAAACATTGATAGCACCCCATTACTTTTTCAAGTTTATGAAATATATATAGATATATATATATATATCCAGAAATATTGTCTCTGTATGATGAAAAGATAACAATTCCACAATACTAGGATCTCTTGGTAAGCCTATAATTCTCTGTGATGTCCTGATCAAAGTGGTTCTTCCATCATTCAGTATTAGTGAAAACAAAAGGAAACGGAAGGAAAGAAATATTGCATTCACGCTCATCAACTGTATGCAGCTTTGCCAAATACTTCACCTATTTCCTGCACAGTCTTTGACAGACCTACATCAGTTAAATTGACAACGGCAGCTACAACAATTCCCCTTGGAAGCCCAATGAGGGTGCTCTTTGACAATTCCTTCTGATTGCTATCCAATTCTACTCGGTCATTGCTCACAGAGTTAGCCTCACATTTCTCACTGACGCCATCCTCTGGGCACGGGACTATGGCCATCAAACTGCTGAAGCCCATTGCTCCACCACTGTGAGAGACAAAATGTCGCCGGGGTCGACACTGACCATGCTTCTGTTCCCTCTCCACAACAGCCCAGCCCATGGCGTAGCAAGACTCATTCGACGGTTTGGACTTGGCACTGGGGACGGGTTTCCATATTGTTTGCATCGTGCTTTGTTTTAGCAAGCCTGGTAGATTTTCTGAATTGAGAGAACAACAACAAAAAAATCATTTAAACCTGATCATGTAATTCTTGGTTGTCGTCTGGTCTGAACAGGCCTAAATATGCATTTGATATGGATAACACCAAATGGAATGTACAAGGAAATTGTGGTCATATCACTCTGTAATGATGATGAGAAAACTCTCCGAGAAATAAATTTGCAAGAATACACTATATCTGTACAAAAACTACCCTCAGATGAAGTCTAAAAATTTCAATCATCAGCGATGAATGATTGATGCTACTACACTGCAAAGGAAATAGTCCATGTAGCTCTTCCCTTCTCTCAATGAACTCTTTTTATCAAACTAGTAAAAGCACCTCAGCAGATACTCATATTCATATCAGCTAAACAGTAAAACTAACTTGAAGATATGCATCTTAGAGAATTGCTTCATCAGGTATTTTTCCTACATCTGCATTCTGTTACTGTCATTGTAACACCAATGAGGTGGGTTTTTTTGTTGTTGTTTTTTGGTTCTTTGTTTTTTTTTGTTTTTGTTTTTGTTTTTTATTTTAAGAATAAGTGATGCCAAACAAATGGTTTATTGTCACTTGGTCTATAGTCCAAGAGCATTAGGTCAAAAAAGGCTTAAACCTGGACATTTTTGGTAACAAGCTGATTTTTTCAGGATAGGTCCAGAAAAATGTTTAGAATAACATACTAAAAGTCCTCATAAATCCTCTTTGAGCGTTTTCCGCAATCCAAGATGGCGTCCAAAATGGCCGCCATTTTAGGAAATTCGTATAACTTTTCAACCAGAGAACCAAAATACAAAATTCAAATGTCTAAATATATGTTTTGAAGCATGGAGAACTCAATAAAACACATATCAAGAGATGTTGATGCACTTAAGTACCGAAATCCAAGTTGGCGTCCAAAATGGCCGCCATTTTCTGAAATTCTTATAGCTTTCCAGCCAGGTAACCCAAATACAAAATGTAAATGTCTAAATATATGTTTTGAAGGATGATGACCTCAATAAAATACACATTAAAAGATGTTGACGCAGGCAACTACCGAAATCAAAGATGTCGTCCAAAATGGCCGCCATTTCCTGAATTTTTTATACCCTTTCAACTGGGAAACTTAATACACAATTTAAGAGTCTTATATGTTTCGTAACATGAAGAACTCAATACAATACATATTAAGAGATTGGGACGCACGCATGTACCTATCAAACCGCTCGAGCTCTTCCTAAAATGCAAAATGGCGTGCAAAATGGCTGGCAGTCACAATTTTATCTCATAATCATGTAAATAAATGTCAGTATAGTTTATAAAAAAACTTGTTTTTTAAAAAATGATTCTTCTGTGCAAGGTATACGAATAAAAACATTTGGGTGTTAAACTCAAAGAGTGTGTCCTTGTTACGAGAGAAACATTTCACCATCAGATTTGTTGCTCAGAGAGACTACTAGAAGACAATATCTTTTTATCACATGGTCTTTTCGTCACCTCAAGCACATGAGATGAAAACTTAGTGCTAGCCCCTTTTTATTACCAACGCATTTGATGTCTACCGTGAGGTGAGTTCCAGTTGAAAATGTCAGTTATCACTTGAGAAGTAACTTGAAACAATTCTTTTTGATATCTGTGCTACATAAATGTTCAAAACTAGTATCTACATGTACTACAAATTAATGTGTAATTCATCACATGACAGTGAATTTCTCTGGCGCAGTATATTGCTCCACCTAAACATAGTGTCTAAATTATCTTATTCATTTCATGGAGATTATGTAAAATTCTATAATAGATAGAAATCAGAGAAAATGACACTCATAATAATTGGTACATGGAGGAGGGACACTCCTCTCCCACACAAGGGATCTTTTTTGTTTTTACTCGAAAGTGAAACATATAGTGCAAACGTGTGGTAAGATATTGAATTATTTCCATCAAAGAGTAGGAAATATATAAATTAGTATTCAGGGAAATGGGCAATATATTGGAGGGTGTGGAAAGGGGATCCCCTTCCCCTCCCCCAACATTAGGGAGATAACAGACTTGATATCCAGACATCTGATGCACCCTATTGGTGAAATATTAGATTTTTGTTTCCATTAAAAAAGGAACAAAAAGATATATAATCATGGAATTGCGCGATCATAGGGTTGCCCGCTCCCACACGAGGGAAAATTTCGTATTTTCAGACTTGAAATTCATAGATCTGTTGCATCCATTTGGTGAAAAATCCGATATTTGTTTTCTATTTGAAAACGTTAGGAAAAATATATATTCAGGAAAGTGTCGGGGAGGGGGAAGTGTGAGAGGAGAATACTCCTTCCCATACCATGGAGATTTTGGCATTTTCCAATTTGAAATTCAGAGATTTAGCGCACTCTTTGGATGAAATATTTGAGATTTGCTTTTGTCCTAAAAGTAAGAAAATATATATTTATGGAAATATGCGGGAGGAGGTGTATGAGGTGATGCACCCTCCCACGAAATGGAGATTTTTTTTTTCAGGTTACGGGTTTTACGGTGCGCACTGTTGATGAAATACTAGATTTTTGTTTCTATTAAAAAGTGTAAGTCGAAAAACAGACTAGTATATTCAAGGCAATGAGCTAGTAGAGGATGTTGGGGGGGATCACTTTCGACTGGAGGGCGTTTTGAATTTCTATGATCGTCACTAATCGGCCTAGTGGTGCACCCTTGGTGAAATATTGATTGTCCATTCTCAAAGAGTAGATAATTCACAGTCTCGATATCCCTATCCCCTCCAACACTAGGGAGCTTTTACACTTGAATTGAAATGGAAATAGTAATATCATTTACACACATTTGATGGAATATTTGGGAATTGTTAATCAAAGGAGTGTTTAATTTATATTGGGGGAAGTGAGTGGTGGAAGAGTTAGGAAGGGCAAATTACCCTCCAATATGAGGAAACTAACTTTTGCATTTTGCAAGTGAAAGATCTAGTGCACTCTTTTTGATGACATATTCAGAAATTTTTTAATCTCAAAAGTGTACAAAGTCTATGGAAAGGGACCGAGCGAGGGACGTATAGCATTTTTATGATTGCAATTCAATGACAAAGTGCAAATACTTCAGGTTGAATATTTGAAAAATAATGATTATACAGGCCACCCCCTTCCCCAATGGGGGGGGGGGGGGGGGGGGATGCATTCAACCCAACCTATACCCGTGTTGTGCACACTTGAGGGAAAGATTCCACTGGACCTTCTGAGTTGTTGAATCTCGAACATTATGTTGAATTTCTTTGTCTGTTGAAACAAGCTAAAGACAGCAATTTTTGATAAAAAAAACGGCGGTCATTTTGGGCAACATTTGGTTTTCGCGAAGAACTCATGAAGTTTTATTTGTACTTATGTGCTTCATGATCTCTGAATAAGTATTTCGTTGAGTTCCTTATGTCTCAAAATATGTATTTATACATTTAAGTGCGTATCACGGTTACCTAGTTTTAGGGTTATGAGAAAAACAAGAAATGGCAGCCGTTTTGGACACCATTTTGGATTTCTGAAAGCGGTTAAGTGCTTTATTTGTGTTTCAAAATTTCTGAATAAGTATTATGTATTTGGTTCCTTGTGAGTCAAAACGTATATTTCGACATTCCAAGTGTGTGCAGTTAAAATCTACTTGCAAAATTATTAGAAAAATAATCAGGAAATGGCGGCCATTTTGGACGCCATCTTGGATTACGGTACTTGCATGCTTCAAAATCTCTTAATATGTATTTTATTGAGTTCTTCATTCTTCAAAACATTTATTTAGACATTTAAATTTTGTATTTAGGTTACCAGGCTGAAAGTTATAAGAATTTCAGAAAATGGCGGCCATTTTGGACGCCATCTTGGATTTCGTTACTTGCGTCAACATCTCTTGATAAGTGTTTCATTGAGTTCGTCATGCTTTAAAACATATATTTAGACATTTAAAATTTGTATTTGGGTTCTCTGGTTGAAAAGTAACAAGAATTTCTTGAAATGGCGGCCATTTTGGACGCCATCTTGGATTGCGGAAAACGCTCAAAGAGGATTTATGAGGACTTTTAGTATATTATTCTAAACATTTTTCTGGACCTATCCTGAAACTAGATATATCGCTACGGCGACTGATATGCCTCCGCCATCATGCATGGTTCTCCTAATAGGTCTATAGTACAATGTCTTGACAATGTGTGATGACAGTTTCACACAATTGGCAAAATATTAAAATGACAGGTTTGCCACAAATGTGCTGAATGTTCACTTTCCTAGAACTAGGTTCAATTGGATGAATTATTCAAATGTCAGAGTGCAGGTATTTGGGGAACTAATGATTTCTACTTGACTTTTGACCCTTTTATAAGTTTATGCTTTGAGTAATTTTCAAGGTATTGAGAAAAAGTATAATTTCAGTATCAAATGGGAAAATAGCATTATCTAAACCTGGTCTTTGACCGTTGACCTCACAGTTCCACAGAGAATCACTGTTAGGTAGAACATGCATAAATATGTAAGTTTCATGATGATACCTTGAGTTATTTTCGAGATATGGAGGAAAAAGTGCAATTTAGTACTTTCACTTGACCTTTGACCTTTTGGCAAGAAACTTCCCCAAAAATATATATTGGGTAATACATGCCATACATCCAGTTAAAAAAAAAAAAAAAAACCTTCAGGCATATTGCATTTTAAGGAAAGTAGTGATATTTTGAGGAGTTGACCTTGACCTTTGAACCCCCTGACCTTTGACCCATGACCCCCAACTTCCCTAGATAATCACTGCCCATCGGTACAAGCATATATACTAAGTTCTATGAAGATACCTTGAACCATCTGCGAGATATGGAGAAATATGTGGAATTTCAATTTTTTTTCACAAAATAACCTGTGACCTTTGACCTTTGACCCTGTGACCCTAAAATCCACACAAAGTATTATCCCCCAAGGATATACCCTCATACCAAGTTTGATGTAAAACCACCACACGGTTCTTGAGATATCGACAAAAACAAAACGGGACGGACGGACGTACGGACGGACGTACGGACGGACGGACGGACGGACGACCCGAAAACATAATGCCTCCGGCCACTTCGTTGCGGAGGCATAAAAATCAGCTTGTTACCAAAAATGTCCAGGTTAAAACTAATGCTCTTGGACTACTAGTATCAGATGGTCTACTACCCAGTTTGTCTAACACCACTATGGCGACACTCATTTTCATATTGGTCTATTATCAATTTTATCTAATACCTGTTTGGTCTAATCCTCACTTGGTATTATGCCCAGTTTGGCAAATTATTGTTTTGTCTAGTGAGCAGATGATCTGATTGCACATGCAATTTTGTCTCCTTGGATTTTTTCCCATTTTGTCTAATAAACTGTGTGTATTAGACCTAATGGGCATGTCAAATCTAGAAGTAAACCAACTGGTAAAGAAGCTAAGTGGCAATTAGACTAAATGGTCGCTAGATGAACTGGTTATAGATGAAACAGAATTAGCCTAATATGTGCGTTGAGACTAAATGGCTATTGGACAAAATGACAGTGCACCAAGTGATAGATCACCAATTATACTGAGGGTGGTGTGTGCCTGATGACGAAAAGAAGCCATATCACTGATACATGTACCTTTGTCTTCTGGAGACTTCTGATAGCTGTACAGCATGGCGTTGCCAAACTTGATCAGGTCCCCCACCGTCGAGAGGTATCCGCCCCCTGCCCACTTGTAGGACAAGTCGACATAGGGAGTGTTTTCAAGTCGTCCCTTCTTGTTGAACTGGTAGCCCCTGATCAGAGTACAAAAGGGAAACAAAGCAGTCAAAGTTTCTGTGAGGCATGAAGCTTAATGTGTACCTCAAACTTTCCATTCAAAAGTTGCACTTGAGTACAACACATAGCTCGATTTTATCATTGATTGACGTCCCATCCTGTTTTTAGATTTTTGGTATCTTTGTAGAAGCAGTGCATCTCCAGTTCTATAAAGCACAGCTTGATAAATTTATCCATTTGTAACCTTATAGCTCATTCATTTGCTCAAAAATTGATTTTTATAGCAACATTAAACATGAACAGTCCTTGTTATTGTTATTGAGGGAGTATTTGAAAATTGATGAGAATTACAGAAAGAAAATGTCAAAGAGGAAGAAGACAGTCTGGCTGGAGAGAGTTGAAACATTGTAAGTCTTTTTTTTAAGTGAGCCAGAAGGAGAAATGCTTATTTATCTAGATGGTATACACATGGTTCTGTGACATTTGCTCCTGCGACAATTGCTCCCAAGAAATATCTGCACGCTATTAAAGTCAAATATAAATCCTGCCTACAAGTATAACCCTAAGCCTAATCCTAATCCTCATATCAAAATAAACCTAAAACCCTATCACAACCCTAACCCTAACCCTAAGTCCTTGGAGAAAATAATACAGGAGTCATTGTCATGTCACCGACACACATAAACTAATATCATACATACCTTGCTCTGTGATATATGATTGGTATGGGCTTGTCAGGCACTGTCTCCTTGAGGTCCATCTCTGTGAGTAGTGTCTGCATGTAAGCCAGGAAGTCCTTACCAGACGCTGCCTCCACCACTGCACTAATCAATGTCCAGCCATGTGTGGTGTAGAGGTACTTCGAACCTATGATCAGTCCAGACATAGAGTTAGGTTTGCTATCAATGTGCTTATTTACTGAGTCTGAGACAAGATACTGTAAAAGCTGTTATTTTGGAGTACAGATATTTTCTCGAAGATGTTATTTTTCACAAATTTGAAACCAAGGCTACTGCAAATGCACTAATGCCTGTCCGTTCACGACATTCGGAATTCATGGCCCGACAATGATTTGCAAAATTCACAAAAATCAAACCCTCGTGAAAATATAAGCTTTAACAGTAATTTTTCCCATCACTGCATGACTGGAATCAAACAGAAGAACACAATGTCTACTGTACAATCACACAGCAAAGGAGTACGGAATTCCATTTTTTTTTTCCAACAAAAATGAACATATTCTGATGTTCAAAGTCCGCATTTTAATGACCCTAGATTTCTTTGGAATATAACCTTGGTTTAAGATACCTCATTTCATTCTAAAAGTGTTGTGGGGATATAACATCATCAGACATAGTAAAGTGGACACATAAGATACAGATAACCTGTATAAGTGATGACACTATCTTTGCTCCATGGTACATGTATGGAAAAGTACAAAAAGGAAGAAACAAGAGAAATACTCCCCCCCCCCCCCCCCCGGCACACTAACACTGGTGATGGGCTAAACTTATTTACAGTGTACATTACCAGCCCCGGCGATACAGTGCAATTAACTCACTGATAAGAGGCCAAAGCTTTTGAATTCATAACGGTCATCGAGCACTGTGGGGAGGGAAGGACAAAAAAAATCTTGAAAGTTCACCTCCTCGTTTCTCCCTTATTTTCCCACCAAATCCCTTGAAACTTCACACATATATCTAATATGGATATATCATCCTTCATATGATTTTTGGGCGAAAGTGCTGATGTATCTTTTGAGATATATGTGTTTTTCTATTTGAGTTAACCGTGGGACAGGGTTACGATTTTTTCTGGATATAAGTCTGCACAGGCATGAATATGCATTAAACTAGATTAACATATTACTAGTCTGTATACACCAGACTCACCACCTGTGAAGTTTCGTGTTGGAGCAATTAGTAGTTAGGTGAAAATAAGAGCAAAAAGACAACCGAATTGAAGAGAAAATACTGGACATGCACAACTAGATCATCCTCCTGCACATGCGTTTTCTACTGGTGAGTGCACGCTTAGCCAATCAGCGGTGTCAGGTTCGGCGCACTGCGACAGGTTTCGGTTTTCGGTCTACAGGGTGGTGAGTGGGCAAGAGAGGAACCCTGCAATGTGCTTCAACTGTTTCACGCAGCACGAAAACCGATACATCGGACTGCCTACGGCTCACACTATGGATTTTACGTGGGTCACAAGTTACAGTGATCTCAATTTTTTCTGGACATAACCGTGTGCCAAATGATACAGAAAAGATATTTGGAACACAGTATGGATATACTGCCATAAGTCATATACCACAAAGTTTCATTTTGGAGCAATGAAGGAAAATGTGAAAAAATAACACTTGTTTTGAGACCAAATTTCCTGTTTTGGAAGCTAAGTTTCGACATTATTTTCACAGGTTTATCCTCACTAAAACCCAAAATAACAAACATTGCGAGTTAGAGAATAGTTTCTTCTTCAATTTCCTGTATAGATTTAATCATTTGATGGTTTCTGAGGTGAGATATTGCGATTGTCGTGCAACACTTCCCCAGTGTCTACTTTATGCAAATGAGGCTTTGAGGTGTAATGCTTTTGGCAAGTTAATTGCACCGTATCGCTGTGCCTGTTACGCTCCACATGAAAGTTCTTACAGTATGTGTAAGGTATTGTTTATTCTAACAGTTTAATTTTCCAGAGTAAAGTAAAAGCAGATATTGATGCTGAGATGTGTTTTGCATGTTTTTAATTCCCGGGAATCAGAAGAGATTTACTACTGGAACATATGGGAAGCAAAAATATTTGTGTGCTTTTATTTCGGCACTAGTTCCTGGCCCCGTGAATGAAGTGTGTGAACATTTCAACATCGTGAAAATTTCCACTTTTACAGTAATGTTTCTGGTGTCTACAGTATGCACCCCTCCCCCTGCTCTCCATGTATACAAGTGACCTAGGCCTTAATTGTGCTGAGAAGCCTGCTAAACATACGTTGTACATAGCTTAGTTGGCACAATCATACCATCAGAAAGCAGTTTATAGGTCCAGGGGATCAGTGCAATGGACAGATTCCTTCTTTTTTTTTAATTTGAATCTATTTTCATTTCCGACCAAATATATATATACACTCAGCAAAAAAAAGAAAGTTTTTTTTGGAGCTCATATTTCTCATGGAATATTTGGCTAAATTTTCATGTTTTATATATCATGTTAAAGGTAATTTAATTGGCTAACACCCTGGTAGGTTAGTACAAAGGAAAACTTTACGCATGAGTGAACACATGTGTTTTTCTCTTCCAAGGCACAAGTTCTCATTCATGCGTATGTGTTCTTCCATATAATAATGAGAGCAAAAGACAAATTTAACACGATCAGATCCACAAATTGATTTACAGAATCACCCACTGATCTCTATTATGTCTCTGTAGCCTCCAAAGATGAAGAAAGGCAACAAAAAAATAATAATAATGGAGAAAATGAAGAATCTTTGGTCAAATCCAAATTCAAATGACAGAGAAGAGGCTGTATTAACAAAAATGGTAGAAATTTCAAATTTAGAAGATTGAAAATGATATTTGGTTCTTGAATTTGTCTCATGAATTCTTAAATTCCTAAATTAAAAGAATGAAATACAGAAATTATTTTCATTTTATCACCTTTGCGGCTTGCTCCCTATGTTATTTGAATTTGAGTTGACAAAAAGCTCTTATTTTCCTCTTTTAGTTTCCCATTTTGTTTTTGTTTGAGGATATAAAGAGATACAAGGAAACAAAAACTTAGTTTTGCTATTCATTCATGTCTCTCATTGTCTTAAACTAATATTTTGTTATCAATGCTACTGTGAAGGGTATTTGCAAATGAATGACCAAATGTCAAATTTCTGCAATTTCTATTTTTGTGCCTTTGAAGACAAAAATTAATGTGTTCACTCATGTGTAAAATTTCCCTTTGTACTAAACTACTGGGTTGATAGCCAATTAAATAACTTTTAATATGACATATGACACAAAGATTTTTACCAAAATCTTCTATGAAAAACAAGTAATGGAAAAAGTGTTTACTTTCTTTTTTTGCTGAGTGTATATATATATAAATATATATATATATATATAAATATATATATATATATATATATATATATATATATATATATATATATATACTTAAGAATTTTTAAAAATACTTTTTTAGCATTGCATCTGATTTGAATGCATCCCAAAAGTTGTAACAACAATAACAACACTTCAGATTTGCCAGCCTTTGTTTTACAGCACAAGCTGGAACTGAACTCACCTGGTTTATGCACTAATGGATCATCCTTGAACAAATCCAAGGATTTTCTGACGGACTTGAACTCCCTTTTTGATACCATTTCTTCAGTGGAGCTGTCAGGCACATTTTGCTTTTTATCAGCTTTTTCTGATTTTGGCTTGTCCACTTTCTCTGATTTTGGCTTGTCCATTTTCTCCGCTGAAACATTCTCTGTTTTGGCGTTGGAAGCACTTTCACTTTTGTCCTTGGCCTTTTCATCAGGATTTTCTCCTTTCTTGTCCTTCTTCTTCAAGTACGATTTATCATAGTGACGAATTCCTCCAAGGTGAGAAAGGAGATGTCTTGTTGTCACGGTAACCTATAAGAGAGACCCATACAGACATGGGGTTTATATGTGACCCTGCATCACAAAACTGCCAAAAAGTTGACAGACATGGACTTTTATAGTTAGGGGAAGATTCTATTAAGAGCAGATGGGCTTTCCTAACCTACCTGGAAAAAGGGTTTATTGATCAAAGGAAAGAGGCTTTGAAGTTTAGAGCCTATTCAAGTGCTCAGTCTCACCAAACTGTGTCCTGTGCAATGAATGGGACAAACAACAGGATGTAAAACTCTATAGCAACCCCACCAAAAGGATTATCAGATTAAGCTAAAACTTCGCACACTCTATAAGTACATTCTATTCATGACTAAACCTAACTTTCAAATCAGTAGCATCATCCTTACAAAAGATATAAGAGTTAAAACCGAAGAATGTATAAAGGGTTTTCAAGAAATGAAGAGGGGCTTCTGAACCATGTCTAATCACACTCTTGTACAGAAAAAAGTGTTCTAAAAAAGATAAAACACACAATTTTATGTTTGTTACATAATCCAAACTTTACGATTATGTAGACGAAATGCTCTTTCAGAAAATGTACAAGACTATAGATTGATTAGGATGACCTAGTTCACCTATTTTATTGAGTCCTCACATAAAATTGGGAAAAGGGCTTTTTGTTGATTTTGTGAAGAAGGGTCACAAAATATGAGAATGGAAATTTCTTAATCTGAGATTAACGATATCTGTCCACCTATGTAGGCTTCTAATCTACACATGCAGGTGTATATGACTAGTAGGATTAGAAGTAGCAGAATATGGAATACAGCAAACACACAATGATTTTATCATCTCATGGTCATGTATAACCTGACCTGGCATTTGCCATATATGTCAATTTCCACAAATCTGAAGATTAGGGTAAACTCCTAAAACATATCCATTCTGCTAGGAACGAAAGCTCAGGCCCCTTTTGACTCCATTTTACTCCATTGGCTCGCCACTATTGGATAAGCAGTTTTCAGCAGCTTTTTTTGCTACAAAACATATCCATATTACAGTCTTAATTCACACAAAACTGTCGCCTACCTCTGACAGCAAAGGTGGGTATTGCATGAAGGTTAGTGACTAGTGCTCCGTGTTTTAGTTTGACTAAAACATAGAGCACAAGTCAATATGTAATAACCTTTTAATCGCAAACAATATCTTATGTCTACTGACAATGTAAGGAAACAAACAACTCTGCCCACCTTTTCTCCTTCCCATTCCTTCTCTGGGAAGCTTGGAACATAATCCTGCACCGGTTTGTCTAGATCAAGCTTGCCTTCCTCCCACAGCTTGGCTACAGCTGTCATGGTGAGCGACTTGCTGATGCTGGCGATTCGCATCACATGCTGTGGACCGCAGGGAACGCGGTTCTCGACATCACAGTAGCCCAGACCTGGATGCAATGCAAATAGGAGAGAAAACAAGTGTGCATTACAAATGTAGCTTTCAAGAATTAAGGCATTTCAAGTTTGCTTTATCATCAGTTTCTCCCACAGACATCCGCACAAAGTACTGTAAAACGAGGAATGTTTGCATACATTTTAATTTTGCAAGAGCCAAGATTCGCGATATTAAAATGCATGTGAAAGTTCTTGTGCATACTACAGTTATATGCACTGAATGTTAGAGGCAACTTGCAAAAATTTCATGCCACAAAAAAGGCCATTGGCTCCAATTTGCAAAAATTCATACCATGAAAATATCATGTTTTACAGTACTGGCCTTTGCAAGTGCAATGAAAGGACTTGTACATTCTATAACATCTGTGTAATCAAGCAGTTTGAGTGATATACAGTAAGAGATATAAAAAGCATCGTGTAATTGTGCCTAAAATGATGCATTCCCTAGTCCATGTGTAATTCAGTCAAAGAAGCGTTGAGTCATACATTTTTCATATGACTGCAGCTTTAAGGGAATAGGCCCTTCTTTGAAACCCAAAACAAACCTTGAAAGTGGATGACATACATGTAATGGCATCCTGAAAGAAAGCAATGAATTTGGGAGCCACACTTTCATTTGTTACTGAAAAAGAGGACTTGCCCTGTCTAGAGCCTTGTGAACATAAAATACAGTTGTACGTCTCTTTTAAGACTTAACCTTTCCCTTACTGAATTCTGAAATCCCCACAGACATAATACACAGGCCACCAGGTTCCCGTAAGGAACGGGTTAACAGCACTTCATGAACAAAATAAAGCGAAAACAAACCAAAGTATGACCAGGCATATATCATAATCATATGACCTACATTGTACATTGTAAACTGCTGTTTTGGTGATTTTTTTTCATGCATTGTATTTCACTTGATCCTGATTACTGTTGTTTTCTTTTGCAAAATGATTTTTCCCTCTTTGAGAGTTTTTAACAAGAAGTTGTATACACAAATAAGGGTTAACATACTCTGACCACTGACATCACAGTAAATAATAAGCTTGCGATTATATTGCAGCCTGTTGCATAGAAAAGTTTAAGTTTGATATCAAACATGGGATCAAACATAACTCGAGCCAATTAGACTGTGTAGGACTTTGTTTGATTTTAATGTTTGGTATCAAACATACTTTTTTATGCAACGAGCCTATATTGTCAACATATTTCTCAGTGACAGAAAGAGCACAGTTGCTGCACATACTGTCTAAAATTTACTATCTGCAGTATGTCGGAAAGGCAACTTTTCTTTTTTCTTCAATCATGCAATGAGCCAGGCGAGATGTTTTGTGATAACACAGAGAGGTTATTGTTGCTATCTTTAGGGGGTGTCTTTTTTGTTTCTCTTTTTTGTTTCTCATACAATTCTTTTAATTCATATGAGTAAGAACAGTGGCTCTGAGATATCCTGATGTGAAAGACAAGTTTCAATACAGTGCGATCCCGTTATAGCAAACATGGTTATAACAAAAGTTTGTTACAGCAAAGTAACAATTCAGGTCCCCAAATCATCATCTTATTATATATCTTTATACGCTTTATTTGTTCTGCTGTTTATATAAAATTTCAACAAAATGAAAGAAAATTGCAGGTTCCAATGACTTTGTCTTAACAATAGTCGTCTGTCAATAACGCAACCTATTCCTGATATCAATGGGTTGGCCAAATAGTGGGAACATCATAGGATGTCTAAAAGTTTCCCTCTGGTTGTACAATGCCTCTTTCAGGAAGCAAATGTTCTCCTACAGATACCTGAAACTCCCCATACGTTGGTATTTCAACCCCATTATAGCGGTCACATTTTTAAAGGCACATAGACCCAAGGGTTTAGCTGAATGTGTAAGCGGGCGCACGGTGCAAGTTTCCTACAGAGACCTATGCTATCGACTCCTCGTTAGCGCCTACACTTTGACCCATTTCAATGACTCCGAAGAAGTCTGATCCACTGTAGTCAGTGGTGCAATCACAGTTCGGCTCATGATTCGGCTGATGATGGCAGGTTCAGCGAACTTCTTCTGTGACGTCATACTAAGAAGCACGCACCCTGGCATCACTACTGACTGTGTGATGCACAGAGAAGACAACAAAGGCTGTCTTGATGACAGCTCAACTTCTGTAATCTTTGTATCAATGCTACAGTGATTGGCACTACAGTGTACTCCCATTATAACGAACACGGTTATAGCGAAATTCTCGTTATAACGAAGTCTTTTCTGAGCACAACTGACAAAGAAAAACAAAAGAAATGTGCTCCGTTATAACGAAATGCGGATCACTTCCGAAAATATGTAGCGGAACAAGTTTATAGCGTCTCTGCATGGGCGAACGCTTCACATCACCGTGTATGTGTTCGCTCCTTGTGTCCTGCACAGTTTCCGAGGGGAACTTGCATTATTGTAATACAATAATCTGAAATTAAACAAGGTTCGTTTTATTGTTCCAAAGGTACTTTATTACAAAACACACAGATTCTTATACACCTAAATGTCTGTTGGTTCGGAAATGAAATAGGGTTTGTTATTACGAACATTTTGGCGTTATTCAAACAGTTCGTTATTACTAAAGTTCGTTAAACCGACAATGAGATATGGTTCATATTACGACGGTTCGTTAGTCAGAAAATGACAGGAATTCTAAACTTTGTTAATCGGAACATTAAAAAAAAGTTTCGTTAATCCAAAGGTGAAAAATGTGTGTCCACTAACAAAACGTGAAAATTGCAAACCTCATAATTGTCTTAAAGATCCAGTTTACCTTTGGGAGCAGTGATTTCAAAAATTTTCAAAATATCATATTTGATGCATATGTGTAGGTCTGTTGTATCATAAAACATCCTACCATATGAAATATTTGCAATAAAACCTAAAATATAAGGAGATATCAGGGTTTTTCTCAATAAACTGTAACTGTATACGGTTTAGTCTGGATTTTTTTTTATTATAACTATTGTTCACATTTTGTGTATTTAACAACACTTAACATCGATTATACGGATTCAAATTTTGACAGTGGTTGTTTCTATCCCTAACTCACATTTTAGAACTATTCTATAGCACTAATGCTTTCATCTGCAAATGGTAAATTATGCCTTTAAGATAACCGAACCTTCGAAATAACTGACTTTTCTCATTTTTTTTTTTTTTATTTACAAACCTTCGGAGGAATAACAAACCTTATTTCAATGTCGGATTTAAAAACCTTCGGAACAGTGAACCTTTGTCATTTTTTTTTCATTTACAAACCTTTGGAATGACGAAACTCATATCATTTTCCGATAAACGAGCCATCGGAAAACGAACAATATGTTAATATCTAAATCATGAACTTTCGGAATAACGAATCATCAGAAGAGCGAAGCTTCAAAATAACGAACAAACCTTCGGATTCCCGGGAATGGCAAAACTTCGAAACAAAGAGTCTTTTGGAGTAACGAACTTTAGTGAAAAACGAATCTTGGAATAGCGAACTGTAACGGAATCCTGTTTAACTATCATTTTCTATACGATTTATTGTGTGACAACAAACAACTTTATGCTCTCTTTTAAATGTAATATCCAAACAAAATCAAAAAGGTACCATCCCATTTCATATAGCTTTCCAGTGTATGATGAGTATTCAACAAACAGAATTGTATGCGTGGTTTCCATGTTTTTGTTATATATTGTATTTGTTCGGTTATAACGAAATTTCGTTATAACGAAAGAAAACGACCGGTCCCGAGCATTTCGTTATAACGGGAGTGCACTGTATCATCCAACAGTGCCCCCGCAACTAACGGGTCTATGTGCCTTTAAGACACTCAATACCAGCCAGTATTTTGTCACTTACCCTCTGCCCAGACCAGCTGGCCATCAACACTCACTGCAGCAACAATCCCAGGTGCTCCGCATTCATCCTGAGGATGCAAAGGTGCAACATCAAACATTATGAGATTAACATTCTACATTCTGTACTAGTTCAGCTTAAAACAACATTAAGAGTACAGATTTAGTGCACCACAATACTTTTCCAACTCTTCATTCTTTGTCTAATCATATTGATTTTACTTAGATAATTAATTTGAAATAGAGTATAAGGAATCTGATGTTACCATTTCAAGAGTCACAATTTGTTAGTAGTGTCTGACAGTAAAGCTTCAAAGAATGACAGTATAGTATGCTACAGTGACTAGGGGCAACACACTATGTTTCCTTATTTCTGCTATATACACTGTAAAAATCAAACTGCTGTCCACTTGGCCTACCGAGCAAGTGGATTTTTTCTTTCTTTCTTTGTTAATGCCATGTATAAGTCCATACAATTTCGACTTCTTTATTTTTCTCATAATTTGGCACTTGTTTGATAAGTTAGTACTTTTGATCAATTGCAAATATAGCATTAATGCACTCTGTGATGCATCATGCTGCTAACGCATGTTTACTGTTTGTTCACTTATTACCTCCACCAAGGAAGGAGGTTTTGTTTTCCTCAGTGTTGGTTTGTTTGTTTGTCTGTATGCAAAATAAAATGGATTTGAATGAAACTTGCAAGAAAAGTTGATAATGATGCACAGAAATTTTGGTAGTGATTCAGGAATTCTTAAGAATTTTTGAAAGATTTTTATCTTTTGGCAGATAAGGCCAATGAACTTGGGATTTCATGCTGCATGTATTTGAGGTTTGCATTAGATATTATGCTCTTAAAAAGTTATCATGAAACTAGATCATGACAATCTCCTGGACCTGATGCAGTTCATGTTAGAATACTAATGGAATTACAAGAATCAGTAGCTCCAGTATTAGCAGATATTTTCAACACATCATTAAATACAGGCCTACAAAATGTAGTACCAGTAATGTGGCGATCTGCTCAATTCACAAGAAAGGTCCGCAATGTGATGCAGAGAATTATTGACCCATGAGTCCTATAAGTGCTGTCTGCAAAATAATGGAAACACTTATAAAGGGATTCACTAATGGCTCATCTTGAAAATTGACCTCCTAATGCCTCATCAACATGCGTTTAGAAAAGACAGATCCTGTGCTAGTATCCAAATGCTTGAAGTAACATATGACTGGAGTGCTGCCCTTAATGTCAAAGAAATTGTTGACTGTGTTCATCTCGATTATCGAAAAGCCTTTGACAGTGTTCCACATACAAGACTGCTCAAGAAAATTCATGGATATGGAATCAGAGGGAAACTCTGCAACTGGATTAAAGCATTTACTACTTGATCACACACAACATGGAGTAATAGAAGGAACCAGCTCACATGAAAGTGAAGTAACTAATGGAATTCCTCAGGGAAGTGTTACTGGCCCATTCTTATTGTCATCTTCATCAATGACCTACGGGAGATGATATCTTCAATTCCCACGGTTAAACTGTTTGCCGACGATGCCAAATTGTATGCCTCACAACAAGAAGAGACCGACAATAACAACCTTCAGGAAGATTTGTTCACACTCACATCATGGGCCAAGGATTGGCAATTATCTTTTATTCAATTTACAAAGAAATGTAAAGGGATAGTACAGTATTGGTGGAGCTGAGGATTTGGCTTTTAACTTTTTGCAAGATACCAAGAAACCACTTATGAAATAGTACAGAGCATGCCATTCTAAGAGCAATTCAAAGTTTATTTGATGAAAATTGGTTTTGGAATGGCTGAGACATCCAAAAACAAAGTAAAACAAAGCAATCATGAAAAAGTGTGGGTCCCACACTTTATCAGATTCGCTCTTTTTTGGATATCTCAGCCATTTCATAACCAATTTTCATCAAATAAATGTTGAATTCCTCTTGGAATTACATGCTCTTTCATATTTCATAGGAGGTTTCTCATTATCTCACCCAAAAATGCTAAAAACCTGAAGTTAGGTCTCAACCAAAACTGTACGAGCCCTTAAAGTAATGCGCCTTGGAAAGAGAAACCCTGGACTGAGTTATCATCTAAACCCTCACGATACATCAGTACTTCTCAAGATAACACACGAAAAAGATCCTGGAGTAACTTTCGACAGTTACATTGTAGTCTACACTTCTCCAACCATGTCAACAGAGTATGTGCCAAGACAAATCGACTTCTGGGATTAATCAAGAGATCCTTCTCTAACCTGGATGAAAGAGGCTTAGTACAATTATCTATATGAGTCTATCATTCGTCCATCCTCGGATTACTGCAGCAGTGTTTGGCTTCCATAAAGAAGGACATTGTCAAACTGGAGAATTAGTCGGGTACCTAAGGGGGGTCACCGTGCACCCCCCCCCCCCCCCCAGGACTCCTCGAAACTTACATTTTCAGGATCCTCATGACATACCAAAACATAATCAAGATGTTAACAGGAACGAAAAGTGGCTGTTCTAGGTGAAATTTAATGCATTCTATTGTTTTTCATAATTTCTTATGTATTTCTTTGTTTTTCAACTTTTTCAACTTTTGTTTTTTCTTTGTTTTTCTATTGGAAATTGTCACTGATCACTTTTCTACCATAATTAGCACAAAACTTATCAATGAAAGTGATTAATTGTAAAAATAATAAGGTTTTCATGACTTTCATGACAGAGCACCTGTTTTCCATAGGAAATGTACACAAAAGCACAAAATTGTGCCCGTTTTGGGACGACATTCCGTTACAAAAATGGGCGTGACTTCGCAAAAGTATGCGGGGAAGTTGCAAATTTGGTCTCAAAAGTTGCGTGAGACTTGAACAAAACAAAGTCAAGTAAGTTTTGAGGAGTCCTCGGGGGTGCATGGTGACCCCCCCTCCCCCCCCCCCCCTTAGGTACCCTACTATGTAGGCCCTACATGTAAGCACATATATATTACATACATACATAAGGACGCCACCCCCCCCCTCAAAGTTTCGCGCTATAAATCTGTCGCGAGGCTTCTTGACTTTGTTTGTCATGAGGATCCTGAAAATGTAAGTTTCAAGGAGTCCTGGGGGGTGCACGGTGACCCCCCCTTAGGTACCCAAGTTAATGTACAATGAAGAGCAACAAAGCTGTTACTTTGTCTGACAGACCCGAGTTACACAGAACGACTAAGGAAACTGCGCCTCCAAATGTTGTCTTTTAGGAGAAACAGAGCAAATATGATCCAGACATTTAAGATCTTTAATGGCCTAGATGATTTGCACAGCCCAGATTTCTTCCAGCAATCATTCCAGGACGAGAGGTCACATACATTGTACTTCCCAAGCTCAGAAAACTCCACACAAACTCAAAACTATGACAAAGGAATTTCTCTCATCATGCAGTCAACCTCTGGAACAGCCTACCACTGGAAGTCATCAATAGCAATATTATAAACTCCTCCAAATCAAATTTAGAGAAGGCATGGAAATGTGAATTCCTTTCTAATGCTCTTGCCCTATGCATGCAAATAGTAGTGCAAAAAATACATGTAGCATGACACAAGAGGATGCAGAGGGGCAAATAACGTGTGCAGTATTGGGCATCCCCCTCCCTTTATTTTTTGCCAAAACAAAAGAAATAAAAAGAAAAAATGGGGGTGCAGGCGCCCCCTTTAATTTTGTAAAGGCGCCCCCTCTTTATGGAATGCCTGGATCCACCCGTTTTGTTTGTAGCTACTTTATGCCCAACATCAGGGTTAATCAAGGTAAATGTTTAATACCGGTACTAGTAGTTGTATCACTTACTTTAGCTCTCTGCAAAAGATCCCTCGCTCTGCGGACTGCAGCTTCATACTTGTCCCTCGATGTCACTCCAGTTTTCTCTACCCTTTCATCTGTGACCTTGCAGGCCCCTTCTTTTCGCTGAGGTGCTTCAAATGCTGAACACGAGGCTCTGAACTCTGGCAATGGCGGGTTATCTCTCAGTTTGTGGGCAGTCACATAAGCGGCAACACCGCCGCCAACAAGAGCCCCAACGGAGAGCAGCAGACTGCTACGGCTACGGCTACCACTGGTCAGCGGTGAGGTCGACAGCCTTGACCGCAGCTTTGGCATGCCACCTGAAAGCATCCTTGACTTTAATGCTGGCAAAACGTCTGATAGAGAGTGCTTGTAGAAAGGGGTAGACTCAGGGCCTTGATAGGAGCAGCTGAACAGCAAAGACCAAACTGATTATGTTTATATGTGTATATACATGTAGGCTCCGTATTGTACTGATGAAGCCAATGTATTCCAGTAGTATATAGAGAGGGAGAACAAATAGACGCTATATTTATAAGAAATCATTCATACTCGTAGTCATAGAGTTACAAGTGTACAGTGGGGTAACTCTTTATGTAAACAATTCAACTCACTTTTTATGACTTGTACACCAAATTAAAACAGGTGTCATGCCCTTCAGGTATAATTCGGGGACCCATGGCCACGTACACTGTCACATTCATATTACAGGACTGTAATGAGTGTATCATGTTACTAAACTTTGAGGAAACACATTTTATTATTGAAAATGAATTACAGGTCATGGGACTGTCTGATATTTTGCTAGTAGTACTTTCTTTTAATTGTGTAACATTTATGATTTAGTATCCCTATGTTCCTTTTTGTGTGACTCACTTTCTCCACAGATTCATGAATTGCAGTGAGGTTACCAGAATAATGGTTCCTCCCCCCCCCCCCTTCCTATACAACCATTCTTAATACTGTACATCAGTTTGACTAGGGCCTACTTTATTTGGCTTTTCAGCACTGCCATCATAATGTAGTGCCCCTAACATTAGTACGTTTAAATTCAAATCGATTGATTCATTGGCACATTGACAATTCATTAAATTAGAGCAGAGGGGTAGTAACAGTTAGAGGTGACTTTGAATAGCTTTGTCAAAGGACGAAACATGCAATGTTTGGTTTTAAAGTTTAACAGAACTCAGAAGTTAAACTTTGTAGTCAATAGAGTTGCAAGTTGTAGAAATCTAGATTTAGTAGCCTAGATCTATCTTAGTTTCTTTACCGTAGTGGGGGCTTATGCCTCAGATTGTTGGTGCTTCAACTGCACACACAAGGTTCACCGCTCGAAAGGATACAGGATGTCGACGTCGAGATCGTACCACAAGCGCCCCTGGGAATCCCAGCGTTCGTTCCTACATCGACTCTGCTTTCTCTCGCCTCTGTATCGCCCATCCGACTCGACTGCTGGGCTGCTGCTACACTTACTAGCGGTGCTGTGTGACAATACAATTACCAAGCTGGCGGCGTTGCTTCCTTCACACATCGACTGCAGTTCTGCTTCTGCCAACTCGGCCCACAAATATGTCGACCTTTATCTACACCTCGACCTCTCACCAATAATATTAATAAGGTATCCTTGACAAGGATTATGCTTATGGTTTGAATCTACACTACTGTATAACAAATCTGCTTGGTTATGTCAAATCTCGTGTAGAAGACCTGTCGTGCAGATGACAATGGTATTGTCTTGAAATGCCCTTCGATCAGTTTTGATCAAAAGTCTGAATATGATTTGTGAATGTCAACTTGGACTTGAGAATGGCTAGCTGTCCAACTGACAGAACGTCCAGACAAAGATGTCACGGCGTGAAAAAAAAAAATTATATATATGTATATATATATATATATATATATGTGTATATATATATATATATATATATACATATATATATATATACATATACATACATATATATATATATATACATATATATATATATATATGTCACGTGAGTGACTTTTTTTTTGTCTCTGCTACTCTGACGCCGACAGAACGGAAATTCAAACTGTTTGCATGCAGTTATGTTCGAGTTTAATCTTTCAAATCTTTGTAGCTTTCTCGTTCACAGCATATAACAATACATTGGGCATAAAAGATAGTCGGAAACAAATCACAAATACATAACTTAGGTTATCATGGATGACCTGAACTGGTGATCCCCTCAACTTGGCTCAGTCGTCATCGATGCCGGATACACTCGTCGTCGACCTCGGCACAGTCGCTTGGCTTGTCTGTTGGAAGCATCCCTTGACTATTGGCCACTCAGCTAGACGCTAGCTACCCTATCGGCGGTCCTCTCAGCTCCTCGGCCTTCACTAGTCCCAGCAACCACGCAGACTCCTGCCTTGACCCGCGATGCCCGAGCTCAAGCGACGACGAGCAGGCAAATGGAGATTGAGCCCCGTACCAAAGTTCGGATCATAATTGTCCAAGTTCAGTTTATATCAGCAGCTGGAGCTCGCATCTCACCGACGTGGAAAACCCCCGGAAAAACGACTGCTGCCTAAGCGGAGATCTATGCTGGATGTCTGATTAAAGTGTTTCTCCCCGATCCCCTACATTCATCAGCTTTTTATTACCTCTCCTAGCCATAGAGATTAACACTTAAGTCCCTTACACTCACATACACTTGTCTTTTCATGCCTTTCCTACACTGAAGAAACCATCCAATCATCATGCTTAAATATTGCCCTATTGAAACTGTACACAATATGTCTAGCCATCGTCTAGACTGCTGTTACATAACATCTTTACTCATGAACTTGTGAATAAATTACAACCAACACCCTAGTGACACTGACATAGCTGAGCCTCGACTGAGCTAGAGAACATTCCTAGCCACCACCTGGATGGGAGCTATTACACAACACCTCTAATCTGAGTTAATACATAATACTGCAAACCGGGCATGCTGTTGCCATGCTATTTCTTTAACTTTTGCTTTGTCTCATTTCATGTGACTGCCCTGTCTGAATTTGACTGATTTAAACATGCTGTTGCTATGCCAGTTTATTCTTTTACTTTTACTTTGTCTCATTTAATGTGAATTTCCAGACAGTCACTTTCTCGCAGTTTGACCTAGTGGCTTTCTAGGACAGCTTTAAAACTCTAAATCTTTGCAAACTCAAACAAATTCGATTTTACTTCACTGGCAAAATCAGATAAATTTCTCTCCTGACAATATATATATATACATGCTGAGAATTCACGTATGGCTCCATGAAGAAATGAAGAAATAAACTGGTAACGCATTTTTTTTTTTTGCCAATAAAGAATGAGTTTATTCGACTAAAAAATGCATTACCAGTTTATTTCTTCATTTATATAATTATGTGGGGATAATACAAGGGTCAGTTGTATTTTGTATATTCCTATCTTTCACTCCATTTTTATACACAAAACGCATACGTAGTGAAAAGAGAGAGAAGGGAGGGAGCGTTCGCCCTTCTGAAAGTTTGGATGTTATAGGCCTAACCGTACTGATTATAAATAGATAGGGTCTCCATTATTATTGTAATATTGAGGCATGCATGATGAGTGAAAAAAAAAATGATGTTGCATTTTGTTAGGATATTGTCAAGGCCAACAGATTATGGATTATACGTCACGGAAATCTGTTAGTGATTGAGAAGCTCGTGGTTGAGAACTTCACGGGCGGGAGGGAGAGGGAGAGAACGTGATAAGGAAATTTAAAAGGGGTGCATTGGAGCGAGAGGGGAGGTATAACCAGTAAATGCAGTGCATATTTATGTGCATCATTACGAATTTTCTTCGCGAAAGCATTAGATTTAAGAATTACAGGTATCAACAAGATTTGATGTACATCTGCCGACCTTGACCGACAAGTATGTCTAATTCCGCAAAAAACTTCTCATTTCGGACATTTTTAAGCGAAAAACTGACCCAGCAAATGTCATTATTATAAATGAGAAGTTTTTCGCGGAATTAGACATACTTGTCGGTCAACACTACTACAGACCCGAAGTGGAACATATAATTACAGAAAAAAAAAACATTTTTTTTTTTAAAATCTGTATATAAACAGAAATGCGCAAAGATCATTACCAATGGAGACAGCAATTCTTGCTTTTCTTTGTTTTTTTAAATATCAGTTTAATCTGAAAGAAATGCGACACATTTTTTTCCATTTAAACATTTCTTTTTCAGAAATATGCTAATATTGTATAGTTCCCATGCAGTAACAGGACTCCAGGACGCAATCAATAGGTGATGTGTATGCAGAATTGTTGTCGCGCAGTAGTCATGTACTATATAGACATGCTCGATCATGCATGGCAGTTTCAAACTTCTTTCGAAATAGGGTACCCATATGGGTAATTCTCATACTTTCTTTGAAGAGATCATCTAGCCCCACTTATGAGGCCGTCGAAACAGGGAGGGTACCACCTCCTTGGTCGAACCAGGTCCACGGTCAAACCACTGACTCAGTCTACTCATTGGGTCGAACCAAACCCACACTTAGGCCGAGTTATAGTAGGGGGCGTTCACTGTACAACATACAGAAATTTGTGCGTACGGGAGTACCTTTCTCAAATAGATAGCCCTACCGGCATGTTGCGCAACCTTCCAACAGACCCATGGCCCATCATGCGGAAAATCTTGTGTAAACTCTACGTGTGGCAAATGCATGCAGGAGACTCGCCAGCCTAGAAGAAATACTCCACCATCCACAGCAAAATACAGTTGACAATAGAATTGGGGTTCGTCACAAACAACGCTAGCACTATCAAAGGTTCGCCGACAAGGTTAGCGGAAGAAATTCTTCCTAATCAAGAGCATATTAGTCCATGAACGGACGGCGACGGGTTGGTGAGCCCATGCAAGCAGAGCAAAGGGAGGAGCAACGCGGGCAGTGAGCGGTGTTCAGCACCTCGCGTGTCGTGGAGATCGGTCACTCAGCTCCGATCGCTCTGAAGAGTCAGAGTCAGAACTTATCAGTCACCGCGAAACTGTGGGCACATGTGTACATGTTGTGTATGTCTTCTTGGACTGTGTTTCGCCAAAGTCTCCATCATCTGACACGTACAATGGCTGACAATCTACCGTTTTTCACCCAAGGCAAAGTGGTGAAGGGATTTGGACGAGGAAGCAAGGAATTGGGCATACCCACGGGTAAGATTGCAATAGATCTATAAACGAAATCCCCACTTCGGTCAACCAATAAATTTAAATTTAAATTTACTTTACTGATTGCTTCTTTCAAATAAAACTTGTGTAAAATTTACAATTTACTGTTAAGTTGTTATAGGGTCTATGCAATTAGTTGTCATAAACCATACAATGATGTTCAATAAAACCAGAAGAAGAAAATCATAAGTGATACTTAATTGGAACAACAAAGTGGCGTAGTGAGTAACAAACAAAATCCTCATACATAATTCATTATTTGTGTGTGTGTGTGTCTGTCTGTGTCATAAAACAATACAATGATGTTCAATAACCGCAGAAGAAGGAAGCCTGTTCCGAAAATCATAGGTGATATTTAATTGCAATGACAAAATGGCATATTGAATAACAAACAAAATTCATCATAGGGACATAATAATTCATTATTTTTTGTGTGTGTCTGGGTCTGTGAACATTCATTTGTTCAGTGAAGAGTAAAATGAGAAATGAAAGCTTCTCCACAGCTACAAATGGGGGCGCAAATCAACCACTCAAAACTTTTCTGCTCCCTCACCTACTGATACCTTCAGCCTTTCATAAATCCTTGCCTTGTGTTTGATATCACTCAGCAAACTTCCCGGAAGACGTCGTAGAGCACCTACCGGAAGCCCTTTCCACCGGGGTGTACTATGGTTGGGCATCAGTCGACAATGGCGATATTCACAAGATGGTGATGAGCGTTGGATGGAACCCGTACTACCACAATGAAAAAAAGTCCATGGTGAGTAATGTGTGGTTGTTGCCTTCCTTATTGTTTCTTCTTCCCCCCCCCCCCTTTCCATTTCTGTGGAACCTACAAATTGTATAAATATTGTATAAGTGCAAGTTCCAGTGAACTGTAACTTTTAAGCATATATCTAGACAGGTTAGTTTCCCTGTCATTTTGAGTAATGATGTTTCTGTAAAAAATTACACTGTGATTTAAAAGCAGTTTTGTAGGATCTTTGTTACATTGTATATATACAGTTCTTGCATTAATATGGATTTCCTATTCAGGATATATTCAAAAATTTTCCTTTGAGATACACTTTACTTTCACTGTAGAGCCCCTGACATCTCCCAATTAACACTTGCTGTGCTATGGTTTTGCATATCAGGGTTTGTCATCCATGGTGTCGTTATGTAAACGATTATTTACAGACATTCAAATGGTTTTAAGCATCCCATATTGAAACTAAACAATGCTGTACAGTGTAAATATCCTTTAACAATAATTTACTTAACGTGTGGAAAACATTTCTTGCTGATATGTTTTCATAAATAAGGCTTTAACCCCCTCCCCAAGAAACAAACAAACAGATGAACAACAAAAAAAAATACTGAATCAAAGAACAATTTGTGTGTAAAGCTTTTGATGTGACAGCATGTTGATAAGATAAATGATGCACTGAGGACTGCACTTTTTAATTTTGAAAAACGCTAAAAATTTAAAGTCTTCATGGTCATTGAAAAGCATATCACACAGCCTATCTTTTTCTTTTTCTTTTTGTTGAAGTCAGGAGATTGACCACACGCTATTAAAATTTGTTGTATCAAAATCACTACTTCATAGATCAAACTTTGTGGTCAGTTGTGGTCAGCTGACCATTTACACTAATGGTCTGCTTGCCCAGGTATTTCTCTTATCCATGAAATGTTTACCTGGAGGCTGATTTCTCTTGTCAATGTTTAACAGACCTGCAGAGATACTAACACACAGTGCTCATGTGTAGATACTGTACATTGTACAGTTATTTTATACAGCAAGATATTAAGGTCATCAAGCTTATCCTTCATGATGAATTTGTTGGCTGATACTCTGCTGATACTGCGTTGTGTGTTTCATGTCCTCTTTCTGGGGTTCTATGACGTTTGTTCCTGCAAAAATTGCTCCCATGAAATATCTGCATGCTATAAAGCCAAACATAAACTTGTTCTACAGGGAATAATTTTCCTGGTATCGCATCGCAATTTGCTATGCATTTTTACACCAATGCTATACAAACTAACTTTTGTATAGCAGTTTTCTTCCAAAGAAGTGTACAGGATACCACTTGAAATACGTATTGTTCATCAGCTGAAATTGCTAATCAAATTTGAGTTGGAAAATTATTCCCTGTTCTACCCACAAACATACATTGTACACTGTAGTCCTAACCTTAATCCTAGATAAATCCTCACATCAAACTAAACCTGAAACCCTGTCACAATCCTTTCCCTAACCTGAAGTCCTCAGAAAAAATAAGACCAGAGCAACTGTAGCAGGGGCAATTGTTATTTCGCCTTTTCTGAAGGTTCACTGTGTGTGGGCACAGGTTATGAGTATGGTATTTATACTCTACAAGTGTACATTGCACATGTAGTTCTGTGGTTCTCAACCTGTGGGTAGCGAAACTCTTTCAGGTGGGCTGTGACGTCTTTCCAAAGTAGAATAAAAAAAGATAATTTGTATTTGATCTAACTGGGCCTCGAAACACTTTGTGCAATACAGGAGCCAAAGATGGCGTCGGATTTAAAAAGGTTGAGAAGTACAGCTCTAGTTCATTCTAGAATTTTATTTGTAGTGCCGGCCAGCAAAAAGATGAAAGGGTGTTTTTCCCATGCAGGCTTTCAGCTCTTCACTGTGGAATTAGCAAGCCATGGCATTATGCTTTGTATGGCGGTGTCTGTTTTTGTATTCTTGTGTCACATCCTCCTGTCATTTATCACTGTCAAAAATGTACATGTACAATACCAAGTTCAATTCTAGTGAGATTATTGCAAACTGCCTCGGGTCTTCACATTCCAACTGGCGCCAGCATATTAATCAATACTCCTTGGAAATGCTGTTTCACTACCCAACCCACATTTATTGTAGTACATGTACTTGTACCTCCATAGTTGTTGTTTTTGCATTTCACAAATCAAACTCCCATTTCTGTACTGTAGGTGATAAAGTGACCCCCCCCCAAAAAAAAAAAAAAAAAAAAAAAAAAAAAACCACCCTGTACATTCAAAAATATTTAGAAAAAAGGAGTTAAAGTACTTATGATCATGAAAAATTTTGAACCATCTTTGTGATTTGATACATGTACATGTATATTTTTTTTCATATGAACAAAAAAAAAAAAAAAAAAACTGTTCAATCATTGAAAATTTAGTGTGATGGCATGAATTGCACCAATAGCACCATTGGTCATACTGTGCCAAGATTCTAAAGGTTTATGGTCCGAGAGAACAAATTATTTTTAGGAATAAGTTTGGAATTATTATTGCATTATTATGTGGTCTATGAATCACTGGCAGCCGAGGAGTTCTGAACTTCTTCTTTGACTAAATGAATTCTTTTATCATTTCATTAATACTGTCCTGTTTGTAAAAGACAAGTATACGATGTACATCATGTAGGTCCTCAAGGGACAATTCATACACCTAAATGTACTTGACGTTTAACTAGCATGTTCTATGAATACCAGTAGTTCTCCTGTGTCAGTGTGCACCAAATTGTCAATCCACCAGATCCTTGGAAATATTCATTGCCGCTGGGGCGACAAAAGCTTGTTAGTGTACATCTGAAATTTTGGTAGAAGTCACTTTCTTTTTTTTTTTTCATTAATCATCCTACTGAACATGTACAGTAGTCAGTCCGGTGATGTCCCATCCAAATCCTAGCTGTCCTAGAAGTCACCATGGCGTGCCAAAGGAAAGGCGATCCCATTTTTTTATCTGAGAGATTGAGCTGAGCCCTGTGTTATTTTGCTCTGCTGATATGACTTTTTTTAGATACAAGGGTTTGTTGCCCTAACAGGAATAAACAATTGTGTGTATTTGTATTCCATGTAGATTTTTGAAAGGTCATCAGAGGTGTCAAAGTATTCACCAGTGAGGCTGCATGGCAGTGAAATGACCATGTGAATATCATGAGGATTATGCCAAGGGAAAGTCAGGTTTTTTTGTGTCACTCATAGGCCTAGATTCAAGTGAACCTCGATTTGACTTGACCCACATCTCCTCTTCTGCCAATAGTGCCATTCCCTAATGATAGAACCACTTGTTACCTATTTTCCTTTTCATTTCCTTATCGATGCTTGCACACAGAGAAACAACACATTTCTTCCTCTCCACACCTTATCTGCTTGTTCATTTGGAGATTTTATTTTTCCCGTCTGACTCATGAATTGTTCCTTTCTGTGTGTTCATGTTTTGGTTGTTGTTGCATTTCTCTTTTATGGGCTGCACACACCAGTTCACCTACATTTGTACATGTACAGTAGATACAATGTACCACTAGCCTTTTGTACCTTTTGCTCCTGACCTGGTTATGAAGGCCAGTGTATCATTTCCTTGGACTTCTGCGTTTAAAATGTGGCCATGTCATCAGGTGTGTATAATACAGAGCCAATGAAAGAATTTTCAATAGAGTAATTTATTGTCCATAGTGGTTGTGTATAGTGTTACAGTGTCAGATTGGATCCATTGCAAAAAGGTTGCAAAAAATGCATGAACTCATCTAAAAGACTTACAGTTTGTATGTTATATGCAATTAAAGCTTTGTCATAATAAACCATTCTAGATAAGATCTCTGCATCACAGATATTCTACTGTAAATGTAGCTTGAATATATTCATCAGACAAATTTCCAGGATACAGAATACAATAAGTACACTGCACATGCTGTGTGAAAAAGGCTTTCTTCTTCACAAGAGATCTTTACATTTCAAAACCTCTCCCATTCTTGTTGTTCTTCTGTAGGAAACGCATATCATCCACACCTTCAAGGAAGACTTCTATGGATCCATCCTGAAGGTTGGGATCGTGGGATACATCCGACCCGAGCAGAATTACCCCAGTCTCGGTGAGTTGCCTTCTGTCACCACGGCGACCCAAAGAGATGATGGCTTGAAAGTGGATAGGGTGCATATTACCAGCATGGAAACTTCACAGACTCTCATGTAGATGTAAACATACTTAAAATGGTCACAGTAACCCAGGGTCAGGTAGCTTTTCCAATGTTAGCACTGCCCATCCAGAGGGATCCCTATCATAATTATAACCCCCAGGAATGTCAGGTGTCTTTTTGTCTTCTTCCTCTTTTTTTTTTTTTTTTTTTTTCATCCCGGTGAAGAGAATGGCATGGCAAGGACATTCAAACCAGACAGGGTTCAAACTTGAGACCAGCTGATTAGGAGTCTAGTTAGTCTTTTCATTAGACCATGGTCCCAATTGATGTATTGACCACAAAGCACCTGGGCAAGCATTTCTGGTCAAATTAAGATGCTTTATTCCGAGAAAGACTTTTTAAGAGGGTCTTTAAAAGTAGGAGTTTTGGCTCCCTGTTGCAAACCCTCAAGATTCTACCCAAACCCATTACCTGGAGATGGCTACTACCTCCAGATTAAAGGGTTTGTACAGTTCTGGTTGAGGTGAGAATTTCGCTTTTACCGTTTTGCGAGATATTTAGAAACCACTCTATGAGATGTCAAAGAGCATGCAGTTCTAAGGGGTATCAAAAGTTTATACGATGAAAATCGTTTTTGAAATGGCTGAGATATCCAAAAACAAGGTGAAACAAAGAGATCCTAATAAAGTTGTGGCATGTCGCCTTTAGCACTTTTTGGGATATCTCAGCCATTTGAAAACCAGTTTTCATCAAATAAACGTTGAATCCTTCTGAAACTTACATGCTCTTTCATATTTCATAAGAGGCTTTTCATTATCTCACTTAGGAATGTTCAAAACATGAATCCCCACTTCAACCAGTACTGTACAGTCCCTTTAACACCTACGCTTTATCTTTTTGTATATGAAATTGGTGTATCTCACATTGTTTTATTTCACAAGAAAAGAAATGATACCGTAATTTGTCTAGTTGTGACAGAGGTTGTCTTTCAGTCACACTGATACGGCAAATTCACTTTTTGTGTAGGCAGATGTACTGCATTGTTATTCATTCAATACTACAACAAATGGAATCCAAATTTAAATACACTGTAGTCTTAAGTAGCTAGTACATTTTAAAAAGAGCTTTTATTCTATGTAAGGTTATGACTTCTGTGGCGTGACGCTATGCTTATTGCTTTAAATACATATACTTTTTTTGTCTCATTTTACTTTCTTTTTCTCAGATGAGCTGATCAATGCAATCAAGTCAGACATAGCCCATGCAGAGAAGCAACTATCAGAGCCCGATGCCATCAAATACAAGGACGAAAACTTCTTCAGGGACGTGACTTCACAATTGTGACCATATCTTAAATGTTGACCTCTGTAGTTTTTAAATCAGATTTTTATATGCACTTGTTACATATATATCTATATATTTTGCAAGAAGCTCAAAGCTATTGATAGAAATGGGAAGCAACTACATGTAAGTGTCAGTGGGAATAGAAATTTATCTTAATGGTATTTTTGTCACAAATTTGCAAATGTTCTCACACAGATGAATTAGAATTAAAGGTGGTGCATATCCATGTTGGTAGTACAGGTATGGCGTGAATTTTAGCAGATTAATTTTGATGCATGGTGGAAGTGATGCCATTGGAATGAAAAAGGAAGTAATCATAACTTATTCAGAATGTTTGTTGGGAATCTTTGTATGTGATGAGGTGCTCTCAGAACTATATCTATACTGCAAGGGTGTTTTTTTTTTTTTTTTAAGAGTTCATTTTTATTATTCCCCTGGCACAAAGTGTCAGTGGCGGCCTTTTTACTCTAAAATTCTTTCAGAACAAGCAATCATGCTACCAAAAGAACAGTGACTATGATTAATGACTTCTTTGTAATGATGTTTTTTTCATTTCGTCATTCTAGGAGGCATGGCTCTGTTTCGCAATTTCCCATCACTGTTTACAGAGTGCTGTTTTGCCAGTAACGACAAATAGGGTTACCATTGTGTTTGCTATGGTGTAGATCACCACATTTCTTTTGATGCCGGCATTTCTTTGTGACCATAAAAAACATGATTTATGTGTAGTATGTGGTGGGGAGGGAGCACAAAAAAGGATTCTTTGTTGTGCTCTAAGAATATGAGCTTTACCTTGTGAGTTATAGTTCATAACAGTTGAGATCTATGTTGTCTGTTCCCCGTATGGTACATGTACATGTAAAATAAAAAAGAAAAACTAAAATATTGGGCCAAGAATTATGCGTGGTCATTGTGTGTTGTAATCTGAATGTCTTCTGTACTAGCCAAAATGACGGCACAGTCTACGTTGACAGTGAAGTGTAATGCAGGCAAGACCATGATACCTCTCTTCCACAGAGCTTTTGCTCACTTGTCGGAAGCAACATTTTTGCTTTTTTTTTTTTTTTTTTTCCAGACTGAATTGTATTGTATCACAGTCCAAAAAATCTGATTTGTGTTGGTCAACTATATGTATCATGTCATCATTTCTGATGTGTTGGGCGTGATCTGATGATGCAAGATTGTCCAATAAAGGAACTAAGCTCGGAGCTTAGTTCACCATCGGACACCATTTACAGTAGCGAAGCAAGTCATTGTCGGAAAAATGTCAATTTAAAGTCTGGTAAATGTCAAGTCAGTCCAGTCACTGGAATGTATGTATGACATTATTATATTAGTGTTTTGCAACAATTGGGCGTGTCCACCCGGCTTCCCATTACGGTCTGTCAAGAATTCGAAGGTTACCAAAGTAAGGGTAATAGCACTTTAAAAGTTAATTTGAGTCCAGGTTCTAGTGCTCTTTTGGCATTGGTGTCACACTTGATGAGCCTTGGTGCAAGTCTCTGGACCTTCTCAGCTCACATTTCATTGGAAGTCATCGAAACGCTGATTTTTTTTTTTTTTTTTTCATTTTGGGGATCAGATGAGCCTCCTATGGTCAGGGGGGGGGGGCGGCTTTAAAGGAGACGGTGTCGTGTGATCAAGAGAGAGATGTGAGGCTATATAGAATATGCAATGCCATGTCGATAAACAGTGTGCTCTCTGAATGTACAGGTAGTCCTCTGCTGCACGTACAACGTAACCTCGCACCGTATCCTGTTATTGGTCAGACAAGCCTTCAGATTTAATGCCGGCCAATATAATGAGAGTACCAAGTATTCAGTATTCATATGACAGGATCACCACCCAGTTTGTTGGCCTTGGTGAGGTCAAAGTTCAAACATTGATTAGATTATGTCACAGGAGAGCAAGGAGGGTTCTATACAACCTTGCAGACGATTTAGGGTAGCAATAGGAATTTTGTGCGAAGATACAGATATCACACGAAGACCTCGCTATTGCTGTACCTCCATCTTTATCAGTATTCTATGGTTAGTATTTTCTTTTAAAGCGTATACCCTGATAGTTCCCGCATTCCAAACCTTTGTGGATTTTTTTTTTTATTTTTAGTGTTTGCTCCTGTAAGATTGAATGGCTGAAATCTGACTGACAGAAGGACAAATTTATTTTGAATGTTACTAGAGAGTCGGTCTGCATGATTTTCTGGGTAGTTTGAACCACTTCCGGAAGACATTCTACTAGAAAAGACAAGGTATAATATCCGTACAGCACAGTAATTGCATAAAGGCCATAGCTTTTGATATCTGAAGAAGTCAGAATACAGTTTGTAGCATCTTGTTTCTTGTTAACTTGTGTATCCAATCCAAGGAAAATCATGGAGCAAATGAGGGAGATATCACTGTTAAACCAGCAGCAATCCAGTGAGTTACTGTATAGTAGATCCTGAGGCATTACCAGTGTACGCCGCTAATGTAGCCCTCTACACCTGTTTTGGTAATTATGCGCTTCTGTCAGGAACATGTGCAGATCTGGGGCCCGTTTCATAAAACTTGTCATCAGTGACAACTGCCACATTTCTATGATAAATTTGCTCTCGGCCAATCAGATACAAGGATTTCAGTAGCTTGTCACATCTATGACAACTTGTCACAACTTGTCACTAATGACAAGTTTTATGAAACGGGCCCCAGGTGTATGGGTAAGTATCAGGAGCTTGAAGGGGAATTTATCCCATATGTAGATTCAGTAAGTGAAGACATTAATAGTAGTTTGATGAATATGTGTCTGTAGTACACTTGATGTTCAGGGACAGAAAATTGGACCATCCATTTTAAGTTCTGACTCTTTAAAAGTTTTGATTTAATCCATGTGCTATTATTGATGGATAAGAAGCCTCCAAAATTTGTGAGAATTCAGCGTACATATATTTCCACTTTTCTTACATAATGAAAGAGCATTTTAACCTCTTCAGAAGGCATGGTGAGTGATATTATCATTATCAGTAACTAGACAAAGGATTGTGTACTTGACATACAGTATAAAGAAATTTGCACAGATATTTAAGTCGAACTCCTCTGCAAGTAATTATTTGAGCAGTTTTACATGTTGGGGGTCTATATTGGTATTTACTCTTTTACGTGTATTATGAACTGCATTATGTTGCGTACTGTATTGTACTGCATTATGTTAAGTGAGTTTTCGTAATAGCCCATGTGAATTCAGGGAATGTCATTTCTTATTCTCATTTTTATCTTCTGACAGGACTCTTTTTCTTTTCTTTTTTTTTTTTTGCAAAATACACTGTACATGCATTTTTGTCAAGACTGCCAACACTTATGTTTTTATGATGTGTTTTAAATATTTTTTTTCTACATAAACAGTAAGAAGATAGTTCTCTGTAATGTCAGTTAGCATCCTGAGAATGTGCAATTTTCTTGTTTTTTAACCACAATCTGATTTAAACCGTACTGTTGTCTGTATATTTTGTTGATCTGCAGATGATGGCAACCCTGCAATTTGATAAGGTGGTCACAGTCATTTTGTATTCAAATGATAACACAACGTGTAATTCACTCTTTCGAAAGATGGACTTAAATCTCACTTGCATATCCAAATTCCATTAAATTCCATTTGTGCAAACAAAACTCTGATTTATCAACTGGTATGTGAAACCAAAGCCCAATATAAACATGGATAGCGTGAAAACAGCAATATTAATGCAACAGATCAGTGTAAGTTTGAGGAATATCAAGCATTCAATTCAAAGGTCGTTGATTTTTAAAGTTTAGGTGCTGTTATCTCTTGATAAGAAGACTACTCCACTTCATTTTGTCATTATGGACAAAGGAACATATAAAGACATTTTAGTTTATTTTCACTTTTCTAGCATAATGAAAGAGCACTTGACTTATCTTGATACATATACTTCTTTTAGAAAGCAGAGGGAATAATATTACCCTTTACTTATGCCAGTAACAAATCAATGAAATGTGTACTTTTCATGAAAAATGAGATTTTGTGGAATTCTTATATTTTCTTTATATTGTTGTCCAAAATGACATCATGAACTGTAGTAGTCTTCTTATTTCAATGATGGCACCAAAATTTTAAAAATTCATAACTTTCAAATCAATTTTTCCTCAATTTTCCCTCAAACTTTCACACACTAAATGTGTGTTCTACTAATATTGCTGCTTTCACTCTGTGCACATTGATATTTGGGCTTTTAATGTCCTGCAATCCATCCTTTGCTCTGCTCAAGGTGGAGATAAAAATTAGTGGTATGTGACACTAACCTAGCAGAGAAATGCATTACAGTACATAGAACCTGCCCTACCACTTGTAACTTCGCATTGAACAAATAAATGCAAAGTACGCTTTGTCGTTGTGTTCATAAATTGACATGAATTACCGCACCTCGGTGCTGACACGTACACTGGGAAATTTTCAGAGATAAATCATTTGAAGCTATGTAACTAAGCCGGAACATCCAGACTTGGCCAGTGTTGTCATGGTTACAAGTGATGTTTTATTTAGAGTGATGGAGCAGTTTTCTGGTAGAGAAGGGCAGGGTAATGGACAGGTTGATCCTATTTGCATTGTGCTTCATCAGTAGCCGTGTCATCAATAATGCACGCGGAGGTACCCCCTTTTCAGCTTTCAGTAGAACTTGTGTGTGAAGAATGCCTTTGAAGTTCTCCTGGGACAAGATAGTTGGTGAGGTGCCAATTGTTAAGATAAAAACAGATGGAATGTACTGAAAGTCGGTGAGTAAACAAAACCTCCCTTACGTGTATGCTTGAATTGTACACTCACCATAATAGCCCCATTCACACATACAAAATAGTGGGTTACCGAGTACGCTCCAAAACGCAAGCGTTTTTTTTGCAGTGGTTCACATGCTCCGAATTAGTGGGGTAGCCATCACGCTCTGAAACGCTAGTTTTTTGCAACTGTTCATACATACAAAAATAATGTGCGAATTGCAATGAATAAATCTATTAAACTATCGTTCTCATATGCCTCACAGTGGTATGGAGTGCACGCTGTTGTGATGTTAGCTTTGAATGATGGGATATAAAAAATCAAGTTTATTTGGTCACATGTCACCGCAGGGCAGAAATACGAGCAAGATCTCTTGGGTTTAGCATTGCACTGCTGATCATGCTAATTTTGTGGGGGGGGGGGGGGGGGGGGGGGGTGTCCACAGGTGCAAAAAAAAACCAAAAACTTGAGTTTGCTAGCATGTTACAAATCTCAAGTTTTGCAACCCACTAATTTGTGTATGTGTGAATCCCGGTAACATTACTTAAGGTACCCTGTAACACAGAACAGGTCAGCCTAATATTATGGTATATTAACCATAGGCAAATTTTATATCATATTAACCCGTTCCATACTAAATTCTGAAATCCCCATAGACTTAATACACAGGCCACCAGGTTTCTGCATGGAACAGGTTAACCATAAGCAAATTTTGCCCATGGTTCGTGTTCATGTACCTCCAGGAACTAGGTCATGAGAACAGCTCTATTAAAGTCAAATTGAATGCCATGGATTATGTACAAGCATATGAAAATATGTCTGGAATTTGATCAACAAATGTGAAAGAAAACAAAGGAATGCAGCCTGAAAGGATAGGCGTGAAAATGGGTTCATGATTTGAAGAAAAAATATTCCTATGAATGGTTCCTGTGATTTACGAGATAAGTATTGTGTTGCAGTGACAAACCAACTCCATTGGCTTTTGCTTGCTCTATGAAATACAAAAACGAGCAGAGATTTTTTTCCAAGTCTATTTGATACCCTAGTGAATGAATGTGTCCAGATTTATAATGTAGATATGCTGTGGAATGGAATTCATCAGAGATAAACTACAAAAATACCAGGTACACTCTTGCCATGTCACACAGACTACTACAGTTCATCCTACGGCAGCAGTATCCTTTGCTTCGACAACAAAAAGACTCAATGGAGGCATCCCTTAGTATGCAAAAGCATTGGTATAGCCTTTGGGCAAATTGATGCCAGTGAAGGTGTGAAGGAGGGCATGAACTCCACAATGCTAACATTCAAATTTGTGTGATCATATTTGTCTCGCCTGAATCTGAGGAGTGTTTTTGTTGAAATACAGGATGTGGACTAGTCATTTGTTGCGCTGTGTAGATTTCCAATTATTTTGAATATGCAACATGTGCAGTGTACTCGCTTCTTTTCATTAAGCCCGAATGCAATTTTTCTTTGTGACTGATTGTACAGCATACTTATACCAAGACTTCCCATAAAATTCTGCTGAAAATGAGTCAATACTTGATGGGATACTGTAAAAGCTTTTATTTTGAATCACTGCTGGGCCACAAATTCAACAATGTGTGCAAATATCGAGACCTGATCTTGATCACATTAAATTTGTGAAGTGAATAGATAGGCATCAGTGCACTTACAATAGCGTAGTTGTCAAATCATGAAATAAGTCTCCTGAAAAATGTCTTTGACCTCCTCATTTGCAAAAAAAAAAATAAATAAATAAAATAACTGCTTTTACAGTATTCAGTTATACTGCCTACCTACATATACCATGCTCCAAAATTTGTGATCCATCATCCAGGCCCTATCCATCTGAAATGGTGCAAAGCACAACTGCTTACCATAAACTTGCAGCACTTTTTGACATAGCCGGGTGCAGGGATAGGAATCGGAGAAAAGGTGGTCCATTGAAATTACAGTGCCCTCCTCTCATAAAGGACATGGTTAAAACAAAATTCCTGTTACAACGAAGTGAATATTCAGGTCCCAGAATTATTATCTACGTATCTTTATACACATAATTTGTTCGGTTTTAACAAAACTTTGATACAGCAAAAGAAGAGTGCCGGTCCTGAGGACTTCATTATAATGGGAGTCAACTGTACTCTACTTGCACCTCATTGTTCTAGTGAAAGTGATGTTCAGGTACATGTCATTGTATACACACAGCACAAAGAACATGGTTATAATAAAATTCCTGTTATAACGAAGTGAACATTCAGGTCCAGAATTATTGTCTATGTACATACACTTTATTTGATCAGTTTTAACAAAATTTTGATATAACAAAAGAAAAATGCTGGTCCTGAGGATCGACTCCATTATAATGGGAGTCGACTGTACTTTACTTGAAACTCGTTCTAGTGAAATGATGTTCAGGTACATGTGTATATACACAGCACATCGAGTGCCTTTTAGTGCCGATATGTGTCTATATGCTCTTCTTGAAGAATGATGGTCCTTGTATTTGTTTGTTGTTTGCACAGTGTTTACGAACAATTCATAGTGAAAGTGTGACACAGTAAGTGTGCTGCTTAAAGGCATAATTTATCTTTTGCAGATGAAACAAGAACTCAGCGTTGGTGCTTTGAAATAGTTCTAAAATGTGAGTTAGGGATAGAAACAACCACTGTAAAAATTTGAATCGGTAAAATCGATGTTAAGTATTGTTAAATATACGAAATGTGAACAATAATCATAATAAAAATGTGTTCAGACTAAACCGTCTACAGTTACGGTCTATTGAGAAAAATACAGATATCTCCTTATATTTCAGGCTTTATCGCAAAAATTTTATATGATGGGATGTTTTGTGGTACAAACAGACCTACAAATATGCATTAAATGTCATATCTTGAAAATTTTTAAAATCACTGTTCCCAAAGGTAAACAGGACCTTTAATACTGTGCAGGTGAATGTTGCCCAAATGAGGGAAACTACTGAAAAAGGTGATGTGCTTATGTATATGTTAGACACTTGCTTTCCACATTCCCATGTTAGCATAGATACATTATGTATGTGTATAATTACCGTGCAGGTATAGATAGATAATCAGATATTCTTTGCCAATCTACTGCTGCATTAAATAAGTTGTTTTTCTAGCAAATATATATATGTATGTGCATACATGAGGCACAGTGGTGGTGGATTTAAGATAGAAATGTGTTCTGATCTTGGTTTTGTGCAGCACGTAGCTGCACATATTGAATAGACACTACAGTGATCATGGTCTGTGGGAGAAAATGTATACATTTTCTGTTCTGTTTATGATTATACAAATACATGTAGCATACAGTTTGATCAATGCCAATAAACAGTCAATGGTACCATTAAATGTTTTGGGTTACATGTTTTATGTTTGTGTTCCAGCACCATTAATATTCACATACTGCAGTTATTTTATGGTCTTGAGGTCTTGAACTCAGAAATGGTTACTAATGACTCATACTAACAGATATTAATTATCAACTTTTTCTTTTGATGTGTGCATGAGAAAGGTGATCTGAACAAGTATTTTGCTCTCCATGAATACATGCTAGGTCGGCCATACAATGACAGAGAGATGCAACATTGTCTTATGGCCGTCTTCATATCTTGGAGGACACATGATGTTTTGAATCTGATGTCTTTACACTTTCAGACATTACTGTATAAAAGTACATTACATGCAACCTTAATGTATGCTGCCCTCTATTGAGAGTGGACACAGATGCACTGAAGCAGTGCCTTTGAAAAGCATATATATATATATATATATATATATATATATATATATATCTGTATATATACACTGTGTATATATATATATATATATATATATATATATATATGTGATAAAACCCTAAAATGGCAATAGATCTAAAAACGCTTTATCCTGGCGAGGAAAGCGCATGATTTAGAGTCAAGACACCAAACAGGTTAGTCATCGCATTCTTCATCAGCGACCAGGATGCGATGTGATGTTAGATTAAAATGTATGTATATATATATATATATATATATATATATATATATATATGTATATATATATATATATATATATATATGTATGATGTATATATATGTATGATGTATATATAATCAAGAGTAAAAACTTGAGTCGAATAAAAACACCGCAGGAGCCAAAAAATTGGACTGATGTTTCAGTATAAGTCTGAACATTAAAAATAGATGCAAGAAACAAAGAACATGCATAAGTTGCCAAGATACAAATAACAAAAAGCTAGCTGTTACGTATTATTGTTGTTGTTATTATTTCATCTTGGCAACTTATGCATCTTCTTAGTTTCTTGCATCTATTTATCTATTATTGTACATATATATATATATATATATATATATATACATTGTATATACAATGTATAAATATATATACAAATATACATATGTATACATATACATATAAATATATATTTCATTTGTTCTGCGTACTGGCAGCACTAGTAGTAGAAGGAATTACACAATAGAGAAATGCGTTAATTGCCAATTGGTATTTATTTAAATTCCTAATTTTCGGGGGGCGTCCCCCTTCATCAGGGATGAAAAGGCTAAATTTTTTTTGCAGTGATAATAACAATAGTATTCATAACCTATCAGCGTGAGCAATCTTAGTGTAACCAAAACAATAAAAAACAGCAAATGCATGCCAAGTTTACTTTTTCCTTATACCCTCTGGCCCATCTATTTTAGTACATAATTTCTCCAAAAATAATGCTATACACTCTGCTCGCTGTGCTTAATGTATCAGTCGACATACTTTTGAAAATTGGAGCTAATGGTATAATAATTCTTTGTTTGGGAACCATAAAATAATGGTTACTGCATTCTGTTCAGCTACAAGCTTGCTTAAAGAATGTTCATGAAATTGGTCTCGAGATTGACTTTGATCTGGTTTCTGACCCTCTGTCAATGTTTTCATTGAGCACAATCTCCCTCTGAGGTAGTCTGTTTTATTCTTTATGTCAGGAATTCCTCCACTAAGTGATGTGGACTGCTGCAAGTGTCTGAAAGGAGGAGCTTGAGACACTGTGCTGTAGAGCAGTACTTACATACACATATGGATTATAGTGTACTGTGTACCAAAGCAATGCTGTATATTCCAAGGACTCTCACACTTGCAAATTACATGGTAACACCAAGACGTTATTATCTTCTTTCCTTGTCTCCTCCTCCTCCTCCTCCTCCTCCTCCTCCTCCTCCTCCTCCTCCTCCTCTTCTTCTTCTTCTTCTTCTTCTTCTTCTTCTTCTTCTTCTTCTTCTTCTTCTTCTTCTTCTTCTTCTTCTTCTTCTTCTTCTTCTTCTTCTTCTCTTCTTCTTCTTCTTCTTCTTCTTCTTGTCCTTCTGTGTATGTTCCTTCTCCTTTGAAAGTTCAAATTTCTGGGCACAATTCCAGTGCTGGTCATCTTATTTCTGCTCTACACAACTTGAGAACTGAAAGATGCTCGGGGCCAGCTCTTCTTTCCAAGACAACCTTTGACTCCAGACCCATGGTTGAGACCCACTTCCTCAGTTCGTCTGCAGGAGTGATAAACAAAACAAGGTACGAGGCATTGATGATGTGGTGAAAGTTGGTCATTCTTGGTTTGACCATGACATGCAAAAAATAAAACATGCAGTTATGAATTGTGCTAATAAAACCATTCCAGCCTCAGTCTGTAACCCACTCAAAGGATGCATCAAAGCTTTCTACCTAAACTTTCTCATGGAGAAACAGAAAAATATTGCATTTGAATGACCGACCCAGAAAATCTAACAACCATTTGCTTTGCTTGGTTGCCAAACTAGACCTTTGTGAAACCAACTATGCAGGTGTGTGAACTTCTCCACTTAATTTGAACTTTATACAAGTCCTGCTTACTTCAGCCATCCAAACAATTAGCAGTATTGACCAAACAAAAAGACAAACAGTTTAAAAACACAACAACACACAGACAAACAAACATGGAATCATTTGATCTTAAACTCTCTTTTAGTATCTTCCTATCTACCTATTCATCCTTCTATCCTTATCTATCCATTTATCTTGGGGGTGGGCTTTAATTACATCAAATAGATATAAGATGTAATTTGATATTCATCCCGCACTGAATTCTTACTCTGGGACTAGAACCAGAAAACGTCAAATATATAATTCGGGCTCTTTGGTAGCACTATGTTGATACTGATGAACAATGTACATAAGAAACTTGACAGTAATACACACTTTCAGCTGCATTTTACAAGTTGAGGGCACATAATAGCACCTCACATCTTCTCCCACATCTTCTGCAGTAGCACCAGGTGGGGCTTAAAACATCAGTAAAATGTGTCTGCTCTCAAGAATATCAGCCTCAATTTTTCTGGTGGTGCAGTGTAATGATCACATATAGGTATCAATGAATTTGATGTGTGTAAGATGAAAATGTAACATACTGGTGCCTAATCTATCATATCTTAAAGATAATAAAAAGTTTTGGTACCTCAAAAGTTTCCCTGAATTTCCGTGTTTCAGGTTAAAGTACCTTTCATATAACTAACACTGTGAGACTTACTCGCCCCAAAGTGCTCTCATTTCTTAGTAATCATGCAATTAACTGCGACCAGCAGCCCCATACCGCATAGCGACCAGCAGCCCCATACGCATAGCGTAATGGGGCTTCGCATTGTAGCATTCAGGATCATGACAGATTTACTATCGCGGGTAAATATCAACTTAAAATCCAGAAAATTCTTCAATTTGAAGACTTACCAATTAAGTTGGAAGTCTGGAAAACAGGATTTGGGCAACGTTTGTTCTGCCAATAGTCCCTTTCTGTTCGAATTGATGACTGAATATGACTCTGTCGAGAGGACCTTGGGAGAGCTACATACACTGATTACTATGGCCAGCGCATACGCACACATCACATGCGAACAAATTTCAAGGTCCTCTCGACCGAGTCACATTCAGTCATCAATTCGAACAGAAAGGGACTATTGGCAAAACCAAACGTTGCCCGAAGCCTGTTTTCAATACTTCAACTTAACTGGTAAGTCTTCAAACTGAAAAAATTTTTGTATTCTAAGTTGATATTTACCTGCGATACTAAATCTGTCATGATCCTGTAAGCTACAATGCGAAGCCCCATTTAGCTATGCGTATGGGGCTGCTGGTCGCAGTTAGCTACTCAGTATGCGTATGGGGCTGCACGCTGCTGGTTGCAGTTATCATGCAATAATGGTTTCGTACAATACGTGTACTACCTCGCCGCCGTACGGCGGCGGCTCTGGTACGAAACCATTATTGCATGATTACTAAGACATGAGAGCACTTTGGGGCGAGTAAGTCTCACAGTGTTAGTTATATGAAAGGTACTTTAACCTGAAACACAAACTAAGACAAGGAAATTCAGGAAAACTTTTGAGGTAATACCAAAACTTTATATTATCTTTAAGCTGCAGCATTTCCCTTGGCAAGATAAAACAAGAACGAGATATGAAACTCGTCACACTGAAGACGAGTTAGGTGATACGCTTGGGGTCATCAGATGTCGGTCATCCGTGATCGACAAAAAAAAAAGAATATAATATAGCACCTTGAAGTTATAATGAGATACTTAGTTGAACTTTTTTGGGCCGACATTATTCAGATCACATTTGTTTTTCTGTCACACAAACTAAGTGGAAATTCTGTGCGTGTGCGACTAAGTCGATTTACGGACTTTTTGAGTACGTACAGTGCATAAACTTAGACCCCGTTTACGGTGCGGGGCTGGGCCGAGCCGCGGCCGAGCTGCGGCCAAGGCCAACCTCAAATGCGAGGCCGAGCCCCGCAATTTAGTCCGTTTACACTGCCGGGCTCGGCCGCGCTTTTGATTCAAACCTTTCAATATTTTGTCGTAGTGGCGCTCTACTTTTAAACAAACGCAATTTGGTATTGTCTGGTTTTCAGATCCTTTGCCAACTGAATTCCGTGCATGGCGACGAAGTCGCCGTTCGGGCAAAGGCCTTTGCCGAAGGAGAAAATCCTTTGCAGGACAAAACCACCTTAAACTATACTAGTTTTCGACGTTGAAGTGGTTAATATCCTGAATAGCGAAATAGTACAGGCGAGGGTTTGGAAGCCAGACTAAAAGTGGCCGCGCATTTAGCCCAGTTTGCGTTTACACTGAAGGCCGGGCGCGACCGCGGCTCGGCCCCGCAGCCGAGACCACCTCCAGAGCGTGGCCAAATGCGAGGCCAATTTTGGCCCCGCATTTGGCCTTTTGCGCGTTTACACCGAAATGAAGGTGGGCTCGGCGCGGCCGAGCCGCGGCCGAGCCTCGCACTGTAAACGGGGTCCAAGTGATCCTCGGCACGTACAAATAAAACATGACAATTAAGTGTTTATAACCATCCTGGCTTTAACAGTGGCCTTTTAAAACATGACCTTTGACCATTATTTACATAACCAATATGACTCCCTCTAATCTTGCTATCACAATGATCAGTTCAGAGAGCTCTTACAGCTATATACATGCCTGTGAGATTTACCAGCAGTAAAACCAATGAAGCCTCCGATACAAAACAAGGGATATAGAGCAAGTGAGTCTGTTTACATGAGAATGTGATTTATCCTGGACGAAAGTTATACCTCAATTAAAGAGAAAAGGGCAAAAGAAAAACGGGCCAAACGGGCTCTAGCGAAAGAGACATCACCTTTAACCATGTAACTATAGGTCTCCTCCAACTAAGAGTACACTTTGAACGTAAGGTTATACGTGAATGATAATTTATGACGATCTCACGTGATCGACACACATTCAAAGGGGACAGTTAGAAGTGGAAGGAGTGCTTAATCGTGTCATTAATTCCTAATCAATGACACCACTACTATAGGCATATAATTTCTCATCTAAAATCAATGGCCTATAGGACTCATGCACCATTACTTGTATCGTGCATAAACTTTGCTTTTTAAGCTTTGAGTGAAACGTGTCATAACATAATTCTGTAATTCCATCAGCAGTGATTGATATAACAAAGAAAGATATATCACCATATTGAACGCTTAGAACCTAACGGGGGGGGGGGGGGGGGGGGGGAGGGAGGTATTATAGCATGATACTCGGTTCTTTACTGCCCAGATGCCAACAACACCCATCACCCACGGCTACGCATAGAGAAACAGCCATGGCGAAAATAAAACTTTGCTTTCTCGTAGGCAGAATGACACAGAACCCCGTCAAACATACTTTTATTGGCAGGGATGGACATGAAAAAGTTCATTACTAATACTAACCAGCGTATGCATTCCATTCATGTGGCGCGAGATACCTCTATAGCAACATAAAGCCTGTCTTCAACTCCGTTGGTCGAACAATGACAACTTGAAATTTCAAAGAGATGAGCGAGACGCTGTATACACCTGGCCTAGAGTTAATTTATTCAGTTCTCATTCCTACTTCAAGTTGGGTTATGTTATTGTAATCATTCCCATCTGCAGTATAACAAAACCAAAGTGAGGGAAAAGGGGAGAGAAAAACTAGAGGTGGCAAAAGGAAAACTGCATGCACAACTGCAATCCATATCATTGCGTGTGACAAGTGAAGTAAATGCATTAGTTGTTATAGCAGTGTTTTATGAGCATTAACAGGCAAATAGACAGACAATGTCAAATATAATAACCATCAATTTAATGTCAGAGAAGATGGTAAACAAGATGCATTGAAACTGTAACTAAATCGCTGCTCTTCTACTTGGTCACGGAACGTCCAACTTTATATTCACCAAAAAAAAAAAAAGAATGTTAGGGAAAGAAACAAATTTAGATATAACATTCTTAAATTAAAAACAGGAAAAAGAAAATGTCCACGTCAGGATTTAAAAAAAAACACCGAACATGCATTATATTCTAGATGGGAATACGGTCTTGATGCAAAGGTCCAATGATTGTCTCATTACTTTAAAAGCAATCTATGGTTCCCTTACCATCACCAGTACCACACCACAATGACGTCTCTAAAATCAATGGTAGCACATTTATCATTGCATCGTGCATTAACTCCCTTTTCCCAAACTACCAGTGGAACGTGTCATATTATATTGTGTATTTCGATCAGTAGTGATTGACTTTAAAGAAGAAAGATAAAAAATTGAACGCTTACCACATTGCTTATAGGGCTATTCCAGTTTGGTAATGATCTGTTCTATTCTCCCAGATGCCAGCAACATATATCACCTATGGCTAACTAGTGAAACAGCCATGACGAAAATAAATGACAGAGAACCCCGTCATAATCACTACACTTGGAAAGGTCAGGCGCGGTGGAGCACCCCAATTATCTCGCAGAAATCCATCGGCAGCCGAGCCTCATTTGCATAAAGTAAACAACATGTACTCGCGTAGTTGAGAAAAAGTAAACAACTTCTCAAGCTAATAACAATTTAAGGAAACCTATTTTTGGATTAAAATTGAGTTAGTTTGAATTTGAAAACATGTCCGAATATTCACATATAACATATCAAAGGATTTGACAATGATAAAATGTGAAATTTTAGCGAAAACCTGGCGAGCAAAATTACCAAAAATATGCCTCGAAAATCATCCTAAGATTCACGAAGTGTGATTGCGGAACAAAAGCGCCATTCGGACAAAGTACACCGACATTTATTTATCTGCTTGCATTTTAAATGTCATACCGTAATATTCCCGGCCATGGTTGTGTCGGAAAAAAACAGAAGGTGATGTCAAAAATGACACGAACGCTAAGCGTACAGGTCGGTCCCATGTATATATAATCGCGTCACTGTAGCGTTGCATGTCACAGCACACACAACGCATTGCTGCATGCAGCGTGCGCGGCAGCAGCTCAGCAGTCACCGCCGTGCGACACTCGGCCACTGCACTTTTATTTGATTGAATAAATGTAATTTCTTACCTTCTACGAAGGAGATATTTTAACAGAAACAAAAACACGAGAAAGTAGAAGTATGCAGACTGAACTGAGCTGACATGTTAATCTAAAAACTGAGAACTGTGTTCTGAGACAATATAGATCTAAATGCAAAAAATCTACTCCTGTGTCACATTACATGGCATTTGTGAGGAAGAAGAAAATATGGCTTAGGGAAGGGGGAGGGGGGAGGAGGAAAAACTATTTGTTCATAAATATTCGATGACACAGAAAATCCAATCTTTATCATTTTTTTATTTTTTTATTTATATTATTATTATTTAAATTATTTTTTTTATTACCTTCTACTGGGTGGATGGCATAGTTTGACGAAAGCAGATGGGGGACCAGTTTATGTAAATCTGAATTATTTTCAGCGGCCATGTTCTTTATTGATGTACATGCAGGTAGGCATTAATTTTGTGTGTGTGTGTGTGTTTATCACTATCATGTGTGTGGTACTGTCTTTCTTCCTATGTACATTGTTTTAAAGTGTTTTTATGTAATAAGTACTAGTAATTTTTGCTACAATTATGTGTATGCACCTTCTTCCAACAAATCCTTCCATATTTCCTCTCAGATGTTGTCCACATTTACAAAATCATGTATCATCCTCAGGGCTGCCAACTCTCACTCATTGAGAGTGAGACTCACTCATTTTGGTCCTTTCTCACTCTAAAACTTTATTTCATTTGCATGCATTTCTATTGATCTCACTCATTTTGACTCCGAAATTATAGCATTGGCCTACGGGAGTCTCACTCTCAAGTAGTTTCCAATGTTGGCAGCCCTGCATCCTTCTCACACATTCCAATAGCAGCATCACTTTCCTCAATGATTGCCTCTTCCAACTCGGTGCACATTAGATTCTAGTTCACAAGTTAACAGAGGGATGATCTGCATGATTGAGTGCTTTGATTTCTACTTGAATTTTATTATAATTTAGAGTTTAAATGTTAGTGTTACTTAAATACGGTGTTATTCATTCAGCTTTGCTGGCCATGGTCATTGCTAAATTCATAACTAGGAATAGAAAATTTCATAACAAACACATTCCTGCTTATGATTTTTATGAAGAAGTTAATCGCATGTGCTACCAAAATCGAAAAAAACAACGCGCAAAATCACAAGCTTCACACCCGGGCCTCACACATTCACAAACACAATCACAGGCTCCGCTCAGCTTTCTACCAACTGCTAAGGTCCACCGCCCGGGCCGGCCTGGCCGGGCCGAACCTCGAGCTCGGCCTCGACAGAGACGCGCCGCAGAGTCCGAAACCACATCATGTCAGACCGTTACATTGTTATGATTATTTTACTCATTTAAACGAAACATTAAGATGTTTGTAAGAAATACAACATTCAAATATGATTATCACGAATGAAATTTCATCAAACTTCCTACTTACCAAATTACACAGCACGAGAACCCCAGCTGGCAAAATTGACTGCGGCCGCACAGCGTCACCGTTACATGCAAACCAACAACAACGCACGAAATTCTGAATCTCACGTATCACGCACGCACCCCCATGTTACGGGAAAAGAAATGACGTCATTTTCAAATGTTTCGCTGACTACAATTTTCTATTCCAAACCCTGTAGAAACAAGTTGATTTCTCAAAAAGTACAGGTGGAACAAAGCGAAAACTTTCACCATACATGGATTGAGGCCTGATGAACTTATGTTGCCAATTTCGGACACATTGGAGCCCGGCCATGGTCCAGTCGAAAAAAAAAACAGAGAGCATGTTTTGCGAGAGGTGATTTTCAAAAAGCTTTAATATCTCAAGTTCTAGTGCAGCAAATTTCATAATTTTTTCATCAAAAGGAAGATTTTTAAAAACTTAGATAGTGTGGGAAGTTTGAGTTTACTAGCGGCACGCATAGCGGCACAAGGAGAAGGTAAAGATTTGACTTTTTCATGCACTCAGATTCGGGCAGCCGTGGATGCCCGTTGGAAATTCAAATAGAACGGGGCGATAATGAGATGCAAATTGGGGTGCTCCACCGCGCCTGAGGTGTTGCCCGAAATTCCTCATTATGAAGCAATATCAAGTCACTTCCCTCCCTGCCTGTCTCTAACTCCGTTATTTGGTCAAACAATAATAACCTGGAATTCCAAAGAGATAAGCGAGACGCCATGCACCTGGACTAGAGTTAATTAATTCAGTTCCCATTCCTGTTAGTTATGTACACGTACACGTTCCTGAATATCCTGCTACAGTATAACAAGAACAAATGAAGAGAAAAGGAAAGAGAAAACGAATGGTGGCAAGCGGGGTACTTTTTCAAGGGGCAATTTACAACATTACGTGTGACAAAATTAATGAAGCAAATCCAACCTCCAAACTCCAATACAAAACAAGGGAAATAGAGTAGCTTTGTTCATGACATCAGAGTGAAGCTCAACTGCAGAAAAAAAGAAAAAAGAAATAAAAGGAAAAAGTCCTGCGGGACTCGATTAACTTCTCTCCTTCCGGTCGGGCATTATAAACACGCAGCGTGCTAAGCGATTCTGCTACACGGAAGATCCGAAGATCTTGTGCTAAACTTAAATCTATCTATGTATGCTATACACAACACAAATTTACATTGATATTCAGTAGGGATATTGTGTGTGTGTGTGTGTGTGTGCCTGTGTGTGTGTACGTTTACATGAAAACGTGATTTCTACATGGACGAAGGTGAATACTCCATAAAAGAAAAAAAAGCAAAAGATATAAGTATTTTCTTTCGTGCTCTTATGGCGTTCGAACCCGTACGTGTGCAACCTCACGTCTCTTGTGACGTCGCCTTTATCCTCTCGGCCATGTACGTCTTGACGAGAAAATATGAGGAACGTAAGCTTATATGTGAAAGATGATTCAGGAATAGTTTGGTCCACATTCCATTCTCATTTTCAGTTTTTAGCTGCAAAATTATCAACCTGATGAGGAGATTTGAAAAAATAAAATGCATGATTACTGCAGCTTATTGTCTGAGCTATCACATACTTAAGTTTCAGAGGAAATGGAGCAAAATCAGCTGAGATAAAGGTGCTTAAACGTTGTCAAGTCAATGCATGGTTTAAAAAAAAATCACCTTCCATAGACATAACACGTCAACTTGTCTGATTTTGAGTCTTTACCTTTAATCACAATTTGAAGTATGATGGTAAGTCTTCTCGAACTAAGAGTGTGGAACGTAAGCTTCTACGTGAAAGATGAATCATGACGATCACCCGTGACTGACACATCTTCAAAGGGATCAGTTATTAGAAGTGGAAGCCCTTGTGCAAGATAATATTGTCTCAGCAATTCCAAAGCAATGATACCCTTACATTTAGGTATACCATAATTTCCCTCTGAAATCAATGGTATTATTCATGTACAATTGCTTGCCTTGTCCACAAACTTTGCTTTACAAACTTTCAGTGAAAGGTGTCATAACATAATTCTGATTGACTACATAAATAAAGATAATAAATATCAATTGAACGCTTAGCGCGTATAACTAAGGGGGGTTTTAGCCTGATGCTCTGTTCTTCACTGCTCAGATACCAACAACACTCATCACCTACGGCTACGTATAGAGAAACAGCCATGACGAAAATAAAAGTTTTTTCTTTTCTTTGGCAGATAGACACACAACCCCTTTAAACACACTATAATTGACATGGAGGGACATGAAAAGGTTCATTACTACTACTAAACAGTGATGCCTTCTACTCATGTGGCAGAAGATACCTCTATAGCAACATAAAACCTATCTACAATTCCGCTATTGGGTCAAACAATAACAATCTGGAATTTCAAAGAGATGAGCTAGACGTCATACACCTGGCCTAGAGTTAATTTATTCAGTTGCCATTCCTGCTCCAGTTGAGTTATGTAAATTATTTTCCGACCTGTCTTGTGCAGTGTCTTGTGCAGTGTAACAGGAACAAACGTAGGAACAAAAGGAAAGAGAAGACGAAAGGAGGCAAGCGGGGCACTGTATACCAAGGGCAATTTACAACATTACGTATGATAAACGAAGCAAATCCAACCGCCAGCCTCCGACAAAAAAAAAAAGGGAACTTGAGTGACTGTGTGTCGTGGGGTAATGACATCGGAATGAAGCTGAACTGCCAAAAGAAAAACAAAGAAAGAGAGAGAGAGAAAAAAAATAATAGCGTCCTGCGGGTCTCGAACATCTCGTCCTAAGGTAGTGCATAATGACCATGCAGCGCGCTAAGCGACTATAAAGCCACACGGCTGTCCCGAAGATTGGATGTGAAATTCATATCTTTATATCATTTACAACATGAAAAAGTTCATTACTACTACTAAACAGTGATGCCTTCCATTCATGTGGCACAAGATACCTCTATAGCAACATAAAACCTGTCTAAAACTCCGTTATTGGGTCAAACAATAACAACCTGGAATTTCAAAGAGATGAGCGAGACGCAATACACCTGGACTAGAGTTAATCAATTCAGCTCCCATTCCTGCAAGTTATTTAAACGTACATGTTCCTACCTATCCTGTTACAGTATAACAATAACCAATGAAGAGAAAAGGAAAGAGCAAACGAAAGGTGGCAAGCGGGACACTGTAACAAGGGGCAATTTACAACATTAAGTGTGACAAAAAAATTAATGAAGCAAACCCAATCTCCAAACTCCAATACAAAACAAGGGAAATAGAGCAGCCGTGTTCACGGTTAGGTACGCTTGATAAAATAATATGATAAATGACATCGGAGTAAAGCTGAACTGCCGAAAAAAAAAAGGAGAGAAAAAGAAAGAAAGGAAAAAAGTCCTGCGGGAGTCGAACTTCTCACCTTCCGGTAAGGCGTTATGAACACCCAGCGCGCTAAGCGATTATGCCACACGGCTGTCCTGAAGATCGAGTGCGAAACTTAAATCTAAATACTATCGTGAATGTGTGTGGACTTGTGATGGCGCTATTCAACTTCTCACAAGTAGCAGCGTGGATTCGATCAATATGCAGTTGCAAAGAAAAATTGTGAATCGTTCTGTACATCCTATTATTGCATTCTCATTTTCAGTTTAAAACTACAAAATTATCAACCTGATGAGGAGATTTGAAAACATAAAATGCATGATTACTAAAGCTTATTGTCTCAGCTACAACATACGTATGTTTCAGAGGAAATGGAGCAAAATCAGATGAGGTAAAGGTGCTTAAACGTTGTCAAGTCAATGCATGGTTTAAAAAATAATCACCTCCCATAGACATAACACGTAAAGTTGTCTGATTTTGAGTCTTTACCTTTAATCACAATTTCTAGTAAAATGACGGCATCATATTTCAAAACCATCACATGGACTTGAGAGGCAAATGTTCAAAGTACAACATATCTGAATTTGGGATAATATTGAGCTTAAACAACAGAGATACGAGCAAATGAATGTCAGAAACAGTACCTAAAAAAAATCAATTCCACTTTTTTAATTTAAAATGACGATATGATGACGTCATCGCGTTTTCCTGGCAATATTGATACTTGGAATGTTATTTACAATTCATATACTTTTGTAATATGCAATGGAAATATAGGGTCAACGGACGATTTAAAGAGCTATGGCGAAATAAACAAAGACATGTTTTTTCACTATATTTGCAGAAAGACGCGCACGCGGAATTTCAACTTTGACGCCAGTGCATTCCTTTGTTATGGGTCGAAATCGATCGGAAATCAATGGATATTGTTACTCAAAGTATCAGGAATCCAAATCAGTCAAAAAATTGCATTTTCATGTTGCTTACGGGCTCTGCGCGCGAAATTGCGCGGACGGACGCGCACGCGAGAAAATGTTTGAAACACTTAAAATTGTCTGAAACTTCGAGATTTCCCATTGGGAAGTCGTTTTGAGCCTTTTAAAATTTTGACGAGCGCTTACGCGCGCGTAATGATGACCTGTGTAACTAGCGTTAAGAAGTAAGATAGAGCGTGACCTGAACTTCATGTCCACCGAAAATGATACAGAAATGACATCTAATTATGAAGTTATGATCGATCATGTGACAAGGTCCGAAAATCACAAAATGGCGCCTAGATGACGTCATAGATATGTTACTGTCATGAAAACCTTATTGTGGCTAGATTTTGTCATGAGACATGTTGACTGAAAATGTCATGTTATTTCGTAATGTCATTCTTGAGATATTGACGACACAAAATTGTCCAGAAAGAAAGAAGAATAAAAAAAAATAAAGAGAGATTTTGACAATCACAATAGGTGATACGCTGATAGCGTATCACCTAAATAACTGTAGACAGTGTGAAATTAATTTGGTATGGGGCTCTGTTGCAAGGCATACCGGTACTATAAATATTTTCCATTATATAGATTATATCACACACACAAAAAAAAAAAACATTTCATGGAAAACTCACGTGGTCTGTTTTCCCTAATTGTGATGAGGTACATTACACCAAGTGGTGAGAGTAACGATGCCACCAGCGGAAGCAATCTATCTGTGACTTCACGACCATCAACACCGCCAGCCCAAGAAGCCTCTATCCCACTGCTAGTCATCTGTAATTATAGGAGAATGGGTTAGTAAAGATGACATAATCACTGACATCTATTCAAAACTGAATGCCAAAGAGTTCTTACTTCAAGCCAAGCATTACCTTATAGTAACACAATGTTCCAGTAGTTTTCCACAAAAATACATTTAAATCTAACATCTATATACATAGGCCTGGTTTTAGCAGACTACCTCAGGATAATCTCATATATTAACAGAATATGGTATGACTTCATAGAAACAATTATGATTTTTTTTTTAATTATAGCTAGGTGATAATATTTCATGACCTGTGGGTATTTCTTCTCTGATCACAGGGACACACAATACACATGCAAAAGCACAAGTACACATAGACACAAATACATGTCTGAACCAATAAAATAATGCCATCTCAACCAGGGTCGGATCCAGGAATCCGTAAAAGGAGGGCACCTTTACAAAATTAAAGGGGGGGGGGGGGGTGCGGTGAACATTTTTTCTTTTTATTACTTTTTTTAAAACAAAAAATAAAGGGAGGCGTGCACCCAGTGCTCTCTGCCTGGATCCACCACAGTCATTAAACAGAATGGTCAGCATGCAGTACCTCTTCCGAGGGGGTCACAACATACGGAGGGTTGAAGATGAGGACGTCCACAGCTCCCCGGAACCTGTCTTGGAGGGGGCTTATTAGGTCAGAGGTTACAACCTCTATCTGGCAGCCATTCTGTCTCGAGGTTCCTTGTGTGCACAATGCTGCATGTGGGTTTCTATCTGTAGCACTATTTTTGAGATAGGGAAAATAACGAGGGTAAAGTAAGTATGTCCAGCAACTTGTTTCGTATGTTGATAAATTATATCACACAAAAACAGAGAAATGTGCTGCCACATTGCATATTTCTACTTCTTTTCTTCATGATCATGTACCAAAATGTAAAAAGTATCAGTGACTTATATGCCCTTAACTATGAATTACATTAGATAAGAGATTTTAGGCCAATTTCATCTTATCCCGTTGAGGATGGGCTGATATTACTACAACACACATTTCCCATAGACCCCTGCCCCGGTATACCAGACACTCGTCCTCAACTGGTTAATTATATGATCAGTATTCACGGAGATACAACTGTATGAAATGTCACTTATTGTACAGTGTACTCTTGCAACAATAACAAAGTCCTGACATAACAACATGTTTCTGTTCCGACTTTCAACAGAACATGTTTCTGTTCTGTTGAAAGTCGGAAAATCATGACTCATAAAAATGCTACTGTATATTTTTTTTGTCTTTCTGTTGATCGTTTAGCTCCAAAATTTCAGCAAATGGTAGACAAAACAGCAGACTACAAAATTATGTCAAGAACAGAAATTTGATGGTTTTGACCGATTTTGATGATCTAACTTCACACTCAATTTCCTCAGCTCAGCCGTCAATGACTTTCGGATCCTTTTCTTGTGGTGGGTCACATTTGGTTATAATCGTGTTTGCTATGATGGGAGTGCACCTCATCTAAATATGAATCACTAACTTTTTTTTCGGGGGGGGGGGATTCACTGTTTTTGTCTATTGTTGTTGTTGTTGTTTTTTATATATATTACAGAGTTAAAGGGACTGTACAGTACTGGTTTAGGTAAGGATTCATGTTTTGAACATTCCTAAGTGAGATAATGAAAAGCCTCTTATGAAATATGAAAGAGCATGTAATTTTAAGAAGGATTCAATGTTTATTTGATGAAAACTGGTTTTCAAATGGCTGAGATATCCAAAAAAGTGCTAATAATAAAAGGCGACATGCCCCAACTTTATTAGTGTCTCTTTGTTTCACCTTGTTTTTGGATATCTCAGCTATTTCAAAACCAATTTTCATCGAATAAACTTTTGATACCCCTTAAAACTGCATACTCTTTCACATCTCATAGAGTGGTTTCTGAATATCTCACAAAACGTTAAAAGCTAAATCTTCACCTCGACCAGAACTGTACACACCCTTTAAATGATGTCTTTTATGTATCTAAGGAAGAGATTTATGATGAATACTCACACACAGAGTGCAGCATTGTCCAAGAGTTGTGAGAGAGCAGTGATGACAATACCTGAGCCAGAACCAACCTCCACACATATTGAAGGCCTGTGCAGGAGTGGAGAACATTTTCTTATTCATTTTTAAGATGGAATAAAATTGCAATTCTGCCTCTCTGAATGCTAAAATTCACACAAAGTGTTGAAATCATCTTCCTCCACCATTACCAGCTTTCAGGACAAAAATCTGGGGGAAAAATGTTAGCTTGCCTTGCTTATCATTGCTACTCAAATCCAGAATGTATTCAGCCAAACACACAAAAAGTTGATATGCTAGAGACACAGTAGAAGTCAAAATTGCACCTAGAAAGTCTTTTTGTCACCTGATGACAGACAAAAAGGGGCAAACTTTGATAAAATTTGATATTTGCCATTTTAACCATTATGGATATCATTCAAACAAAATTGATTGATTTGAAACATCTTAATCATTTAATATGAAGTACATGTATATCATAATCAGTAAAAAGAATATAAGATGCATGCTATTTACAGCAGGAAGGAATTTTCAATATATTGTGTTTTATGCTACACAGTAGACAAATTTAAGTTTTCAAAGGCATTCATGGTGATGCAGATCCAATCCTTATTTCTCTCAGATTCATGAAGTTCCCCCCCCCCCCCTCTTTTCTTTCTTCCTGCATGCAAGTGATATTTTGTGGATGAAATCAAGCTCGGTGCTGTTGCACTTGATGAAATTACATACACTGGCCTTAGCATGATTTTGCAGCATTTTTGCAATCAACACACAACCAAAAGGGTATAGCTTCAATACAAATTATGCATATTTGCTGCTTTTAGTAACACACATTACAATTAATGAAGGGGACTGCATTCTGATTAAAAAAAAAAAAAAAAAAAAAACTTTCATTTATTATATTGTACCTCAAGTTTTTGATAAAGCTAGCCTCTTCTTGGAGACAATCCAAGAGCAGGAAAGAGTCCTCAGCCGGTTCGTACACTTTTTCAAAATCTGTCGATGTAAGATGAGAGATATCTGGTGTCTTCAACTCAAACCTGGAAGCCATGAGGAACCTATGTCAACAGAATAAAAAGGAGCAATGAAATTACTACACGCAGGACATACAAATGTTTGTGATCATACATGCACAAAACAATAATACCAGTTCAATTAAGCTATCAACATTACTCTCCCAAAGGCACATCCTTCCCTGGAATCATTTGTCTGGACTGACTGTGCATAACTCACTTTTATTGTGCATCAAGTGAAAATGAAAAAAAAAAAAGAGAGAGACTATGACACAATCTTTCACAAGTCTGCTATCTTGTCATCCAGATTGTTTCCTTTTTATTCTGAACTACATGACACTAATGCAGTTTTCTGAACTACACGATGTTATTACATGCAGTTTTGTACTCCCCAAGTTTAAAAAAAAAAAAAAAAAAAAAAAAAAATCAGGGTTTGGGTTTGTTGTGTCATAAAGTATGAGGATGTCATTGGGGTATGAAACTGCATTAGCGCTAGACTAAATGTTAATAGGGCTATTTTTACATTAAACTAATACTAAAATGTCAGTCTGTATGTCTACCCACCAGGCCAGGTGCACCCTGGTCCTGGCATAATTGATAAACTACACAAGACTCTAGGTCAATGTAAAGTATCTGGATCTAGCTAGGATACATAAAAATTTAGACTATAATAAATTTAAATTGGAATACCAGGTAAATATACAGTGGGTATAAAAAAAAAGAAAAAAGAAGAAGGTAATCCAACTTTGGAGGGCTACCATTTCCTTATTGTCAGCTATGGAGAAGACAATGTTGATTGTGAGAAAAGAGGAACTCTTCCTCTTTCCATTGATACCTAATTATGTTGACAAATGTCACGCATGACCGAGCACATTAAAGACAACAATGACAAATTGCAGTTTTTCCAAGTTTGAGTGTCACATGAAGGAACAACGAATGTCTCACTGAATGGATGAGATCTTCAATGCAGGGCTGCCAACTCTCACGCATTGAGCATGAGACTCACGCATTTTGGTCCTTTCTCACTCTAAAACTTTATTTCATTTGCATGCATTTCTATTGATCTCGCTCATTTTGACTCCTAAATTATAGCATGGCCTATGGGAATCTCACTCTCAACTAGTTTCCAGTGTTGGCAGCCCTGCAATGGAAGCATCCAAATAAACAGGCTAGCCTGTACGCGTGCACATTTACCTTGTGTTTAGGTTTGTGTTCAGGGTAACTATACACAGCCCAGTCGCTGTACATGGTATGTCGCGACAGGGCTGTACGAGCGCGACCACTAACCACTAGGAGAGCGATGTAATCGTATCACGATAGCTTTGACTTTTGATACTTACGATCATATTTGTCACCTCAAACTCATCGAGTATCATCGGTCAGGAATTGCGCCAGAAAGTGTCATTTATTTGTTCCACGGACTTATCGCAAGTGGTCTCCATGGACCCAGTGTGGCGAACTATTCTTCTGTAATAGAAACATGCATTTAATGTGAGTAAAGTATTCTGTTTAAAGGAGAAAAGTATGCATGTTCCTAAGTTTTGTAGTTGTGTTGAGGTTCCTCACTTCGAGGCTGCATGCCGAGCTCGTCAGACGCTGTTTTTGCATAGCGTAACAGTGTCTGGTCAGGCTATGTTCAGGGTTTCTTCTAACATTTTATGGTCCATAACCTGCAACATGGCCACCTGTCCGATAACTTCGTCACTCCCACAAGGCCAAACCACACAATTCGTTTCTCTGTTCATATTCAACACACAGCGCGCCCGTAGTGCAAGCCAAAGCAGTGCAAAGCCAGGGGGGCGACGATTGCAGATCACCATGCCCAGCACACCAGCAGCAGCTGCAGTGCACCAGCGAAGAGAGTCTTCCGATAATTTACGCGACTATAAATTTAATAAACTGACATAGCACTAGCAGTGACATGCATGCACGTAGTAGAGATGTAGATATGTACTATAATCCTGGCCTGGTTGGGGCACTGGCTGATGATCATGGGGATTCATCAGCATGATCATCGATTGAATAGGTACCTAATGTAATTGGCATACTCGTGAAATAGGCCCCACCACTGCGTGTCCATACAAATACTACGGCGGCTCGCCTGTTTATACTCGTGAATTCAGCCCCACCGTGTGGCGTTCATCGGTAGATAAGCACGGCGGTGCGGTGGGGCTTTCTTCCACAGTATAATAGTACTAATACTCGTGAATGCGGCCCCATCAAACGGCATTTACGCGAGATGCATACGGTGGTGGGGCCGATTTCCACAGCATAGCATCTTTCGTCCTCCCTTTCTCCCGTTTTTTTCTTTGGTCTTCTACTTTTTATTCTCGGATTGAGTCGGAAGGACTCCCTAATGTCCCTTGACTAATTTAATGGCCAATTTAACCATAAATACAACCCTACCTAACCCTAAAGGCTAAACCCTAACCCTAACCTAACCTTGCTTGCTAACGCACGGGTGCACGCGCACTGCGGTGGGGCCTATTTCACGATTTGCCATGTAATTACTGGTGCTCATGGCATAGAATGCAATGATTTATAGTCCTACATCACTTTCATAGTTACGTAAATTTGTATGCATGGGACCACGTACAAATTTCACAACAATCGCATGTCGCTCTTAAACTTCGTTTCAAAACATTTACCAGTGACGGTCTTGAAATACCTTCAGAGTGTTTGGAAACCTTTCGCTAAACGTAGTGCCAGTGTCTGTTTATTTGCCATGAAAAAATCGTGCGGTTGCCTAAATTAAAGGCTTTATTTCGACTCTATTACTTACCAAGCGGCCAAGCAGAAATATTCAAGTCTCAGAGCAAAATTTTATATCACACCATAGCTTTGCACACACTCTAAGTACAGTGAATTGTCCTTTCGTGTCTTCTGTAAAGCGGAAACTATCAACCTATGGTGGAAATTGCAATTACGTAATTACCAACAAAATAATCCCTGTCGGGATCAGCCAATGTTTCTGGGAATACCATCTTGTTCTTCTACTCGTAGTGAGGAACAGGGTCCGTTTTAGACTTTGAAAGTCTCAAAGGTCATTTACATACAGCTAGAGGAGCTTACAGGGTAACAGGCTTGGGTTTTTGATCGTAGAATTGAGAACGACTGACACGGAAAACTGTTATCTTTCAATCATCGAACATTCACACACAAGACTGTCGCGCCGTGGCCGTGTGTCACTGAACGTGGCAGTGCATTGGCCGCCAGAGCTTCGGCTAGGAATCACGTTACCATATGGTACCAAACTAAAAGCAGCAGCAAGTAGTCGGGTTGCAGCATTGATTGCCAATCTTTCACTCAAACGTCCTGCCACGCTCAAGTCAGTCAAGCCACATTATTTTGTCATCACTGCAGCTATGGTTGAATTCAAGGACCCTAACTCACCCATGGAAGAAGGGTTTGACAATCGGGTATTCATCATTCCAGCCATCATTATCTTGGGTTTGATTGGTAAGTCATTCTCAACTTGACAACACCAGGGAATTGAAAGGTGATTGACATGGGAACTCCTCAACTGTAGATCTACGTTTAGTTGTGCATACAAATTATATAAACAAAGTATACATTATTAAGTGCCAAGGGCATATCATTACATTAGAGACATTTTTGTAGTTTCAAATTAAGTGGGACTGCCTTAATTTTTTCAGCTTATAATACATTGTTTGTGTGTCTGTTTTATGATTGTTACTAGGCTATATTGTAGTTAGGCCAATCCATTTAAAATAATGTTCATTACCGGTACTGAATATATATATATATATATATATATATATATACACTGTATATATATATATATATATTAGGGGGAGGGGGTCAGCAGTGCTTTGAACACACCCCCATTCGTTCGTATCATTTATTTCATGTAATATATTGTAAAATATTCAAATTCAATATTTGGGGTGCAATCAATATAAACTTCATGGAGTATTTTGTGCTTTTGCTACGTAGCTGGTTGCTTTGGATCAGTAAATTTGGTGCACTCTCATCATTGTTGTCGTTAATGAGCTTAGTCACGTTTCATAAACAAGAGAATATAAGCTTCATGATTTTTGCTCATTTAATAGGGTACCAAACAATGCTGCTTATGAGACACTTCCAATATCTATTAATGTACAAATATCATTTTCTTATTTATTTTGCTCTTGCTGTTACTGTTACTGTTGTCTCATTACCTTGTTTTTCTTACCGACAGGGTTTGTGGTCTATAAGCTTGCAACCAGCATCCATGGCCGAGAGAAGGCACGTCGAGATAAGAAACAGAGGAAAATGGAATCCAAGCGAAGATAACGCTAAGAGCTACATCCAGCTGCTTGGAACACCACTACAGTTGTTTGCTGGTTGTCATGTACATCACCTCTCATTTAGTTAATACTGAGCATTTCGAGCAGTCTACTAGCTTAGTACTTTGTGGATTCCTGTGATGTGATTTCTTGCAGATCTATTGCTAATTTCCATGCATACTGTATTAATCTGTTTTAAATTTAAATGCTGAATCTGCTACATCAAGCCAAGACAAGCAAAGCACCACAACAGCACCAGGCTCTCTTACATGCTTTCCACATCAAAATCATGTTGAGCCATAATGTAAACAGTGTCTTCAGAGGCACACCAAGTCACCTATCAATAAGTGATTTTGGTGCGTTTGTTGCAGCAGCATGCAATGTAGAAAGACTGAAGGTTCTTTGTGTGCAAACTACAATTACAATGGAACAGTGAGTGTGTCAGTGCATCAATACTGTATACGCCGAATATTTCGCGAGGGCGAAAATTTAGACTCGCGAAATATATGGCATATACAGTATTTTACTATGATATCTGAAAATTACTTGATAGATCTTAAATTGACACATTTTATGAACTAAAGCATTTTAGAAATGAATCCTAATGAAATTTTTTTTATCAATGTTTTTATTGAACGATAAAATATGTACAATTTAAAATGTTATGATTATACTTGTAACAAAACAAGGCAAAACAGAACAAAAATAGATACCTAAACAAAAAATAATGATAACATGCAGTCACTGAAATCCTGGTGAAAATTTTGAAGTGCAACTCTAACAGATGCTCTAAAATGAAGTGCATCAGTATTTTTGTTTGTCAATATGTAATTGTGTGCTGAGGGTAAAGAGTAGGAGTAATCTGCAGAGCATCCTCTAGTGAATTTCTAGTAGGCGTTTGGATTGTATGGATTCTTCAAGAATCCATACAATCTACATAATATACTATTATAGGCGATTTTGTATCTCTTAACTTCAAGTATGTCGTACACTGGAATGTAATACAGTTTATATCGAACCTACCTGATCATTTGCTGACTTGAACATGGGAACTTAAAGGGTGTGTACAGTTCTGGTTGAGGTGAGGATTAAGCTTTAAACGTTTTGCGAGATATTCAGAAACCACTCTATGAGATGTCAAAGAGCATGCAATTCTAAGGGGTATCAAAAATTTATTTGATGAAAATCGGTTTTGAAATGGCTGAGATATCCAAAAACAAGGTGAAACAAAGAGATCCTAATAAAAGCGTGGCCTGTCGCCTTTTATTATTATCACTTTTTTGGATATCTCAGCCATTTGAAAACTGATTTTCATCAAACAAACGTTGAATCCTTCTTAAAATTACATGCTCTTTCATATTTCGTTAGAGGTTTCTCATGATCTCACTTAGGAATGTTCAAAACATGAATCCCCCACCTCAACCAGTACTGTACAGTCCCTTTAACAAATGAGCAATCTTTTAGTGATAGAACATGTTAAGAATTCCTGCTGTAAAAGAGGTACTGTTCAGTATACTTCATTGCTTCAGAATGTTTATTTATTTATTTATTATATTTTTTTTTTTGGGGGGGGGGTTTAGGCAGATAGTGCAGATTAAATTTTGTAAATTTTGCCCACCAGTGGAATGGAGCAATACTGTAAGTCATTGCACATCAAAGCAAAAGTTTGTCAGATACCTGCTTGAGGTAGACGTAAAAAGCCTTTGCTTTATAAATCTAGAAATCAAATGCCTTCTGTAGCATGAATGCCATTTCTCTTTTGTAGGTGCTACAAAGTAAAATCTTACTTCATTTTGTCACTTTGTTCTTGTCATGGGCAAATGTATTGTGAAGTTTTTATTCTTGGATTTTAAGTATCTTGATGGAAAGAGTTATCAAATGTCTACAGCAGGCCAGCAGTGAAGGCAAGTGATGTTAAACAGTTTGTCAAATAATGTCCTCTTACTTCATATCATGTGTAGTCCATATAAGGACCACCTATTTTTTATGTAATCCTCAAAAAAATGATGTTGATATTGAGGTGAAATTATACATGTACATTTATGGTATATATGATATTGTGTAAAGCATAGACAGATAAATGCTTGCCTGATTTTGATTTGATGTGATGGTCTATTTTTTTTTTTTTTTCATATCAGATTTGATGTTTGTCCTCTAGACTATGAACATGTACATTTTGGGATTGATTGATGATATTTAGTGGTAGTATTTTATGGTTGTATTGATTTGGGTAAATTATTGTACATGATTGTAGTGTCTTTTGTATAGCTAACAGTACTCATCAATGTTTTGATGGAAAATATGAATTGTGCTGTCACTGGGATATGATGAATTTGGTCTGACACTTAAGTTCAGAGAAACTGTTTTTTTTTTTGTTTTTTTTTTTGCTTTTGTTTTTCGTCAGAAAGATATACATGTAAAATGGCCCCACAGGACTGTCATAAATGGAAAAAAAAATCACCAGAGAGATGCAATACATGCATTCAATCGTTATCTATAACAGGCATGGTCTCTGTCCGGAAGGTCACAAAGATATTTTTTGCTTGAGAATCAAACGTGGGATAATGCAAATCACTATGTAGATATAATTTTTAATCATTTGAATAATTCTTCTTTGTTTTACATTTTATGCTATGTCAGAAGTTTGTTTTGTTTTTTGTTGTGTGTTTTTTTTTTTTTTTTTTTTTTTTTTTTTAACAAGGTACATGTAGAATAGTATCGCAAGTTTTCAGGTACATGTACAGGAAACCATATAGATATGGTGCATGATGAGTGCTTTCCAGAATCCAAACTGAGTGTGTTGATCCCTAAATATGATGAAAGGTTGTCAGCGAAGAGCATACTTTAGATTTTCATTGCCCAGTGTTCATAACATGGTGTCAAAAACTGATCCAGCAAAATATTAATGTGCTGTTTGCAGTGCAAAAACTGTCCGAGGGTACCAAAAATCATTTTTCTTTGTTAAATTTCATGCATATTCTTGTTTGTTTGTTTTTAGCTCTCAGGTGGCAATGTTCTTGCCAGACTGAATATGTCTTTCTGGTCATGTGATCTCACTGACATTAGTTAACCCTTGTGATGCTTTGTTTGGCCAATCTGCACATCCTTTGGTGTGCTGTGTGGTTAGCTAGTCAATATGTAAATGTACAACACCTAACTATGTAACTGAATAGAGTTGGGGCATTCCTTGATCATCACTTTATCGCAGTGGTTTTATGGTGGACTGAAACACAACGTACTCATATGGAAAGGTTTACCTAACTTATATACACTTTGATTGAATTTTTTTTTTATGTAGGGTAAGGATTAACTAAATGAATGTAAAAGAAGTTGGCTTGAGAGTTACTGTAAAGGCACATGTTCTTAGAAAGGGGTAATTGTAGTCTGCTGTTAGTCATTAGTGATTGTGATGCAGTATCTGTGTCGGCTTTGCTGTACCAAGCACTGCTGCTTTTTCCTTGAATCAGTAAAATACCGTGAAATAGGGCCTTACCTTTTAGAGTTGTCTGTTTGCTTTTATAGAAAATGAAATAAAATTTGCTGTGATGATATATTTCAAAAATATATATATTTATACCAATTTAGATTGATTGATTGGTTGCCACTGACCTAGGAAAGTTTATTTATTTTTTGATTTACGAATGTCGTTAGTATGTCAAGAAACCGAGATTTTAAGCATTGCCATGATAGTTGTTGATTTGTTCTGAAAAGTTATATTTTGTGATATTTTGCCCTTGATATGTATATTTTGATTTCTCATGGCAGGAAAAAATTTACCTTCAAAGAGTTCTACAACTGATATGTGATGATGCTGATGAATAGACCATGTACATGTACGTGTACATGGTGGAAAGTTTCTCTGCACAGTCACAAGGATCCATGTGTCCACTTGTCTGATGTTACAAACGAAACATTTCATACTTGGTCTCTCTTGCCTCTAGAATGTGTACATAGCTGTAGGGCAGAGGTCATTCACTCCTGTTAATTGTGCCCTCATAATTCTTCTTTGTTCTTCTCTTGCTCTTCTGCGCATTTTCATTATCGTGCTGTGTCAGGGACAGGTAATCCCGATTTTGAACATCCGGGCATCAGTGCTTATGAATCGCCCTTGATTTTGTTTTGTTTTGTTTTGTTTTGTTTTGTTTTGTTTCGTTATGTTTTTTTTTATATGTCAGGTAGGATGGCAGACACATTCCTATTACAAAGAGGCCAACTTTCTTTTGCCAAGCGTCTCCCTGTGCACACAGTGACTATCCTGCCGCAAAGTAAAAAATAAAAAAAAAAAAAAAAAAAAAAAAAAAAAACCCTTGAGAATATAACTGCTTCAATTCATCTACATTTCGACTTTACTGTGCAGAATACGCAATTGAGATCTGCTTTGAAAGTCAAGTACTTTAGATAAGTGAAAACAAAAATGAAATGCTGCCATCAGTGTTGCCCTGAGTTGCACAAGTTTCTGTCAAGTTCAGGAGTGCTTGGGGCATTTCCCCCAGCAAGTGTTGTCCCTCTTGACCACTGGGTTCGTTTCCTCTGCAATGACCTGCCTTCACATCTCACATAAGGTTCCAGATGTGCAATCAAAGTTTGCAGTGTTCTTTTCCCCACACTATGAAGAGTGTGCCACTTGGCTAGTGTCGGTAGCCCTGCTTATGAAGATCAGATAGTTGTCTTTAACAATCAGGTAACTGATACATTCAATATTATTGTAGTGAAAATCAAGGGAAGGAGGGGTTAGAGTGTGAGGCATATCCTGCAGTGTTGTCTTATTACTAGTAATTCAGTTGCCCTTGCTCTTAGTGGTTTTTTTTTTTTTCAGAACAACTCACTGCCTTGCTGATATTGCAACTGCGTCACCAAAATACTAGTATATAAAATATTTACCAATGAATCATGAATGCAGGTAGTCACAAATCACAGTTCGTCTGTCTCAAGGAAACATTTATAGTCTCTGTATTCTTGGAATGTGTGAAATTCGTGTTAACTGTCTGGTATCAGTTGCTCGGTCTCACTGATTTTTAATTTGAAGTACAGACTGTACATGACTAGTTGTCGTCAGAGCAATTTTCGTCATAGTGAAGCTCTGTCAGCTCCGTAAAAGAATGCAAGCGAGGCCAAAATAAATATGAGCTTATTTGCAAATACAATATTCGAGTTCAATTTCATGTGTAATGTACACTCGGCCAAAAAAAAAAAAAAATGAAAGAAACTTTTTTTTTTTCGAGTTCATAATTTTCATAGAAGATTTTGATGAAAATAATGTGTTATATACTGTACCATATAAGAGGTAATTTGATTGGCTATCAACCTAGCAGGTCAATATAAAGGGAAACTTTACGCATGATTGAAAACATTTGTTTTTGTCCTCCAAGGCACAAAATTCAAAAAAAAATTGACGTATCGTATTTCATTTCCAAATGCCCTTTAGGATAACAGTGATAACAAAAGACCAATTTAACACAATGAGAGACATGGATGAAATAACGAAATTGAGTTTTCGTTCTCTTTACCTCTTTATAACCTGAAACAAAATCAAAGTGGGAAACTTAAGGGGAAAAATAAGAATTTTCTTTCACCTCAAACTTCAAATGACATACAGTGTAGGGAGTAAAGACACAAAGATGATTAAATGAACAGAGTACATATCTTTATTTCATTCATTTAATTTAGTAATTTAAGAATTCATGAGACAAATTCAAGAACCAAATATAATTTACAATTTTCCTAATTTGAGAAATCAATTTAAAATCCTACCGTTTTTGGTAATATTGCTTCTTCTTTCATTTGAATTTGGATTTGACAGAATATTCTTCATTTTCCTCTATAAGTTTTAGTCTTTATTGATCTTTTGGGCTTCAAAGATATAGAGATCATAAGATATATTTTTGCAACTTAATTCATGTTTTTATTGTGTTAAATTTGTATTATGTTCTTATTGTTACATGCAAGAGCATTTACGCATGAATGACAACTTGTTCATTTTTGAAAATTTACTTTTGTGCCTTGGAAGAGAAAACAAAGGTGTTCACTCATCCGTAAAGTTTCCCTTTTTGTTGACTACCACGTTGATAGCCAATAAAATTACCTTTCATGTGGTATAATTAACATTTAGCCAGAAATTCTATGAGAAATATAAACTTGAAAAAGTGTTTACTTTCTTTTTTTTTCTTTTGCTGAGTGTACAGTTGGTGTATATTCAACTTTTGCGTCTTTTGATATAGACACAAGTAATATTACATGTTATACCGTTACTCTTTATACATTATTATACGTGTATACCAGGTACCTTATCTCTATATAATGTACAAACACACACACACATGTGTGTGTGTGTATATATATATATATATATATATATATATATATATATATATATATATATATAATTATATATATATATACATATATATATAATATGTATACAGATACATTCAGATACATCCTTTTTGTCGCATGCAGCTGGTGAGAGAATTTGTCGGGCAGTGGTCAGGTTTTGTTGGCAGGAGGGCGTGTCTAGATAAAACTGACTCTAATCCTGAAGATGAATGATTTGAAAAACTATAATGAATGTTCGAAAAGAAAGAATCTCTGCAGTTTAAAGGGTTGGTGTAGTTCTGGTTGAGATGGGGATTTTTATTCATTTAATACGTTTTATTTTCACAGCAAAAGTACAGTAAATGAAAAAAATACACATGGCTTACGAACTCAAAAACAGAATTAGAATTAAAAAAATACAGGCAAAACATATTTGACAAAAAGGCTCGGAAAACATTTTCCAACATTTGCAACCTGCATAATACATCAAAAGGGCCCATTATGATACCCGTCCGGCTGACGCATAAATTGTCAAAACAATGAGTTGCCCATGTGAGCATCCTGCGATATAAAAAAGTCGGTGCACCCCCTTGTCTGAAACGCCCTCTTCATTCAGTATTGGACACGCAGAAAACCCACGTGATGATCGATAGTGCCCCAGGTTTTAGCTTTTTGCAAAATGATTAGAAACCACTTACTTGAAATACTAAAGCGTAATTATGATTCTGAGGGGAGGCGATTTTTATTTTTTTTTAATGAAAATCGGTTTTGAAATGGCTGAGATATCAAAAAGAAAAAGTCCTGATAAAAAGGTGGGTTTCGCCTTTGATTAGAACCACTTTGTTTTCATTTGTTTTTGGATATCTCGGCCATTTCAAAACCGATTTTTCGTTAAAAAAAAAACAAAAAAACACGCTTTTGCTTCCTCGTAGAATAATTTTTTTAAATATTTCATATAAGTACATGGTTTCTATTTTTTTTTTACAAAAAGTTAAAGGTACAGTTTATCATTTGGAGCAGTGATTTAAAAATGTTCTAGTTATCACATTTGATGATTTGATGCATACGTGTATTGTATCACAAAACATCATACCATAATTTGTATTTTTAAAAAAAATGCTATAAAACCTAAAATATAAGGAGATATCACTATTTTTCTCACTAAACCACAACTGTAGATAGTTTAGTCTAGAAACACTTTTATTATAACTAGTGTTCACATTTTGTATATTTAGCAATACTTAACACTGATTGTCCTGATTAAAATTATTGCATCGGTTGTTTCTATCCCTAACTCACATTTTAGAACTATTTTGAAGCACTAAAGCTGGACTTTTGTTTCACCTGCTTGCCTTCAAAACCTGGACCCCCGTCTCAAATAGAATTATACCATCCCTTGAAAAGCAAACCCTGCGACAAACTTTATGATCAAACATCTATTAAAGTCACTTCTCGAGCAAACGCGAATGCCCAAACTTAAAAGACAGTCTTCTCAATTTTATTTCTCCCAGTGCGGAGGTAAGATACACCCTTTAGGCCTATATTTACGTCTCGAAGAAACTCAACAGCGCCCTCTGCACGAAACAACCAACTACAATGGGGGGGGGGGGGGGGGGGGGGGGGTCGTCTCTTCACGCCTTCTGTCCACCCTGCAAAATGCCAGGGCTTTATATTACCAGAGTTAAGTAAAGGTTTGATGAAAACTCCGTGCAACATTCCTATACCATTTCCAGTACAAAATCATTCAATGCCAGCGTGCTTCTATCTACTAGTAATTCTTACTCTAAACTTAGCTAAACAGCATTGTGAAACCGGGAAATGTGCAAACGTTCAAAATTGCCGGGAAAATGTGCAAATCAGTTTTACTTCACCGATATTGTGTATAGAGACAGTATTACTGTATAGAGATGGCAGATAAACTCTGTATCAATGAACATTCACCATTAATTATATCTTATTGATAAAATCCTTGACAGATTTTCACCAAACTTGTCAGCTAACACCATTATGCTGATAGGGGCACCTCAAAGTCCCAGAACTATGGTTTTGTAGAAACTCTTCTTCTCTACTAACTACATAAGATAGAGCTTGGTTGGCGCTATGAAGACATTGATGACTGGAGTTTAATGGCAGATCCCACGGGGGCCGTGGGAGGGGGGGGGGGGGGGCACCGAGAGATGGGCCAAAAGGATGTCCAAGCGGGGGGGGGGGGGGGGGGGGGCAGAGAAGGCGGAATTTTCACATTTTCAGCTTCTTCTTGAAAACGACAGAACAGATTTTCACCAGATTAAATTGGTAGATAGCATCCCTATAGAAGTCGTGGATTCTCAGTCTGATATGTTTAAATAATCAACTCCCGGTTCTTGCTGTCTGTATAGTTTTAAGTGTGCTTATCTCTGGTGGATCCAGGATGCCCTGCACGGAACGGGGGGGGGGGGGGGGGGAATTGTGAGAGAACTGTACAGTTACACTTACACCTTCAACCTGTCTGTAACGGCCACCCAAGGGAGACGAAAAAAGTGGTCGTTATTGACAGGTGGCCGCTAGAGACAGGTTCTTCACCATGCTTTTTCTCTCGGAGGGAAATGGTTTTAGTGGTCGTATACGGCAGGTACCTGCTATAGACAGGTGGTCGCTAAAACAGGTTTTACTGTAGGGGCTACAATCAAACCTGCCTGAAGCAGCCACCACAAGGGAGACGAAAAAGTGACCGTCATTAACAGGTGGCCGCTGTAGACAGGTTCTTTGCCATGCCTTTTCTCTCGGAGGGAATTGTTATTAGTGCTTGTATCCGGCAGGTGACCGCTATAGACAGGTGGTCGCGAAGACAGGTTTTACTGTAAAGTCAAGCCTGTCTATGGCGGCCACCCAAGGGAAACGAAAAAAGTTGCCGTTATAGACTGCAGGATTAACTATAAATAAAAATGGTAATGGGTTCATGAGTAGTTTTGATAGAGAGTTTAACTTCCATCTAGGCCCTTATACGGAACATAATATCGCTGAAGTGAATGGTTTGCACATTTCCCGGCAAAATTGAGCGTTTGCACATTTCCCGTTGACGCAAGTTAGAGATTTGCACATTTCCCGGCAAGACGTTTGCACATTTTTTGGCTCGACAAGCCTTCCGTGTGCTCAATATTAAAGCGTTCTTGCTATAAATTTTACCCCGTTGCAATAGAAACGCCAGCGATGTGCATTCATATGCAAGTCCAACTCTTGCGTGACATTTCATTAAATTTTTTAGAAAATCGCAGGAGTTGAATGATACAGGAAGAGCACACTTCATAATAGCAATGCTGTTGCTAGTTGTCGGGTAATGTTAGCAAGTTCCAGAAAGGTTTATACTGGAGACACATTTGCCGAAGGACACATTCATCTTCCATCGACAAGGCTATTGTCGTGGTGATACTGGCGGATGAACAATATCCATCATCCTGTAACATAATAATGTTGTCAAAAGCTCTTTTGCTGCATTTCTAGAGCTAATGTTTCCTGACCTTTTTTTTTTTTTCCTTACCTGATAGATTTTAATGCTATCATTTGTGTTACATTGAACGCATTGCTGTTTCCAGATCTTTTTGCACTGGAACCATGCATAGTGATCTGAGCTACTCATGAGTTACTCATAAAGGACTTCTAACAATTGATGTACATGCTATTGTCATGGTTGTGAGGAATAAGTGTTGGCTACGGAAGAAACCTCTATAGATAGCATCATTGTTTTCGAAGGCCCGGACCTTTCTATTAAATTTCACGTCAAGATCATTTCGTTTGCGTTATGGCATATTGATCGATTTCTAGACCAAGTTGCTTTCTTACAGATTGTAGATTCCGGTAATTATATTCTTTTAATGTAATTTGTTGAAATTATATCACTATTTTCCACAAAAGGAGAGATTTCGTCTTTTAAAATGCTTTGCAAAATAAAATGCGTTTTGCAAGACAAAATGAATAAGTGAACACTTAGGCAAAGTATAAAGTACGATTGTCAGTATATTTTGAGAAACTAGTCTTGTGCAATGTCCAATGCACCAATTACATAACATGATTCTTATGACGTCAACAACTGTGATTTTGTGATGAATGCAGATATTTGAGCACTTTCAAATACCCTATTTCTATTTGTCATGTTGCATTTTTTATTTTGTTATCACATCATGATAAGATGGATTGTTATTACATGTAATCTGTACTAAATTGTATCAAGTAAAATATCTCGTGATAATTATATTTGTCAATACTTCAACGAAATGGCGAATGAGAAGCAACCAACTGGTCATGACAACTGTATTTTTATTTTTTAAAGACGGTAGTTCACTTGGACGCCATTTTGTATGATTCATTCGGATTCCGATGGCCGAAAGGTTTTCTTTTCTTAATCATCGTTTATAGCTGTCCGTATTTAGATTCTCCACAACTGGGCATCGAGTTGGTGCTATCTTCGGTTTTTTACCTATCGTAATGAATACAACCGTCATCCGGACTGTTCGATATTACAAGGCAAGGTTATTTCTTATCAAATGACAACTATAACGTTGGATTGTTCTGATATAAGTAAAAGTGTTCCTTTTCAACGTCTCCTATCGTCAGGGGCGCCCTTGCAGCAAATTAATTGATTGCATTTTGCCATCACGGGGTAAGATTCACAAGTGAAGGATGAACACGATTCGTTTCTGTTTTTTTATAATTAACGAATGGGAGTCACTCTCTCAAGGTTCATACACACGGTTCATACGCACATAATATGTGCACACTCTGTGTATGTATTTGTTCGTGTGTGTGTGGTGAACGTGAGGGTGTTCTGTGTGTGATGCACGGTGTTAGCGATAAGCTTAAGAAGGTCGCTGAAATGGAAGAATAAGATTGATTAAACAGCAGGAAGCATACATGTCATGGCAATCTTCATGTCAAATACAATTACAATTACAATATTTACATCATTGTAAAGAAGCGCTCTCCTGAACTCTTTGTATTAATTATTTTGCTTCACATCGTCTATAGCGCAACTGCTTGTGCATACACTCTATACTATATCTATTTAAATTCTCTTTAATTGTATATACCCAAAATAATTTCAAATCTGCAACCAAACACAACTTATCAAAATTAACACACCATTACGAAAACGAATAGACTGTACCAATTGACCAACGAGAAGAAGACATTGAAAGAAGACAGAGAATGATCTGTATTCTGCGAGCGATTCTAAAATCTTGTGCTTACAAATTATGCATGGTTTACATACTAATTGTAAATGTTAACACAAAATGGGGAAAAAATGTCCTTGGTCTGTTAGATAGAGGACTTTACCGCATCCGGCGATATCGCGTATTCATTGCGTATTCATCCGTGTATCAAGCTGAGTGGTATTGCATTGCTCTGGCGAATTGATATCAATGTTGTGTATTGACAGTGCTACATCAATATATCTAAAATGGTCTTTAAGTATATCTATTGCATAGAATCGAGGAAATCATTTCAATTAGACATTTTAGATGCAGCGAGGTTGCTCTGAACATTCAATATGATAAACCCAATGATTAGAGGAGATAAAGAGATAAATGATAAGTAAAGTCTTAAGTTTTTGTTCTCCAGTTTTTCATTTTCTCAATTCTGTAATCGTCATGAATAACAATGACCACAAACATAAATCAAACACAAACATTTATACTACATGGTCATTATACAACAACTGAAAAAAAAATCATAAAACTATGAAAACATTCATAACCTGATCGTTCATCAACCTTCACGAAATATCTAACATATCTGATCGAACTAATGATAAATATATTGAATTTAATCAAAACGAAATGAGTTTCCACAATGCCCTGACGTCCGCATCGCCCTCAAAAGCAAAACAAAACTATAAATGTTGTTCTAAACTCTCCCCGTTTCTCCCTCAATTCAATTCAATTCAATTCAATTCTCAATGAAGGAATGTACATCGAATATAGTGAATGAAAGTGTAACACAATACCCGGCTAGGATGCACAATAAGTTATTGTAAACATAATACAATAGAACATGACGGTCAATCTTTGTAAGTCTGGCTATATAAATATATAAATGCTATAAAATAAAATAAATGTATAAATGCTAAGGAAATATGACGGAACCTACTTAAAAGCAAGCTTTTTAAGCGTAGGTCCCAATTCTGAACAGTGTGCAAAACAAACAAACAAACAAAAAACAAGATAAGGAGCACGAATGCGACATAAGGATAAAGATATAAAAAAACAAAAATAGACGCATGAATACCCGGGGCATATAGCAAATTCTTCTTAAATACAAATAGGGGAAACAAACAAGCAACCACATTCTGCAGACGTATGAATAGGTTTAGCAATGTTGACAATATGGTGTCATAATACGATTTAAACAATTGGAAAAACTCGACATGTGGGTCCTCAAAAGAGACATGGGAAGTCTTGACAAGGGAACACACACATATACAAACAATTCAAGAAGAATAATGACATGGAGGAATCTATCTATCTATCTATCTGTCTATCTATCTATCTATCTATCTATCTATCTATCTATCTACCTATCTATCTATCTTATTCGCCTTACCCCTCCCCCACCCCACCCCATCTCAGGCAGCTGATCTAGCTGCCTGATCTAGAATTCTTCATTTGCGCGTATATTTTATTGAGTAACAGATTTTCTCTTTTTTATCATGTTTATAAAGTAGCATAGAATACTAAATTCTCAAATTTATCCAGATGGATAGAAAGAGTGTATCTTGGTACTGCCAAATTTTGTTCTGCTAATTTATCTTCCATAAGCGTAATTTCAGTTTCAATATTGATATGGCATTTTATCTTTCTCTTTCTATAAATACCAAATACAATTGTACTCTAGACGAATTTTAATGATCCATATTTGTTGTGCTCCTTGAAAATGTTCCTGCACACGCAACGTTATGTCTTTCCAAGTAAAGTCCTATAAATCAACAAACGCAATTATCGCCCTGCTTCTTTTTTCACATGAATTGTGCATGCTCTCATGTATATAATGCATGTTCATACGTTTCATTTTCTATTCTACAGAGACTCTGAGAGAATGAACACACATTATCCGTAACAAACCTGCAGCGGTACAAACAATGATCTCATAGTATAATTTGGTAACATAAGGTAATATCATACAGGTGCGGTCACCACTGTGCCCGTCTATACAACCTATTGCCTTCAGTCCTCGGAGAAAGACCACACCTCAGTGACATGCAATGTCTTCCAGCCACTTAACTAAATTACGAATACAACACACAATTAATGGGTGACTCGAAATTCATTTTTTTTCGATCCTTTCCTACAATGAGTCGCATTAGTTAATAGGCGCAATCGCCTAAACGAATCCCACCAAATTGTAGCCTTTTCAGCAACAATTTTGCACTTATACTTAAAAAAAGAATGATGACTAATGATGTCAGTGATGAATAGGTAGACCCTTGTCAAACCTCTTCAAACTACCCAGACGACACTCTGTGTTAGTAATCAAATTGCTTCTAAGGGTGTGTAATGAGATAAGATGCTTTGGTCTCTTCACAGTCATCGCTGATTCCCGACTACCGCCCTCCCTAAAATCGGAGACAGGAGTGATGAGGGTTGCCATGCCAACGTGTGTAATCGCTCTCCAAGCGAGCTCCCAATGAGACGATTCGCGCTTTCACTCTCTCTCTCTCTCTCCCTCTCTCAAGTCAATAAGAGCGTTACCCTCATGGAAAATGGATGTGGTCTCTCGACGATCGACTGCACTTCGAGAAAAATCCTTTTCCGGAGAGGTCGCCAAGTATCGTTTTTTATGATGTTCCTGGTTTACGATTTCACCGAATGTTTGTTTGTTCAATAAGTGATCATATTTTGGCATGCTCATATTAGTGTTTACAACCAAATCATTCTGATTCAAACTGGAAGGACGTGTCTGAAGAAGAAAACAAAAATAAAAAAGATAATCGTCTTGGGGAAAAAAACACTTTTTAAGAACAAGGGCACATTTCCCTTCTTGTTCATGTTATTAGCGTTTCTTGACAAACCTACATGGGAGACAGTTTCCTTCTTATTTACGTTTCTTCAAAAATCGATCAGTCTAGCAACTGTTAACGGTTTGATGCCATTGATTGAATTGGTCGAAAAGTCACACAAACATGGCTGGAAGTCGAGCTCTTCGTGTCTTCAGGACCACGTACCTTTTTCTCGCCGGGTTCTTCGTGGCGTGGTGCGGCCCCCTGCCCGTGGTCAGTGCCTGTTCGGATATAGCCTACGCGTCGTCGTCCAACTCGACGATGACCTCGATTGATGCAACACTCTCGCTGAGAAATGCGCTCATCATCATCATCTGCTTCGCGATATTTTGCATCACACTCTCCTACGTTTTTAACTTGATCAGAAAGTGTGTATACAACGACAAGGTATGCTTATGATATATCTTCATAAATATATATTTCAGAATATCTTTGTATGTCTTTATCTATCCATCCATCCATCTGTCTATCCATCCATCTATCTATCTATCTATCTATCTATCTCTATATCCATCTTCTATCTGTTCAATACATATTTGTTGTGTGTGCGTATGTGTGTATGACTGTTTGTCTATCTGTTCATAGTATTATGTTTGTGTGTGTCTAAAGTGACTTTGATTGTTGTAATTTAATCAGTTGTGGACTTCATTATGGTAGATATTTCTGTTAGCTCTAATGACAACTTAAGACGCTATGTCCAATAGAGCACTTTATGTCTGTGAGCGCTTATGAGCATGAGACGAAGGGCAGTGTTCCTGAGTAAACTGAAGTTGACTTGTAAATATTTACGAATCAACTTCTGTAAAGATATGTAGATGTCCTTACAATCGGGGAAAAAAAAAAGGAATTAATTAATATAGCCATACCCACGTTTTAGCACGAGGATTCACATTAATATGGCAATCTCCACATTGATTTAAAAAAAAAAGATCTCGATACCTACAAGTGTCAATCAAATGCGATATTTCACGGGACACTCATATCGACGAGCGTCTGGGCTTGGGATTTATCATGTTTATTCTGGAAAGCGTGTCCAACAGGGACTTATCCCATATTATGTTGGCTTGACTTTGTTTTCTCCCCCTTGTAAATCTGTATTTCACTTGCACTTCTTTATATGATGAAAATTGATCTGGGGAAAAGTGATAACATTACAGTGGTTTCACTAAATGCCGTCTTCGGTAAGCTTGCGGCGCTGTAGCAATACCTTGCCGGCCTATAATATCTACTTTTTTTGTTGTTGATACACTCCACGAAATTGATACGCGTCAAAACTGCACCGTCGAAATGTATAACTGCAGTTTTGTTTTTGTACGTTTTGTTTGTTTGTTTGTTTGCTTGCTTGTTTGTTTGTTTGTTTGTTTGTTTGTTTGTTTGTTTGTTTTAAGAGTAGCTCTCTTCATGTTGCTTTTCATTTGTTTATTCATTTGTTATTGTTATTGTTGTTTTTTCAAACGCATATATTTGGTAGCTCCCCCTATGCATGTTACAAAATTATGATACATCCTCGATCACAACATGATCATGACAATCTCAATAACAAGAGAACGTCCATGGATCTGTTGAGTATTTTCCCTTCTGGACCACAACTAACCAAAAAGGACTTTTTTTTTCCATTAGCCCTCCTCAAGTGTATTGTCGTTATGAGAGTCTGAGTTACCCATCGTTGTCTCTAGTAATATTTTAACAAAGGGTCCTTGCCACTGTCATTACTGCCTTAGTGTTGGCAGGTACTGACTTATACATCTGAACTATGAAGGACGTCGTGGGTAAAGCATGTTGTCCAAGGACGTGAGGAACAAGACAGGTTTAACTCAAGACCACCTGACTGAGTCCAAGTGCGAAAGTGCCCCACATGAGTGTATTTTTACTGTAGTTGTAGTATCAAAGTTGCAGTGGCATATACCTATATTCATATACTAGCATATACATACATATATGAATAACAGCAATAGGTTTCTGCTCGGAGTCCAAGAAAGTATTGATTCACAACTACTACAACTGCTGTTGTAAATCAATATATATATATATATATATATATATATATATATATATATATATATATATATATATATATATATATAGGTGAGAGTGAAGAAGAGGCGGTAGACGTAGCTTTTGAATCCTCACAATTTGATTTTACTTCTCGAGCTATTGTTATTGTTGTTTTTTCAAACGCATATATTTGGTAGCTCCCCCTATGCATGTTACAAAATTATGATACATCCTCGATCATAACATGATTATGATACAATCTCAATAACAAGAGAACGTCCATGGATCTGTTGAGTATTTTCCCTTCTGGACCACAACTAACCAAATAGCTTTCGGTCCCTGCCCTTTATCAAGACTGAGGACAAATCGGACAAAATACAGAACATGGATATTGTACATAAAAAATAATAATGATGATCAAGACAATATTGTCGTTATTATTTTATATATACCTTTATATATATATATATATATATATATATATATATATATATATATATAATTGCGCAACCTTGTAATTAGCTTTGCATGATCGATTTTGCTCTTGTGCTTGATTAAGAGTGCGGGAATAAAACGCGAGCCATTATTCACTATTGCTTCATTGATACCGAATCATGCGTCAATCTGATATCAGTCAATCAAGCGAGAAAACCTCTCTGGGAGAATTGGTTGAGTATAGTGGGTTTCAATAAATAGGTCCGGGTCTCGAATTCCTGCCAGGTGCGTTCATCCTTGGACAAGCTGCTTTGTCCACAATGTTCCTCCTGACCCTGGTGTATGATATGAAATGGGTACCTGACAATGACGGGGGTAATGAAAATGTAATGAACATGGCATTCAGGGGCAACACTGAGAACACTGAAGTTAGGACTCTTCCTACATTGTCCTACAAATTAGACAATAAATCAGAATTATCATGGTCAGCATATATATATATATATATGTATATATATATATATATATATATATATATATATATATATATATGTGTGTATATATATATATATATATATATATATATATATATATATATATATATAGATATACATTATATCATTTATATATATCTCAGAGTATAAAAGTTTGAGTATTCCAAAGATGAGACGACTTGCGAAAAATGATAATAATACCTGGTCTGAGTTAGCATTGTTCATTATAAATGCTTGACAAAGAAAATGGAAACAACAACAACAACAACAACAACTCAGATTGACATGATGCTTTCAATTCCGGGTGATCGAAACACTATTAAATGAATTACAGTGGTATATCTATTATATAAGTGGAGAAAAGCGGTGTGGAAAAATCTTAAATCTTAAAGAGTGGTAGGCCTCACTGGGTGACACCAAATACCTTCTCTGGCCCCATAATATCAACGCAATCTCTATCAATGTTTGAAATAAAACACGGGTGTTCTGGTCCAGGATTGTGAATCCTGTTGGGAAGATTAAGTGTCGACATTGGCCTTGTATAAAGTGCTCGATCTAATGGCTCGTAAAAATGTGACAGCGCTGCAATCTACTTCATAACGAAATTAAAGCAATTTGGAGTTATCACATGCCCTTGCATTTTATGGTGCATATCGACTATTAGCTTAAGGGACAGAAATATTGATCAGTTTTTCACAATACACTCCCGGAGTAGGATTGACTCAAAATAGAAGTCACGGTGGAGAGGTAAAAATGAAGGCTGTCTCCCCTATTTTCGCAATGGCAAGAAAAGTTCATGGTTCTCTGATAAAGGTATAAGACCCGGGGCCCGTTTCATAAAACTTGTTAGCAGTGACAACTGCCACGTTTCTATGACAAATTTGCTCTCAGCCAATCAGATGGAAGGATTTTAGTAGCTTGTCACATCTATGAAACTTGTCACAGATGACAAGTTTTATGAAACAGGCCCCTGGAAACTGGTGCCAACTTGTCACGGATCCTCTGCTAAAGAGTCTAACTGGAAGAGAAATGGAGTTTCTATAAAATACCTTATGTATATAGTGATAACTTAAAAAATTACATAAATCAAATACCGAGATGATGGAAGAGACCTGTTCCAAAGGCAAAGACATTTCAAAGGCACTCATGATGACTGATTGTAATTATTGATAATAATGATGACAATCATTGCTTGAAAATAGATTTTCCGTTTTGTCTAACAGTTGGACTAATCTCTGTATAGGACGTCGTAAATTGTGCGAGACACATGCTAATATAAGTCATGATCATGTGACTTGAGTATAAATGAAGGAATGGTCGACGCTTGAGCTAGCCTCACGAAGTTGACACGAGACATTTTTTTTTTTTAGTTCAGTTTTCTCTTTTACTGGCTGATTCCCATTTCAAGAGATGTATGGGAAAAGGAAAATTGTATAATTCATGAAATCTGGAGAGCTCTAGGCTATTGAAGTGTGTTTTGTCAGCATTCGCAGGTGCACCTTTCTGCAAGCTGCTTCAGTCCTGCATTATAAGTTGTTTTGGTGGACGTTGATGGATCTTATCTCCTGCAGGAAGGAGCCTTTAACGTAAAAAAAAAAAAAAGCAGCGCAAAAAAAAATCACATATTCGCTCCAGCATATTTTATGTTTTTGTTGTTTTTTCTGTTTGTTAGAAAAAAAAAAAACTACTTTTGTGGTTTTCTCTTTATTTTTGTCTCTGTGATGAACAGGACTAATAGTTTTCTTGAGACGAAGGGGAAATTTCTCACGACGCAATTTCTAGATAGTAAGCACTCAACCGCCGGAATAAATGTGATAGATAGGCTGTCAAATATGATAATTATTAATATCTCCCGATTAAAACGAGGAAAAAGAAGAAAAAAACTTGTTAACTGACGAAGAATATTACAAACCCTTGACCAATAATGCAACTTATTGCCAGTATTATTTGCGTTTCAGAAAAAGAATATATATTATGAAGGAAAAAGTTAGTTGAAAAAGTATGATTTTATAAGTTGGGAGGAACTGCTCAATGCTTTGCTCTTTCGAAGCCAACCTGCAACAGACAATACAATGTACATGTACCTTTAAATTCCGCAACAGTGGCGTGTATTAAAGACAACAGTTCGACTGCATGGTCTTAACCAGCCACTCTCACACACGCACACACACACACACACACGCAAACATACACATTCACATATTATACATACACAAAACAAAAAATACACGTACACACACACACACACACACACACAACCTGACCAAAAACAAAAAAGAAAGAAATTATTAATGTCAGTATATTAAGGGAGTATTTATGTGGTCGCGAGAAATGGGAAGAGAAAAACAACCTCCGACCAAATAGCCTTATAGACAGCCATTGATACATAAGGTAAGACGAAATTTTATTTTCTAAACTGTATCATTATGGAATTCGCGGGACACCTCTCGAATGGTTTAAGAGTTACTTAACCGATAGAAAGCAATTTGTTAACATTAACGGCTATAATTCGCAGTTAAAACTTATTTCATGTGGAGTCCCACAGGGCTCCCTCTTGGGCCCACTTTTATTTTACAAAAGCGTGCAATAAGAATTATAAACAATGCCGGATATTTTGCTCATACCAACTGTTTTTTTCATCAAAACAGAATTCTGAAAATTCCAGACCTATTTTATTATAATCTTGGAATTTTCATGTATAAACTAACAACTAATGAATTACCATCTGTTTTTATCCACATGTTCAAAAGAAATCGCTCTATTCATTGCTACCCCACTCGTAAGAGTGACGCTTATCACCTTCCCCGTACTCGCACTATTTTTGCACAAAAAAAAAAAAAACAATCATGTTTACTGGACCAAGATACTGGAATGACCTCCCTAAAGATATTACTTCTTCCTTATCTTTATTCACCTTCAAACGCAAATTAAAACGGCTATTACTTAGTGGATACACACTACCCGGCTCTTAGCAACATTTTTTTTTTGTTCATACCCCCAGTCTTTTGTCTTTGTCCGCAGCTCCAAGTTATTTAACGATACCGTTAAAGCACTTTTTTTTTTTTGGTAAACACGGCGAAATATGTACAGTCTCGTTTAAGCGATACTAAAGTATTCATGTGGTTCGATAGTTCATTCTTAATACTGATTTTGCACTTGTACAATGTAAGTTGGTCGAGATAAACATGTCCGTTTTCCGTATAATTTCACGCCTATAAATTCGGGAACAAACGGTTTTTACAATCATCATTGCTTTTATGTAGGCCCCATCATATTTCTGACATTGATTTGTGATATTCTCACATGATAATGACCATTTATATTTGTGTTTAATGTTTGTTTGTCTTTTTTTTTCAAACATAAGATATGGTTGTATATATTTTGTACTTTTGTTTTATTGTCAATCATTTTGTAATCCCATCACTGAGAAAGTGGAAATATGAAATAAACTTGAAACTTGAAACATCCGTTTCTTTTAAAAATCTATGTTTATAGATAGTAAAATTATATGCAATGCTTATGTATTAATATTTATATAAGGCAGCGTACCATAAAAAAGCTTTTCTTTGCAATAGCTGAGTTTTTCACATGCACACGACTTCCTGAGCCTATAGTGACCATTGTATAGGAAGTAAATTGGAAAACATGGCTTTGAGGTCTACCATAATGGTGTCAATTTCATGCTACCATAATAGAGTCCATTTCATGCGGTTGCCTCACTACTTTCATTTAGAAACGAGGTTGCATAGGCTTTTTGATTCCCATCATCTATTCGACATGTGGGTTAATTTGATTAAGGCGTTCTAAATGTCGCCATGAGCGATATGCCACTGAACTCAATGTAACGTATCCTTTGGTAAATTAGGTGGATCTTCAGCATTGTAATATTCCTCAACTGTTAAATTACCCATAGGCAGTCTCATAAAAAAAAAACAACAACAACGAACAAACAAATGAAAAAAAAACCCAACCTCATTATGCAATTTGTACTAGGCCCTTCTAATCATAAATGCTGAAAATCGGATGTTAAAGTTAGTCTCTCTAACGCTTTCTGTATCTACCTTTCTATGTTTTATCAATGTGTTCATGTATAGTGGTATGAAGTCATACACTATGTGTGTATGTATATATATCCATATCTATACATAAATGATATATCCCCCCTCTCTCTCTCTCTCTCTTTATATATATATATATATATATATATATATATATATATATACATATATATGTGTGTATATGTAATCATTTTGTTATCATTATTATCATATATATATATATATATATATATATATATGTATACATACATACATATACATATATTATAATTGGCAGCAAAACTTGCACATGGACGTGGCTGATGTCGGGTTGCACCCCTTTATTCAAGCTTTCGGGCGAAATGCCCTTCTTCAGGATATATATACATATATTATATATATATATATATATATATATATATATATATATATATATATATTTCACACAATTATTTATTGTGTGAATACCTTTATGTTGGTCTTTACGGCCATCTATTTCCCCGTTTCTCCCAGTCTGGCCCTATCTATACAACTCTCTGTTTTGATCTTCTTCAGTTTCTGTCCTTTTCTAACCCCCCCCCCCTCTCTCTTTCTCTGTTTCCCTTTCTTTTACAAATATTTCTGTCTAAAAGGGGTCAATCCATTGTTGTGAATGCATCTCCAAGATGAATATGAGCAAGACGAAGCGGTGTCCTCTAAATGCGTAGCCCAATTATACCACCAAAAAAAAATAAACAGTTACGCCTGTCGTCTATACAATCTTCTACGTGAGGGCCTATTGAGATGGTCGACGCTATTTCGAGCTCTCCTCCTTATTTTTTCCTTCCCATCCCCTATTTCTCTCTCCTTCTCTCTTTCTCCGTTTCTTTCACCCCGCCTCTCTCCCCTTCTTCCCTCCTCTCTCTCTCTCTCTCACCCTCTCATTCTCTCTCTCCCCTCTCTCTCTCTTTCTCAAATTCCCCTGCCTTTTACGCATCCTTATGTTCTTGTTCTCAATGTGTTTCCTTATTCCCTATTTCTCTCGTTCCTTATTATTAAGGGGACCTTCAGATCATTTTCATTTTTTTGGTTTTACTTTTACATTTGAACATCTATCATCCTGTCTATAAATCGCTTTCACTGGGTAAAGACTCTCTGAATTAAAAGTGATTGGGATGAGGAATAAGGATGTTTTCAAAATTTCATAACAAATCACAATGAACAAAGATGATGACATAGCAGTTTCACATAAGAATAATGATTGGATGCTCAAGGTAACAGAACAAAAGAATAAATAATGCATAAAGAAGAAAGGATGCATAAAATTCTTCACATGTGACCTTGTTAAGCAAGCAGTATCGTAATAGAATTACATTGCTTCATTACTGGAATATTTGAGCGTCCTGTTGTCATCATCCTTGTTCAATGTATTTTGTTTTGGATTTTCAGAATACTGTATATGTCTATCTGCTCAGGACCACAACGTCCACAAGCGTGACAAATAATACATGGTATTATCGCATCGCTTTACCACTGGTTCTGAATGATGTGAAACCATAGGCCTATGAATTGTCTGGAATGCCTCTTTATTAAAAGGGAAACTCAAATGTACTTGTTACAGCAATGTTAGTAGAATACGTCTATGAAGTTTGAGGAAAATGGGAAAGTCCGTTGAAAAATTATGAATTTCGACTTTCGAGTGCCGTCATCGCCGAATGTACAGACTACAAACAGTTCATGACTTGATGACGTCACTGCAGAACAATGATATGTAAACAATCCCACAAAATTTGATTTTTATTGAAAATAACACATTTAATCGACTAGTTACTGACACGCCACGTTAATGGTAATATTATTCCCCCTGCTTTCTAGAAGAGGTAAGTCGGGTGCTCTTTTCATTATGCTAGAAAAATGAAACTACGTTGATTTCTCTTCAAATTTCCCTTTATGACACTGTGTAATATAAAGTGAAATATGATTATGGTTGTTCTGGAATAACGTCACGAACTGATCTACTCTTCTCATCCAGCTACGCGACGACGGCACTAAAACCTTAAAAAATTATCACTTTTGAATGGATTGTCCGATTTTCTTTAAATTTCACCGATGTGTTCTACTGATATTCCTGCATTCACTCAATCCACATATTTGGGTAGACTTCCCCTTTAAGCATATCGCCGGAAACCAGAAATTCCTTTAATTTCGCGGCTGTCGGACTGGTCTGTCAAAACTGTGGAAATTGCGCCAGAACGCTTTCAAACACATGCATCATTTATGACGTTGTACCAAAACGGAAGAGAGAAGTCAAGGGTAACTCAACCAGCATTCAACGCCACCCCCTTATCCCTTATCTCATGACCTATTTCTTTAATATACACTCTCCTTTGTAATTTGTTCATCTCACTCCTCTATCTTAAACCAGTGTTGTTTCTAGCTATGAATATAGATATTTCCGTTCCCAACGGCTTGTAGCCCTCATTCTATCTTCCTAAATTAGAAAGGAAAGGTTCATGGATCGGATCGCCGGAAACCACTGTTTAACAAGAAAATCATTACTTGTTGACTGGTTTACAATTTTAATCATTGACCATTTCATGTATACCACCTGTATATCTTCACACAAATTATGTTCCTAACAACCAGACAGCCTTGTGTCTTGAGCAGTCAAAGATAATAAATGAAAATTTAACGCACTGAGAAAGAATCGGCTGAAAGACCAACTTGTCAAGAGTCCATAATATGCCTCCCCCCCCCCAAAAAAAAAAAAAAAAAAATCAAACAAGCTAGAAGTGGGTCAAAACTTTCATTATTACACATACCTATGAATAGAATGCAATGAATATGTACCCTGTAAAGGAGCTTTCAACTCGATAAAAACGGTGATGTGCTTGACAACGAAGAATGCTGTGAAAAAAAAAAAATGTTTGTCTACAAGTTGTAGGACTGGGGCTGATGTGAAACTTTTGCTAAAGGAGCCTGTAGTCCATTCGGCAAAAAACAAGCAAACAAACAAACAAACAAACAAACAAACAAAAAACGAAAACAAGAAGAGCATTCATTGCCAGACAGAAATCTTAGCGCGGGGTTATGCAATGATAGCTTTGTTTTGTTGTGTTTTTTTTTTTTCTTCGTTGGAGGAAATTCTTGGTAGAAATGTCTTCTTCTCGCGTGAGAAGGGATCGAATAATATTCGTTTGACATTTCGAGGAGATTCCAGGAGATAGAGAAGAAACCGCGTCTGTCATCAGATCAGGTATTTTTTTTTCAATAAAAAATTTTGTGAAAAAGCTTTACTGACCCCATAAATCATGACTTGCATGATACATCTCGTTGATATAGTCACAGGAAACCAAAGAGATTTCAAAGATTATTCCTACTGGAAGGAACACAGTGGCTCAAAGTGTGTTCCCAGTGTGTTCACATAGCCGACTATGTGAAAACGCTCGAATTTAAGAGTGTGAAGATGATTTCAGACTGTGGAGTACAGTTTTTCACAGAGTGTTCATAACAACAGCAATGTTCTGTATCACACTTTGAACTGATGATTCACAATGTGTTGACAATGTTAAAACGCTCGAATTTAACAGTGTGATTACACAATGTTTCATAATTATTGTGTATTCTTTCAAGCAGGGTTACTCCGGAATTACATGTAAAGTTTTGACGAGTAGCCGATATATTAATGTTTGTCACTGTTGAATAACCTTTTTTTTTTTTCTAATACATGTATTTTTCAAAGTACAATGTATCATCTACGACAACGAGATTCCTGCTATTCCCATGAACATCGATTTAGCTATTGGTGAGTATTCTCTTATTGTTGTGTAATTTCACACGCCCAGCATTATTGATAAGATCACAAAGAAACATCTACACGCCACCAAATATTATAACCACGTCCCATATGGGGCTTATCCTTTAACGATCTCATAACTAAGCAAACAGAAAATGCACGAGTGAATACAAAATTTCGTGACGTAGGAGACGTGAGTGTAGGAATGTCCATGCAGGGTATGTTCCATCGTGTTATTAAGGAAAATTGTATGCCTTTTTCTTTACATAAAAAAGAAAAAAATAATCTCAAGGCTGGCTCTGTCAGTGGACGCCGATATAAACGCCCATGTGAGCAGAGGGAGAAAATTGTTCAATTCCGTTAGTTCACTGGTGTCTCGAACAGTGATTGCATTTCGAACCGGCTCTTGGAATGCATGGTGCCATGTGAAATGATCTCATGTGCTGAATGGCACCGGAGTGTGCGATGGGCGTGATCTGTCGACAATGATCTCGAGCGCATTCTGTTGTTGAAGTCTTCAGTCTACGTCGGTGAGAAAGATTTTGAGGGAGCACCAACTTTAGTTCAAGTCACCGTTGTCAGAAAATTTAGTATCGTCGCAGATTGGGACAGTGCATTTTAGTTTATTCTTTAACTTTACAGTTCGTAAGCATTTTGTAGGAAGAAGAAAGTCCGTGTCGAGGTTTGAATACGCTGGTATCTGAGCCATGGTGCGGCTTTGTTTGACTGTCGGGGCGTTGGTGGCATGGTGTGGTTCCTCACCAGTTGACGCCTGCTTGGACATGGTCAATGCCTCTTCGTCCAACTTGACAACCGCCTGGACGGAATCATCGTTATCATTCCGGACGACTCTGATTACCATCATCTGCTTTGGGCTCTTCGCCATCATGTTATCATATCTCTTTAACGTGATCAGAAGGGTCATCTACCACGACAAGGTATTCCTATTTAACTTTTTGGTAATGAATTTATACCACACAGGATAAGACAAGAATCACACTTATGCCATACCTCTTAACAATCGGAGTATTAAAAAAATGGGGAAAAAAGAAATCATTGTTGCTAGCTTCAAATTTAGAACTACAGACTGCATCGACAAATCGGCTTGATCGCCTATAACTGCAGTATGAAGAAAGTAATTCGTCATGAAATGTATGAATTCTAAGGTATACAAGTTCTCACAGTGTAGTTTTGTTTTTCATTTAGAGTATAAATGTTAATTTTAGTTTATTCTATATGTCGCCAATTGTTGCCTCCAAAAGTTCAAAAGATAAATGAAATGATGAATCTGGAAGTGCCATTTTCTCACTTTCTTTTGTACCCATTTTTTTTTTGGTAAGCCTTCACTTTTATATATTTTACCCGACTGATAGAGACATAAGTTGAACCAATGGAAGGCTTACTAACGTTCTCTGCACCCCCCCCCCCTCTCTCTCTACAATATACACGTATATTAGATATATATTCGTATATCTGCAGGATTTTTATTGTACACATTTACACAAAGAAAAATAGAAATATGCATCAATATTTCATCTAAAATTTGAAATGATATTTTCGTCTTCTCTTTGCAAACTTTCTACAGATCAATCCAAGGCATGCAGTTTGTAAATGTCATACTAGCCCAAGTAAATTTTACACTTAAACGAGAAAAAGCAAGTCAATTGCACGTTGGCAAAATATTTTTAGGTTACAATGATGCGGGAATGTCGAGACCGACTCCAAAACAGATTTGCAGCTTTCATTTCCCTCCTTACTTTGATTCTACAAGTGCATACGAGTGACGGAGGGATTTCGGACATCAATACATGGATAATCCCTTTTTTGTTGGAATTCATAATGTGGGTGTATAATTGCTATCTGTGTGCGTACAACACTGTGTGCATGTACATCGCTTGTGTCAGTTTCGGAAAAGTCAAACTGTTGATATATTTATTAGTGTCATACGATTCTTGTTTTATAATATCACTTTCATCATCACCGTATCAGAGAGAAAGAGAGCGTGTGGGTGTGTGTATGTGTGTGTGCGTGCGCGCGCGCGTGGCCGTGTTTGCCTTTTTGCTTGTTTTGAAAATGTTTGCCTTTATGTCTATGCTTGTGCGTGTGTGTGTGTGTGTGTGTGTGTGCGTGTGTATGTATGTCTAGCACAATTCACACACTAGTTCCACATCTTCCGTAGATGTCTCTGTAATTGCTTACGCCCTGATATGGAATATACTGTCGTCGTGGTATCAAATCGTGTCAGTGGATATATGTGATCGTAAAAAGAATTCTTTACTCAATGACCAGTCTGAGACAGATTCAGGCATTAACAGCCGCTGTGTGTGGACATTTACCAAACACCCCGGCGTCAGTATGAGCCCATGAGAGGATAAACATGTGGCTTTGCTGAGCCCTTTATTTGATTAGCGTGGACGTACTTGGCGTGGTTCTGCTCTTGACCCGAGTGTATGGATCGATTCTAAGGTTTGCCTTTACCTTGCACGTACGATGCAATGACCACTGGAATGGGGTTCCTGACATTATGAAAAACTGTCTATATTTGATACGAAAGTCTCTCTCTGTCTTTTAATTTTCTTCATCAAGCCATGAGTGGTGACCTTCTAGGATGCATGAGAAAGCAGGAAGCAGAGAAAGTATCATATCCAAATTTAACAACCAACAATAAAAAAAAAAATCACGCTGACGGTTCGTGCCAGTAAACTCTTCACATGATTATAATATATCTGGGTTAATCTCTTATAATTAGATTAACCATTCCGTGTCCTTGACATCTGCAACCTCAAATTATATATAGCTGTCGTCATTTGCGGAGCCTCGTTTCCATTGACCACTAATGAATTGATTTCAAAACCATAGTTAATATTCGACTCTGCCTAATTACAAATTGTTATCAAACAGATAACTCTAAAAAAAAAGTCTACCTCGAAAATTTATGTTTGCTTCTTCTTGTTGTTTGTTTGTTTGTTTGTTTTTTGTTTTTTGTTTGTTTTTTTTTGAATGTCCAAAGATGCTTTCAAGGCACCCAGCAAACAACAACGACGAGGTCAATACATCTGTTGGAAATTACATCATATAATATGCAAAAAAAAAAAAAAATGCCTCTTCATACTTTGTGTCTCCTTCACTAGGAAATATTTCCAACCTATAATGCACAATGATCGGCAAACGAGCTCATGTCATGTCATGTATGTTCCGTGTTTCTCATCTCAATGGTTGCTTGAGTAAAAAAAAAAATCAAACAAATCAAAAAACCAAACCAAAGGGAGTGAAAAAATAAACGTTATTTCACTGCTGGCGAGTAAATTGGTGTAACTGTGACCCTCTAGTTTAGTTGGAAAGGTTCTAAAATCTTGGGCATGAGGTTACTAGTATGAGTTCGAATCTTGCCCGGTGTGCATTATCCTCTGACAAGATTATCTTGCCCAATGTCCACTATGAGGGACCGGTGCCCGTGGGCCATGAATTACAGAGCTACTTCTGACAGCACAATAAATATGAAAGTCTTCATATTCATTTGGCAACCCCCACTTTTGGGAAAAAAAAAGTCATCTTTGCTATACCATACGGTTTAACGGCGTTTAAAACGATCCAGATAGTTCGTGCAGCAACTATATATACGAATTTTATCGCTCAAAATTGAGCAAGAGGAGCCTGTAGTTATTTACTAGGTATGATGGGAACTGGGTAGAGACGTCGTAGATCAATGATAGATATGTATGCGTGACAAAATAAAACGTAATGTACGTAGTAATGTACCATTTAATGAATATGATAAAGTTGATGGATATTTCTTTTCCTGCAGCCTAGTAACGGAACATGTTTATTCCACCTGCTCCGTCTCATGACATCAAATTTCTTAGGCAGGAATTCATTTGGCATTCATCAGTTGTTGACATAGGTAGAGCCAGAGTGCAGCAAGCTTCGTTGTTGTGCCGAAGAACGCATGCATATAGAATTGAAATAAATCACAAAAGCGGTATAGTAGAATTGCATTGCTGTACATATCTAAAATATGTAAGCCTCATGTCATCAAGATTGTTCAGTGTCATTTGCTTTGAATTTTTCAGAGTACAGGTTTATCTGTTCCAAGGACCACAATGAATTCCACAAAACCATACATGGACATGATGGAGCAATCGATTTATGTACCACATGTTGTGAAATTAGGAAAATCGTCTGGACTTCCCGTTTAAGCAAATAAGAATGAAAAATAGACGTAAGCAAAATCAAATTGAAAGGTGTAACCATGGGAAAGTGAGGCAAAGTGGCAGATGAGAAAATTCAGGAGTATAAATTGGATTTCGGAGAGGAGGTTTGATGTGATTGATCGAAAGATAGCCACTAAATGCTTGAGTTGAGACACACTCAATCTCGTAAATCACGGGAAAGGACACGTCATAAAACATTTAGAATCTCGCATTTTAAGGACGGTAATAGTATTGCTATTTTTAGTGTCCTTGCAGTGAAGAGTTACTCATTCATACCAAAATTCTCTCCCCAAAGCGACTTGATCATAGCTGTGTTATTCCCCAGTTTGCAACCTAATAATGTGAGTAATTTAAAGAGAGAGAGGGGGATATAATGTTTTGTGGGGAAACGGCTTTTCTTACGCGGGCGAAGTACTGACAAGGTTTCCTTTGATGCGTGGTGAGCAGCAGTGAGAAGCTCTGAATGACGAGAGAATACGTAATTTTCTTGTTCAGTCGGCGTCGATTAAAAAAAAAAGAATACAGGAAGCAAGGGTGAGGACTGCCATGCGAAGAAATATTTCCCCTCTGAAAGCATTACCAATAACGGATGGGGGAGAGAGAAATGATATTGAGAGCCATTTGTCATCGTCTAGTATTTCACGTAGGCTGTCCAACTACACGATCAACGATACGTCACTATAATGTTTCGAGTTTCAAGGACTATAGGTATATGGTATACACATTGCAGTTAATTCTAACATTTCTCTATTCTTCTATTATACTTCTGATTATCAAGCTGCGAAGCTATCGTTTTCAAACGATATTACATTCCTTTCTGTATAATGAGAAATGCTAGCCAGAGAAGCATCCTCTTTGTACCTTCTGAGCTATTATACGTCCCCCTGTCTTAGGTGCAAGTCATGCTTTTGTGCTTTAGCAAACTGAATCAGAACAGAATGAATGACGAAAAAGAGACAATAAAACGACGTTTGTCAGACCGACTGTTTGCTCAAGCTATTTATACTGTTGTATCTAGCATTCCGCATGCAGGACAAAATTAATAGTGCGGGTCAAAAAAGAAAATGGTTTGTAGAAGGAAACACACACACACACACACACACACATGGACACACACAAGCACAATAAACAAACAAACACACTCACAAACCAACTTACTTAATGCCCCTGCCATTGTACCCAAGAGGGTGTTTTTGATGTGCTTTTCTTCGTTGACTGTTAGCTGATATATAGATGAGACAATTTAGACATTTAGGCGCAATTTCTTCACGCTGTTCCAGACTTTGTAACCCATAAAGCAGGGCAATGTGTCCGGTCTCGTCTTATGAGTAACTGGTTGATATCTGTCGATGGCAATGCATCTTCAACCGAAGTAATCTACCCCCCCCCCCTTAAAAGCTGGATTGTGTGTTTTGTACTTTGTCTTGCTCGTAGTCATTTGTGGGATTTTTTTTTTTTTTTGCTGTAAATTATTTCTTTCACATTCACATTAATCCCTTCTAACTTCATCAGACAGAGGAAATGAATGCAAGAAGGCAAACTCTTCAGTTGTGAAAGCAGTTTTCCCCTTTCACTTTACAACAAATTCCATAAAACACCGTTCAACGGTAACACCATTTTTTTCCCTTCATTTAGAAGACCTCTCTAATTCTAAAACACCTAGAACAAAACTACTGCGCTGTGAAGATGGTAGACATATTCTTTTGAATGTAAATCGACATTTGACAACAAGGAAAAATCGAATCGAATTTTGTTGTTCCGGCCTCAGTACGAAACTTTTGTTCTTTTCATGTTCGAACGTCAGAACTTTTGTCAAAATATTTGACACAGCTGTCGATATTATTGACTTTACGGCTAAAATTGACTGCAGCATTGAAAGATCGGTGTAATCAAATTACCGCCCACTGTATTTTGCTTTTGATAGTCAACTGTACCTTATATCTTTGCATTAGAAGAGAAGGGGGTGGGGTGAGATGGCAAAAAGGGACAAACTAGCAAAAGTAATACTTGTTATTTTCATCTCTTGTCCCTGCCTCTTGGGTGATAATTCCCGCCTGCAGAGCATTTTGTTCCGACAAATCTCATGCCTGATAATCCCTTTGAGAGATTTAATATTCATCCTCTTTATATAGATTAAATGTTCATCCTCTTTACATTATATTTTCATTGGCTTAACAATTTCAAAATCATAATTCTTCGGGTCATAACGTCAAGCGTAATGAAGTCAAATGGATAAAATTCCCGATATGGGGAGATAATCTCTTGTATTATTTACCTATAATTGCTCTGGATCAAGCTTATTAGAAGGAGGTGAACATTTATTCTTCAACGTTCGACTTCTCTTTGAGCATCCAATACGGTAGCTTCCCCCTGCATTCAGTCAGAAATATTATAACGCATGCATCACATGCATTATGTTCGATACGATATTAAATCATAATATATACAGTATATACATATAAACAGTATATATATATATATATATATACATATATATATATATATATATATATATATAAAATATACATGCATGCATAGATTGTGATATTATATAATGTGTGTATGTAATGTATCTACTGATCTGTTGATATCAAACGAAACAATAAAAGAAAGCTATAATTGCGTGAGGTTGTGTATAACTATGCTACACAAATATTTTTTTCTTTTATTCATATAGAACATAATAATTATGATAAATATATACAGTGCAATCTATCATAAAAGATGTGATCACACACCGGCTTAAAAAAGGACTTTTAAAAAATGATGATTTAAAATACTTTGCCATTCTCATCGGCAAAGTATCTACTCTCTGGCTCTTTCACGTTGGTAAAGGTCATGTGAACAATAACTTTTAAACAAATGAGGAAAGCGTGATCAAGGTCAAGAGCCATCAAATCTATATTCAAAACGTTTCACATTAAAACGAAGTCAAATTAATTGTGGTCATCTCAATATCAAAGAAAGATTATACATGTGTATAGATAATTATCATAACAAAGATCTCTAAAGATATAACAATATAAAGGGTACAAAAGGTAAGAAGATATTGTTATTATGCAGTGCTGTCAAATTAGGGTGTTTTTTGGGTGCTGTTCGTTATTCCCAAGGTTCGATATTCCGAAGGTTCGTTATTCCGAAGGTTCGTTACTCCGAAACACGCAAATTCCCTATACCTAGAGGTTCGTTAATCCGAAAATGAAAAAAAGGGTTCGTTAATCCGAACATTTTGTGGCGTTATTCCGGAGGTTCGTCATTCCGAAGATTTGTTCATCCGAAAATGAAATTCGGAAAAACAAACCTTCGGAATAAGCAATCTTCGGACTGAAGAGCCTTCGGAATAACGAACCTTCGGAATAACGAGCTGTAACCGTGTTTTTTTTTTTTTTTTTTTTGGGGGGGTGCACGTAGGTACGTATGTACAGGTATACAACGGTGAGAGAACTACTTGGGTGATTTCCTAAGATGGTCGCCATTTTTTCATGTTCAGCTCTTGTATAAGGGTTTTTTTGTGAAAATTGCCTGCCCGTTGGCGTTATGACATTGCAGATATTACTACATAGATGGGTCAATATTTGAACAGGTTTAACAAACAGCCAGATTTGTGCAGCCGGACCCGAAAGTGCTGCCATATATAAAAGCCTTGTCTATCTCATTGATTTCATAGAATTCCCCCCTTATGGAGTGAGATTCTGATAATATTGGGCCTATAACGAACAGGTGAATTCATACTTGGCACATTGTTTACCGTACATGATTTAAGTTGATAACTTCTGTGCCACGAATTTCAATACAACTAGCTCAGGTCTCACACTAATAAAGACAGGGAAATATGAGTTTATCATATACAAGAGAAATGCACAAGAAAGTGGTGACAGGCTATACCCTTGATCTCCATACCAATTATCGCTACAGTGTTGAACCGTGATTTTTCTGCAACCAGTACGTGAACATGTTTTCCTTCTCTCCCACTCCCTCCATCTTTATTCAAATCGTTTTATCGATAACCGTCGCAAACGCACGCATACCATAGTATGCTCTATATCCATTTGTTGCTGTTGTTGTTCGATTGACTTTAGAATATTAAAGTCCGATCTTGCACGGATGTTGTACTACTTTTGTCAGTGAACAAAATATCCTCATTCATAATCCCAGATCTTCTCCTGCAGTGACGTTTCTCCCATTCGCGTCCATTTTAAGCAATATGTAAAATGATAATGATGAAGATGATGATGATAACAACAACAACAACAACAATAATAATGATAATAATAATAATAATAATAATAATAATAATAATAATAATAATAATAATAATAATAATACATGTAAAGGTCAGGTACGACTTTTTCGTAAAATAATGTGCAGATACAATCTGTGGAAAATAGGAAACTGAAATAGATACCTTTAGATTAACCTCATGAAATTCTTAGGAATCATCTTGAGGGAGACACATGGTATATTATTATGTAACGACTTATTTGAGAAACCCCAGAGTTGTAATTTTTGGTATTGCCAATGCACTTCTGAGCACTCTAAAAAGCTCTGTCATAGATAAACTGTGGGATTCCTTTGGGATGCCATTGACGCTTCCGGTTGTCTTGCGCGTGTCTTAGTTCCCATGCAATTCAATGCAATTTTCGTCCGCTTTTCTGTCGTTGTTGCTTTTTTTCTTCGCTTAGAATTCAACTAACAAAGAGCTGAAATTTCAAAACTTTACTGATTTGAGGTCACTAGAGTTATGGTTCATTACTGCAAGGCTTCAATGTGCTGGTCACTTGATGGAAAGCGAAGAAATCCTCAACAAAAAAATACTCCTGGATAAAGACTGAACGTAGCCTAAGTGCACAATGCAGCCAATACCGGGGCAAGTTTGTCCCTTGAGCTATCCCATAATGCATCTAAAACGCTGCTGTGCGCACGACACCTAGGTATACCGATACCGATACCGAGAATTGATGTCGACGCTAGCATCCATACAATTTTATACATTTAGAAAACAAATTAAAAAACCCTGGAATGTAGGTGAAACGCTTTATGGGCAAATTCCTAAAAACGCCAGTAATCATGGTTCACTCTGATTAAAACTTATGTTTATGCGTATGTATTTTGAGCTTTACATGATTTTCCATAACTTTGTTTAAGACCAAAACAAAAAGTGATACCACAGGTTTGCGGGGATCAGAAACTGCGAGTTTTGATGATTTCACCTAAGTTGCAGATGGAAAATGGCTATCATTATTACCACCACAACCATTAATGCCTGGATACTCCCTCTGTGAGATTAGCTTGTAGGCTAATGTATGAGTGCCAGGGAAAAGTTTCCAAAGTAATGATTTAAAAGCATGTCAAAGGTAAAAAAAAAAAAAATGTTCGGAAATATAAGACGCTGGAAACGCGAATATTGTCGTCTTTATGTGACCGTGCATCACAAAACCAACAAAAAGTCGCACCCCTTGATTTTACGTTTGGACTAAAAAAACGTGAAATGGGTCAACCAAGTCAATATCGAGTTTTTCATATTTTCTGAAAGAGCTATCCTTCTTCAATATTATTCTTTAGTTTGGGATCGTAACATGAAAGAGAAAGTGTGGGAGGTGGGGGAGAGTAAAATTATCAGTTGTGTCTTAGAGGTCCCTTTCCATTTCTTGAAATCCTTTACACACTCTTCACTTTCAAGTCTAATAACTTTTGAAAGAATAATGCTACTGCTTTGGCATTGGCATTTATCATGGACAGAATGTGTTAATAGAACATGCTCCATTTCAGCTTAATCTGGTAATCCCTTCATTGTTGTAGTTTACGTCCTTTGTTTTGTCCCTTTCATCACACAGCTACATTGTAGCACGGCTTGGTAAAGATTAAGCACTTAATTGAATAGATCCTGTACTCCAGAGCCTCTGTTCACACTTCCCAGAGTGTGTGCTTTCATTCCAAGAAATAAGATAGGAGAGTCCACTTGAATCGAGTTATACATCATTTTAAAGTTTAAGATCTGCTCTTTCAGAATCTGTTCTTAACTAAAAAAATCCATGTCTCGGAATTTTTTGTTGGTTTTGTGATGCAGGGTCACATGTTATCATGTGCTTTCAATGGGTAGGAGGCGCCCCTCCTTTAAAGTTTTTACTAGACTCAAGTCTTTACCAATTAGGAGTACATTTTGGTCCACCTCAAGGCAGCTTTAATCCATCAGATGTCCAAATTTTACTTTGTGTAACATATTCCATGCATTTTTGTGTCATTATCATGGTTTAAACATTTCAGTTCAATCACTATTTTTATCTTTTTAACAGAATGTACAATGTAATGGGTCTAGGGCAATTACTACAGTCATTTTGGAGTGACGTCAGGGATCACTCGAAGATTTTGGAGTGATCCCTGACGTCACTCCAAAATGAGTGAAAATGAAAATTTTCACCCAAAATTCACTCCAATTTCACTCGAAATTCACTTTTTTTTTGTATTCACTCTTTTAAGAGTGAATATTTTCACTCGATTTTTTTTTAGAGAGTAAACTACAATTCATTTTCTACAAATGGATGAAATTTTATGAGATATGGTCTAATAATCACAAAGATATGAGCATTTTTTCGTTACACATCAGAAAACCGCTCCATCCGAGTTTAGTATTAAGTAGTATGTGTATAGTCGATAGTCAAAATTTGTTATCTATTCAAGTGGGACAAATGATATCTATTCACGTTCAGCCAAATCTGCAAGGATTTTCTTTTGTTCAGGACTTGGGGATGACCTATTCATTCATCCCTCCCTGATGCGTTCAACGAAACATGACGAAATCTGAACAAAATCTGAATAGGGTGCAAGATGAATATTCAAGGCAGAATTCAATCAACGAGCACCATACAAGGCGACAATACTCAGAAATGTGCTCAAATACAGGGAAACGGGTGCAAGCAAAAACCTTAGAAAGGGCAGATCGGGGAGAAGAATATCAGTTCGAACACAAGAAAACATTGACATGCACCACGTGAGGCAAAGCCTCATTCAAGAACCCCGACAAAGTTGAGGAGAAACAACGTTCCACACGTAATTGGACTACGTACTTTATTCAACGTAATAACGAGACTTGGATTGAGGGGTTTTCTGATGAGTGCTGAAAGAAGGCTCATATCTCTGTGTTCAATGGACATATCACATAAAATTTAAGCCAGTAGTTTAAAATGAATGCTAATTTACAACTATAAAATCATATGTGATTTGGTAATTTTCAAATTATACTCATTTAGAGTACATTAGCATTTTTTGTGGGACACGCTGTACACTGGATGCAACAATGACAGTATGTTCACGTCCATGATGAATAAAAAAAAGACATACATACACACACTTACTACATAATATTTTATGAAAAAATGGAGGTAGGCCTACATCATAGAGCTAGCTCTATGGCCTACATACTAAAAAGACTTGCTTGTATTATGCAAGGAACTTCGGAGAGGTGTATGGGGAAGGGGGTGAAAAGCTTACAACTACAAAGAGAGCAGAAAAAAATAAGAAGAAGGGAAAAAATCTAAAAAGAAAGTTAAGTGAACGAAGTAAAAAGATAAGAATAAACAGAACAAAAAGAAAGGCGGAAAAAATATTCAACACATTTCCGAGTATTATTGTTTGCAAGTCTCGATAAGACGATATCACCTTCGTTTTTGCTGAAGATTTGTAACTGGTGCCTTCGAACCCATCTGTCGTGAGTCAAATACATGCAAATCCTCCGTTCATTTGTTCAACAAGGCGGTTTCAAAGTCTTCTGATCCACCCTCGCGTTGGGTTGCTCCAGGGTATGCCACGTGTTAGCTAATATGAAAAGGTAACTAACTCTCTACAAGATTTAGTGTTAAACAAAAATTCCTTGGCATCAGTGTTTATCTGAAGTGCCAAATGGTAGACTGAAAAAAAAAAATGAAAGTGGTCGCGAGTCAGTTCATGGTGATCACGGTGCACTCTAAAATGTTTGTGTTGTAGACATTCTTTTCTTTTCCTATCATTTTCATATTCTTCAACGTCTGTTTTCCCTACATCAATTTCAAGTAAGAAATCATCTCACATAAGCATTGTGGAATCTACACTCCCTTAAACAAGAAATACTTCTATGTGGAATCCTCATATTTCACATGTTCAACAACTTCAATTGTCTTAATTGCCGTATTCTACCATTCACCCATGCAGTTTTTTTTTTGTGTGTGTGTGTTTATGGTTTATTTGTTGAAACGTGGAATATGACAAAATAAAAACAAACAAACAAACAAACAAACAAAGGACTGGTCTCTTTTCATAAAGTGACATACACTCCATTACTGGGTCTGATAATCTTTTCGGGTTGTTTGTTTGCGTGCATATGCCTTGCTTGATTAAAAGGACAAGCGGGCTGTCCCGATCTACCGGGCCTTTCTTACGTGCCGAGCAAAATTTCCTTGGTGTCATCGCATGCTTCTTTTTTTTTGTTTTTTGGAAGTATTATCATACAATGTCATTATTTCAGAAGGTGTCGTAAAACTCTCTTTTATTTGAGCCTATTTTGGTCATATACCTTTTTTGTTAATTCTACATATTACTTTATATTACTAAGCACCTTACCCTGTACTGCTCTACATCATTACTTTATATCACTTGGCCAATGCATTGGGCAAATGTATTGCTCTACATATTTTATTGCTCTTCATATTTCCTTACGGATTAACATTAATTACTCAACGTATAGATTACTCTAGAGGTTACCCTTTAATATTCCACATTTTACTCATTCTAACTCTATAGATTACTCTATATTACTCTATAACTTGGCCTCTATTACTCTAACGGAGGTGGTGTTGAGAGAGCCTATCTGTTTTTAGAGAAATTTTTCTTTCCATCCTCTTCAGTACTGTTGTTTAGGAGATTACTGTGTGTTACTCTACAGAAAACTCTATTCTACATATTATCGCGTGATTATTTTACATGACTCTACAAATTATTATATATTACTCTACAGGTTGTCCTGTATTACTCCACAGAGGTGGAAAAAAAACCCGAGGCCTCTCTCTATCTCTAGATCTAGATCTAGAGATTATCTAAACTTGGCCACCATCCCCAATGACATGAAAGAGCGAGTTGATACCGATACATATACATGTATTCAGATTTGATTAGATTCAATTTCATCTTATTCATGTTTCCCCACAACGTACACGTTGGCATGCAGATAATTGTCTTTCTTTCCCCTCGATCTTTCTGTCAGTGTGCAGTATAGAGAGTATCAAGATTTACCAATTCAATAAAATGATCCAAGGCCGACCATCACGCTGATTTACTAATGAATGTCACGTGTATGAACAGGCGATTTTACATTCCCCTCAAAGTTTCAAAGGCCTCATGAGGCTTGGAAATCCACTAATGAGGAAACTGCGATTAATACAGACTAGATTAAGAAGAAACATATTGTAATATGACAACGTAATCAAGCTGTAATGACCATTAATTTCCAACGTCATCACAAGTAATGAGGGCGCCCAAGCGACCGAAAGTAACCGAATATTTGCCGCGATTTAAGTAATTATCCCACAATTAAGTTTAAGTTTTGATGAGAGTCTAAAAACATAAGTGGATAGCTAAGTATATGTCTCAGTACGCCTTCAAAACACACAAAGGCTATTGATCTACATGTATGTATATCTGTCGATTCTCCGAAAATAGTTTCATAAGAGAGTATCAAGTTTCATAAGAGAGTATCAAGATTTACCAATTCAATGAAATGATCCAATACCGACCATCACGCTGATTTACTAATGAATGTCACGTGTATGAACAGGCGATTTTACATTCCCCTCAAAGTTTCAAAGGCCTCATGAGGCTTGGAAATCCACTAATGAGGAAACTGCGATTAATACAGACTAGATTAAGAAGAAACTTATTGTAATATGACAACGTAATCAAGCTGTAATGACCATTAATTTCCAACGTCATCACAAGTAATGAGGGCGCCCAAGCGACCAAAAGTAACCGAATATTTGCCGCGATTTAAGTAATTTTCCCACAATTAAGTTTAAGTTTTGATGAGAGTCTAAAAACATAAGTGGATACCTACGTATATGTCTCAGTACGCCTTCAAAACATACAAAGGCTATTGATCTACATGTATGTATATCTGTCGATTCTCCGAAAATAAGTTTCATAAGATGCGATACTACATTGTCTACCTCGTTCAGTGACCTTCCGCGCCTGATCAAATACGGACCCCCTAGTTAAGAGTCTCTATTGTTTCGATTGCACCGTCGTAGTTTTTGCCGTCAATAGCCCGGTGGTCATTGAAGAGAGGTAGGGGCCCATTAGTAGAGAGCCACGAAGGCCGCGGATATTCTTGATGAAAACTGGTAGCGTGATAACGGGTAGGTCGAGAGTATAAAGGCGTAAAAGTCACGACAGGAGAACAAATTAATTACCGTAATGAGCGACACCACGAGAAGAAAAGGGAACGTCGCAACCTACCATCTGCCTTGTTTTTATCTATATTTCTAGCAACGCGTCAGTATGCTGACAAATAATTAATTTCACACGAGGTATATCGGCCTGAATTATCTATACGAGCTGAAAATAAAAGCGTCAACTGGCCGTACGTGCTTGGGCACGCCCTTATCCTAAAGCTCTAGTATAGACGCGTAAGACCAGCATTCCTTCGCCCTTTTAGTTCAATACATTGAGGGAAATGAATGCTTTTTAAAGACAAACCGACACGCTTTCCTGCCCTCGCTCGCTTCTGAATTCCAGTCTTTTGCTTCATGCGTCTCCGATAGACGTGAATGCTGTGTAAATAACTTGACGACTTAAAGCGACAATCAACGCCACAAAACATTAGCATCATGTGTCTTTTTTGTGCCGTAATTTTAGAATGAAGGCATTTTCAAACTTGTTAACACCGTGATTAAAAAGATTCTATTTCTACTCCCCGTCATCATACAGAATATCAATAATTCGGTTACGAGACTTGCTGCACAAATCATCTTAGTGGGTTGCCATGACAACTAAAAAAAGACAGTGTCCTTGGGTTTTGTCCAACGAAAACCAACAAAGGATACAAAATACAAAATCGGCGCTGGTTCCCATCAACAATTTCCATGGATTACCCATTTCAGTGGGACATCAGGGGGGGGGTGTTTCATCAAGTTAGTCAGCGCTGACAAGTTGTCAGTCTCTGACAACTACCATAGTAACAGTCAATGAAAAGAGCATCTCAGCTGAACAAAACCAAGGATTTTGCTGATATTGTCAGAGACGGACAACTTGTCAGCGCTGACTGAATTGATGAAACACCCCCAGATGACGCAGAGAGTCATACAGTGAACTTTATCATAATATTGCCTCATTCAAACAGGGATCTTAAATCAGCCAGACCAATCTGATCACTTTGATTAATCGTCACGAATTATATCGTACTCTCTGGTTTCTTTGACGAAACAAAATATTGCGTATTAAAATCCACCGAGCCGTGCACGATGTAATCGCTGCTGTTGTTGTCGTTATTTCTTAACTATTCTATCGAAATCGAGGTGTTGCAAGAGGGGCTTTAAGACAACCGAGGACTTGAGAAAAAAAAAGCAGCAACTGGCGATTAGCCAAATTTTGTTCAGAATGCAGAATCAAGACATGCTTAAAAAAAAACAAAATCTCTGAAAATTAGTGGGAGATGCAGAAGAGAAAATTATACATGCCGAACTTGCAACTATTGTGTTTTCTGCGACCTTAATCAAGTGTAATAAGCTCCCACCTGATGACTCTTCGCCACGTAAACAACTACATGTAATTGAATTGAAAAATATTGTCCTTCGTCTTCATAGAAGGCCAGCCCCTTGTCTGTATTTGTAAGGGGGGGGGGGGGGGTCTCTACAACACTAGCCTTTAAACAAGGCGACTCGCTCTGCGTGCCCCCGTATAGCGTGTTTACCCCACAAACCTGTTGGCCGGCGAGTGGAGCGAGCCGCCTTTATCCACTCGTTCAGGGATGTGTACTTTTGTCGTTGTTGTTGCTTTATATTCTTTGACAAATTTGCGTACAAATTTGACGCAGAAAATACACACGGCACCAAGGCAAGCCGCGCGCGCTTGCTAACAAATTTGTACGCAAATTTGTCAAAGAATATAAATTTGTTAGCAAGCGCGCGCGGGTTGCCTTGGTGCCGTGTGTATTTTCTGCGTCAAATTTGTACGCAAATTTGTCAAAGAATATAAAGCAACAACAACGACAAAAGTACACATCCCTGATGAACGAGTGGATAAAGGCGGCTCGCTCCACTCGCCGGCCAGCGTTTTTTTTTAAAGACGGCACAGATTGGGGCATGGCGCGTGTTAAACCTATGGGAAAAACGTTGGGTTAGGGTTTTTGGTTATGGTTATGGTTAGGGTTAGGCTTAGGATTGGGGTTAGGGTTAGGGTTAGGGTTAGGGTTAGGGTTTGATAGTTAGGGTTAGGATTAGGATTAGGGTTAGGTTTAGTGATAGGGTCCCCGACAGATTTTTAGTTTCCCCAATCTGTGCCGTCTAAAAAAAACACGCCGCCGGCCAACAGGTTTGTGGGGTAAACGCGCTATACGGGGGCACGCAGAGCGAGTCGCCTTGTTTAAAGGCTACTACAACACAGGACAAATGACATGGGGACATTAAACGTATATATATGAGTGACGTCTCTGTGTATCATCGTGTTTTAGTTGTTCCAGCGCGCTCTCCATGGCAACCGATATTGCAACCACCAAGTGAGATTAGAGCACCATCAATATTCATGACTTCCTAGGCAGTGACCAATCAGGAGCTTGCAATACGGGAGCCTTTATTAGTCGAGCAAAAAGAAAAAAAAAAGAATGACAGCGATTCCTTTCTGATCACTTTTGATTGTGACTGGCTGAGACTCGAAGAAAACAAACCAGTGGGTCGTGGTATCCCCTTTCCACACGAGGGAGCCTTCTCATTTCAAAAAAATTAAATTCAGCCATTTTATAACTTATAGATTATAACTATCAATCTACCTTGACTATTACAATTGACTTCATTTTCATTAGCGACAGCATCTCCCATCAGTAAATGAAGAGTTTGTTTGCAAAAACCGATAAGTCCATATTTGTCAAATGGAGATATTTACCAGTAAAGGTCAAGAAAAATAAAAAGAATAATACGATTTTTTTTTGCTTCTTTTGATCATAACTTTAAAAATTTACCTTTATAATGTAGTGACCAATATATCATTTAAAAGGTATTATTTTGTACTTTATGACAGAGACCGTACTTCAAATTCTTCAAAAATGGACTTATCGGTTTTTGCAAACAAACTCTTCAAATATAGTGAGTTCAATCAATTTATTTTGACTATAAATATACAATTGATTTCACTATCGTTATCACAGCATCTCCCATCAGCAAAAATAGTGATTTCAACTTGCTTACGCAATAAAAGCGGTTGGAGATTAATTAGAATATACTGGATGAATAGTTTATGAGATAAATCTGAAGTCATACAGTATCGTTCACCTTCGTGGTCGGTGAAATTTATTAGTTGCATTTTTTTTTTCTTAGTGCAACATAATGAACACATCTTATGCTTTGATGCCTAAGCTCCAATGTATACCGGATAAACAGCTTGTTCCAGAGTTTGAAGTTTATATGAATTAAAATGTCAAATACAGATCAATTTTCTGAAGACAGATATTTGGCCTGTTATTAGTTATGTTTCAATTCAAGTCGATTCAAATCTTACTTGTAGTTTCCGACAAAGCAAAATGCTATTACCATACACTGTTATAATACAAAACATGATATACTATCAACGTATACAGTGGCGGATTCAGAGGGGGGGGGGGGGGGGGCGCATCGGGCGCGTGCCCCCTCTTTATTCTTTGTTAAAACAAGAGAAGTAAAAAAAAAAAAAAAAAGGAGGGGCGCGCGTGCATCCCCTTTATTCTTTAAGCGCCTCCCCTTTACGGTATTCCTGGATCCGCCCCTGGTATATACATTGTACTTTGCTCCTATCATGATTTCACTCGCTATCACGGCTATGGTATTAACAAATTTTGCCGCTAAACCAACGTAGAGAATGAAAATCCTTGTGGAAGCTTTTACCCTTATATACCGATGTAATTATCAGACTGGCAAGGTCATTAATAACGTGATCTTGGATGATTTCTCAACGAAGCGTATTATGACAAGGTGGACAAGGACCTCAACAAGTAGTCACACTAATGAAATTTTGCTTAAACACTGAACTTCAGCCAATGGGGACACATTGTCACACGCGGGGAGGGGCCAGGGGATCAGCTCGGGCCCCCCACTGTTTTTGCACCCTTTACATAGGAATACGATTTTGCTTGTCAGCTGAAGAAACCCGGAAGTAGAGCAAGAAAGATGCGCCGAAGACCCTCCCCCCTTTTTTTTTTTGCATGTCAGCTCATGAAACCCGGAAGTGCGCCCCCCCCCCCCCCCCCACTTTTGAAAACGTGGAGCCAGCCATGCCGGCAGCGAAGATGTGAAGGCTTTGGCTTGAGAAAGTCCACTGCGGTAGACGAAAACTAAAGACCGAAGCTCAAATTTGTTGCGATATCTAAAAGCAAATTGAAAAAACAACAACAACAACACAATAATAGCACGGTGATACAAATTGTGATTTTCATCTCGCCTAGAATAGAGCCCATGCCATTCTTTTCTATTCGATCCACGGCAGAAAATGGCTATATGCAATTACCCTGACGCCTTTTTTTTTTTACCATAACCATGGTAACGTGCCAATAATTATAGCGGACAAATACTGAGCGCAATGGTCACAGTCAGCCTTTCCAAACAGGAAGTTCCATTTAGAGCGAATGTTGGCGTCTTTCCAGAGAGCAGAGAACCTCTCTCATTATGAAAAGGTTTAGGTCAAAATATCTCCCTCTCTTTCCTTCTCTCTCTCTCTCTCTCTCTCCCTCTCTCTTTCTTTATCTATCTTTGAGCATCTATATATTAATATCTATTTATATATTTATCTCAATATATTGCTTGATTTATCTTTGTCTCTCTCTTCTCTTTTCTTTTTTTTCTCATATTTCTTATCTTTTCTGCAGAGAAAATTACTCAGTAACAATTTATTGTACTTTAGAGTATACTCATTTTTTTTTTCTTTTCATCTTTTTGTTCAATTTTTTTGTTCAATGTCTGTTCAATCCATTTACGGTGTATTGGTGGTATATACTTGATGCTCATTTGATAAAACTTTGAGTAACTACTCTCGACCACCTTGAAGAGCATTGTTCTGACTCGAGATATCGATCTTAAGTCTGTTTCAATCTCATATCTGTCTACTTTAAATAAAAAAAAAAATGGTAGTTCACTGAGGAGTCTATTAACTTGCCAAGTTATAGTCGTTGCTACGTATATCGAGGTTAACCCTTTGTGCGCTTTGTACAGAAAACGCTGTAGTGTTGTATACATACAGTCTAAAATCCTCTGCACAGAAATTGTTAACTTTTCTCGAGGTTACCATGGTTACGCACGTACCCTTGTACATAAACGCTCCAATGTTTGATAGTTTCATGATTATCGTATTGTTTATTGTTGTCTTGTCGTTATACGACTGTCTTTCACAGTATTTATTGTCCCCGCCGAACGAGTTCGAGCAGGGGACTATGAAACGGGCTCCGTACGTGTGTGTGTTCGTGCGCCCGTGCGTCCGTGCGTCCGTGCGTCCGTCCGTGCGTCCGTCCATCTGTCTGTGTGTGCGTCCGTGTGTGATCAAAATGTTCAATTTGCTACTTCTCTGTCATTTATGAGCCAATTTTGATTCTGTTTGCTTTATATGATAGCACTACATAAGAGCTTTGAAACTTCCTCACAGAATTTCAGTTGTGACCTTTGACCTTGACCTTTGACTTATATTGTACATTTTGCTACAAAATGCTACTCCTTTTCTAACCCGATTTCGATTTCGTTTGCTTTATGTGATGACACTAGATGAGGGCTTCAAAACTTCTACACAGAATTTTGACCTTAACTTCTTTGACCTTTGACCCTGATTTCTGACGTATATTGTACATTGGCTACAAAATGCTACTCCTTCGCCATTTCTAACCCGATTTCGATTCCGTTTGCTTTATGTGATGGCACTAGGTGAGGGCTTCAAAACTTCTACACAGAATTTTGACCTTTGACTTCTTTGACCTTTGACCTTGATTTCTGACCTGTATTGTACATTTTGCTACAAAATGCTACTCCGCCATTTCTAACTCGATTTCGATTCCGTTTGCTTTATGTGATGGCACTAGGTGAGGGCTTCAAAACTTCTGCACAGAATTTAGACCTTTGACTTCTTTGACCTTTGACCTTGATTTTTGACTTATATTGTACATTGGCTACAAAATGCTACTCCTTCTCCATTTCTAACCCGATTTCGATTCCGTTTGCTTTATGTGATGGCACTAGGTGAGGGCTTTAAAACTTCTACACAGAATTTTGACCTTTGACTTCTTTGACCTTTGACTTCTTTGACCTTTGACCTTGATTTTTGACCTATATTGTACATTTTGCTACAAAATGCTACTTCCGGCGGGGACATATATTGCGCACCGCGTAATTTCTACTTTTCCTTGTAAGTCTTGAAACAGCCGTATTTAAGTCACAATTGATCGAAGATTAAACAATAGGGTAGGATAGCTCTTTAATAATCGAAATCAAAACACAAACGTGACAAAAAGCGCATTGACAAGCAAAGGGTGTTTTTTATGTTTCGTTGTTTTTGTTGTTACCTGACACTTGTTCCTTTCTTTATTATTATATATGCAGTTTGCATGTATTTCTGCTATTTTTATTTCATTATTTGTTCACGGATTTGCAGAAGAACAGCTGTGCAGAAGCAAATTGCCATGATTAAATAAAATATACTGAAACTGATACTGTGGTTTCTTTGTACCTTTTTTCACACCCCAGTGATTACCGCAATGATGCTGACGTCCCGACAACATTCGGAATAGAAATAGTAAAACGCACAGCTGGGCGATAGAAACTGCAATATGGAAATCTTGCGGATAATGCGGATCCCATATACGCATGGAATAGGCGCAAAAAGATAAATTTCATCTTTATCGTCAGCCGTGAAAGCAACTTTTAAGCAGGAATTAATTGAATTAAACAATGAAGAAACACAGGGTACCTTTGAGTCTTTGTCTCTTCCCATCCCCACATTTTTTCTCCCTCTCTTGATTTCTCTCTCTCTCTCTCTCTCTCTCTCTCGGAGATTCCGACAAATCACTCACTCACTCAAACAAACACATTCACACTCTCTGTCTTCACTTCGGCAGTGGTAACCTATCAGAATATTAAAACCCCAATGGCATATCGGTTCCAAGACAATTTTACCTAAAGTCGAGACAAATGATCCGCGACATTAATTGCTCCGCCGACATATTGCTCCGCTGACATTTGCTCCTTATGCTCTGCCGACATAGCTCCGCCGACAAGTGGTCAGCCAAAATTTGCTCCAAAAACATAAAATTTGCTCCGTCGATCATTATACTCCGCCGACAAGAGCTCAGCTGATATTTACTCCGCTTGCAATAGGGAGCTTTAGATTTTGACGCGCGGACGTTTGAGACGACGATTGCGCTGGACGTTCTCCTCTCCCCTGCGTCGTGCTGAAAAGTAGCTTTAGATTACACTGGGACGCAACGTATAAAAATAAAATGGCGCCCACATGTATTATGATCGGTGCACGAAGTAGCCGATACGTTGCAAACCGTGCGGACGTATAATAGCCCAGTACGCGTAGTGAAAAACTCGGGCGACGCAAGCTAAAATAGATCGACTTGACTAGACTTGAATAGGTTCATTCCTCTGAACGTCCCCCGTCGCGAAAATCTAAAGCTCCCTAATGATTGCTCCGCCGACAATTGCTCTGCTGACACTTTCTTCGAAGATTAGGCATTTGTTCCCAAGGCACAAGTGCTTCGCTCTTCGCTGACTCAGCAGATAGTAGGGAGCTTTAGATTTTCGTGACGGCGGCGTTCAGAGGAAAAAAAAAAAATATGTTCTGAGTATGAGCAAAAGAGCGCGTCAAGTTGATCTATTTTTAGCTTGCGTCGTCTGAGTTTTTCACTACGCGTACTGGGCTATTTTTACGTCCGCACAGTTTGCAACGTAGGCAACTAGTTAAAGACCTAATAAAATGGTTTTGGCATTTTTTCTCAATGATGTAATAATATTAAATGTTAAATTCTAAGTAATTCTATGGTTGTGCGGGGTTTTTTACTGTTCTGAATTTTGTTCTATATTTGTTAACATAATGGATACAATTTCCTCGGTTTTGGAAAACTTGCTATACTTTCACCGCATGCGGCGCACTATCACTTTTAAATTGTGATGACGTCTAAGAACGGAGTCGTTCACGACCAGTCTAGCCGTAGCCAGCGAGCTGGCAATTGCAAGGCTATGCTAGCGCAGCGCAGCGACAGCCGGGGCGCGGCCGGCGGCACTGTACTGGCTAGCGCTGGCGGGGGAGCGAGCTAGCGAGCGCATAGCAGGTGCTGCGCTGCACTATTGTCATTGGCTAAGCCTTCAGACAAAAGAATATTTAATGAACTGTATCGGATTTAATACTGCCAATAATACAGATTACAACTGTGGTACGCTTGGATATCTATTATTTTCGGCGAACTCGTGAAATAGGCCCCACCACTGCGTGTCTGTACTAACTACGGCGACTCGCCTGATTCAGCCCCACCGTGTGGCGTTCATCTCGGTAGGTAAGCACGGCGGTGGGGATGCCTGCCACAGTGAATACTCGTGAATGCGGCGAAATGACTTCATAATATGGCCCTCGGCTCGACTAATTTAACGGCCAATTTAACCATAAATACAACCCTACCTAACCCTAAACCCTAGGAGGACCTACCCTTGCTTGCTATAAACGCACGGGTACGGTGCACGCGTGACTGCGGTGGGGCCTATTTCACGATAGCCTCACCGCCTGCTTTATAGGCCTAGACCTACTCGTGAATCCAGCCCCACCGTGGCATTCATCGGTAGATAAGCACGGCGTTTGGGCTTCCTTCCACAGTATGATTTTTAGCATAAAACAAAAACTACTCAACCAAAATTGACGATCATTCTTGGTATCGTTTTTCTTAGAAAATGACGCATCTAAATTACTGATCAAATTGCAGAAACTGACTATGGGAAACTGGTTAGGCTTTTTTTTTTTTTTTTTTTTATAGCCACGACCCACCCTGTAACAACATATCCCCCTAACCGTTAGGCGTTAGAGTGTAGCCTCTGTACTACTACCAAAGATTCTGCAATTACTACTTACTAGTCTACTAGACCTAGTGCCGTAGTGGTAATAGTACACTACTAGTAGTAGTACTAGTAGACTACTACTACTAGTTGACTATTACAACTACTATTAACACGATAGTAGACTGCTACTAGATCTACTACTAGACTACTACTGGTAGTTTAACTTGTAAGCGCCGGCCGACGGGCCAGGCCACGGCCGGGACGCTCCCGCTTGCTTGCTGCGGCCGGAGTAGCCGCTCACTTTGTGAGCGAGCTGGGCCTGTTCTTCTAATCTACTTACTAGACAGTTACAACTTACAATGTCAGTCATGTAGAATACAGTGTATCCTTTCTAACGTTAAACTATATGGGGGCATACCAGACATACCACTCTGTATTTCCCAGGCGATCGTTTCCGTGAGGTCTATTCTCGGGCTTGGTGCCATGTTCAAACGCTCTTGCACTGGCAGCGGGGGAGATGCAGCTGGTTCATATCGGTAAGGTGCAGCCCTGCGATAACGTTCTGGTTCATCGGCTGCCTATCCCTCCCCATCTTCCCCTTCAACTTCATGTGCCTCCTCTTCCTCTCCGCTATCGTCAGAGCTGCAGTCTTCTTCATCACCATCAATGTCGAAGTTTACCCATATAGGGGAAGACATTATGCTCGAGGTACCAGGTATCTGTGCAAGCTAACTTAGTGATAATGTACGTGGTAATGCGTACATGTCGACAGTCAGTGTGTCGACCGGGAGCGCACATCCCGCGGGCCAGGGCTAGCTATCGTGTACGCGCGTGTACCAAGCTAGTAATCTGAGTGCTTGTGCTGAGCGGCGTCTGCTAACTGAGCACAACTCCGTGCTTATACGTCATCAATCGGTTCAGGGGTGTTGGTCACGTGACTATCTTTTTCGCAAAAGCTGCAACGGGGTCCTCCAAAAATGTGATATTTGGGGCAGTTTCTAGAAGCGATAAAAACCGGAACGACACTGACAACATATTTACATTGATAATCATGGCATATATTTTACATTTCTTTTGCATATAAAAAAATTTTGCAAGCATTTTATTAGGTCTTTAAAGGTGCATGGTCCCGGTGTTTTAGTCAAATGCGTACGCGGGCGCACGGCGCAAGTTTCCTGTAGAGACCTACGCTATCGACTCCTCTTTAGCGCTTTCGGTGTTTGGCCCACTTCCCCGAGTCCGAAGGAAGTCCGATCCACTGTAGTCAGTGGTCCGATCACAGTTCGGCTCATGATTCGGCTGAGGGGGATGACAACTTTAGCAAACTTCTTTTGTGATGTCATAATAACAAGCACATATGCACGCACCCTGGCATTACTACAGACTGCGAGATGCGCAGAGAAGACAACGAAGGCAACGTTACTTACCAACACCTACGCACTTTACTCTTGATGACAGCTCAACTTCGGTAATCTTCGTATCAATGCTAACGGTGATCGGCAGTATCATCAACAGCGCCCTCTACACTACCGGGACTATGCCCCTTTAACTACTTCATGCACTGATCATAATAATGGGGGCGCCATTTTATTTTTTGTACGTTGCGTTCCAGCGTGATCTAAAGCTACTTTTCAGCATGACGCAGGGGAGAGGAGAACGTCCAGCGCAAGCGTCGTCTCAAACGTCCGCGCGTCAAAATCTAAAGCTCCCTATTACATGTACTGTCGACGGAGCAAATGTTGGTGGAAGAATTGTCGGCGGAGCAATGTTGTAAGCGGAGTAAATGTCGGCGGAGCAATTAATGTCGCGGAGTATTTAATTTGTCTCAACTTTCGGTAGAATTGTCCGTAGAGCATTATTTTGAGCATAATATCGGCTGAGCGTAGTCGTGTCATTGGCGTAACAATCTTAGGCAAGTCGAAGTCGACAACAGCAACAATTTCAAATTCATGAAATTCTTCCGTCGAGATGTTTTCATTGCAACTGATTGACAAATTGCCCTACATCGACGTAAATAAGCACTGAATTGATCAGTGTTTTAGTAGTAGCCATGATAAAAAATCATGGGCGTACATACTCGAGCAGGATTCGAACCTACGACCTCCTGATAACCGGACAGGCGTCATCTCCACTAGACCACCGAGCTTTCGCCCGACAGCAAGTGTTGGTTCCAATCCTTATAGCATGCAGCGGGTACTGCTTTGTTATTCAAATTCATGAAATTCTTCCGTCGAGCAATTTGTCAATCAGTTGCAATGAAAACATCTCGACGACATCTCGATTTTTTTATCATGGCTACTACTAAAACACTGATCAATTCAGTGCTTATTTACGTCGATGTAGGGCAATTTGTCAATCAGTTGCAGCAACAATTTCATCTATTAACATCTAATCAATTTCAAAGTACATCTAATCAAAGTCTATTGAAGTCAGCTGTGTCCTTTGCTTTCGTTATCTTGTGTCTTGTTGTGAACATTGGATGCTCTGGCTCGACTGTGATCATTCTCTAAGCAGATGGCGACATTAATTGCGACCGTAAGGAGTCTAAGGTTCTGCATTATTTATGAGAATGCAGACAACAAACATTAACAAATACATCACCATGATCATGGATTGAGAGACTCCAGTGAAAATCACGGATTCCAAAGTTGCATGAATAACACTCACTATAAAAGTGCAACTTCTGTCACCGACGAAAGACATGAAATATTATTTCTGACAATGTTTTCTTCTGTTGCCCTATGTCATAACACTAACAAGCAGTAAAACTGTTCCTGAGAATAAGATTCGTAGCGAAGGGGAAAACATTTATGTGACACATTGGTGGTACAGTAATGTGAAAGAAAATACTAATACAAGATGAAGCGTGGAAAAATCTATTGAAAATTAAGTTATCATTTTTCTTTTAACTTCTGTAAGATTTCTGTCCTGTGGTTCACTGACATTGACCTGTTTTGACACACACGTGTCTTTGTACGGACTTGAGCTTTGTGAATCCATTTCACTCTACGCTCGTTCGCTTTGACAGTACAAACAAATAACACCGAAACTATTCTATTGTCAAGGTGCCAATTAAGGGCAAATATTTTTGAATTAGGCTGAGTCGTGACAAGTCTGATCTGCTATGCGCCCTTTGTTCGTTTCTCGGTAAACTTGGCACACTTTTCAACGCACAGAGAATAGAGACATTTTGTCAGAATACGTCATAGGTCAATGTGCACGGAAAACCAAGTCCGAGCGAACTAGGCCGAGAGCATTGTTCCCTTCAAGTTGCAGTCCGGAGTTGCATTATGTCTTCACCCAAATAATACTGCGCGATGGAGGGACAAAGATGCTTGAATCGTTTCTTACTTGAGAATAGCAAGGGCAATCTACGTGTTGTTGTTGTTGTGGTTTATTTCTCTTTCTGTTCTGCCCCATGCCCCCCCCCCCCCCGTTTCTTCCCCTCTCCTAAATAGAGAACACATGACGTGCACATTAATTAGCAGGTGTCCCTTTTCATTCGCGTTGACCCCCTCTGACCAGTCTTACAAAACCTGTGTCATTGTTTTGCTATGTTAATGTCACTTCAGGGAGAATGAAACCAAATTATAATAATAGTATTTATGCGACAGTATTGTTGGAACACATCAATGAAGTTTGAGGAAAGTGGAACAATTCATACATTTTTATAGATTTGGTAGTGCCATCGCTGGATGAGAAGATAGATTTGCGACGTACCTCGAGCGAATGGACAACTATATAAAGAAAACTACCTGAAAGAATTTCATAAAGCTTCACTTTTATGAAAAGTACACATTGCCATCTTTTTATGACATTTTAAGGGTAATGTAATTCCCCTTGTTTTCTGAAAGAATAAAATTCAATGCATCCTCATTATTCTGGAAAAGTGAGAAAAAAAGTTGAATTCTTATTATATCTTGTTTGTATCGGCGCGCCATGCCTGACGTCACGAAATGTTGTAGTAGTGTTCTCCTTCACCAATGGCAGAACCAAACATTTAAACATTCGTAACTTTTGAACGGATAGTGCGATTTCCCTCAAACTTCACTGATCTGCTCTAGTACCATTGCCGCATTTACTCGTTCTATATTATAATAGGTTGTTTCGTTCCCATTTAATTTGATCTATACGTTATGTGTATCAATAACCATCATCTATGTATGCCTTTGATATTTCACTAGTGTTTCTCCTTGTTTCTGTTGCACAATGAAGGAAATCACCTCTGACATAGCTTGACTCGGCTTTAGACTGTGTTTAAAAAAGGGACTAAAATCATCGCAAGCACACTGAGATTAACATCTTGACTGATATCCTACAGGCATGTAATGTATAATATACAATATATTATCATAATAATCATAATATATAATATATATCTATTATATTCTAACATAATAGCTGCAAATGCATCCGTATGTCTGCTCAAGCATGTGATGGCGGGAAGAGACCAGTACAAACCACGTCGTCTGAGGATAGCACGGTTGTCTATTACAGTAACCATGTCAGTTGATATGAAGTCACTAAGAATTTGTGATAGTTACGATCATGACATGAATGTCTTGAACGTGTAGTGTCAAAATACAACACGCTCGTTAATTGAGTCTTACTTATTGATATCTTTTGAACGATGTCCTGCGCTGTAAACATTCATATTGTAGGTCTAACCAAAAGGTTAGTCGTATGAAATATGTCTTCGGACTGTACCCTGTATTTGCAATTGTCGATATCCTCATTCATGGGAGCACAAATTTGATTATTGTAATGGAATGGTAGGCTAATCATAGGTCCTAAATGCTTTTAAGAATTCACTACATGGAAAAAGCAGGCTCGTGATCCGTTCACCCGGTACACCGGGGTGATCCAATATTGGGGGAATGGGGTTTTATGACGCTCAATTTCAAAGGATTGAAAGGACTTCAAAGGAAAAAAAAAGATAATTCATGATTAGAATCTGAGAGATTAAAACTTAGAGACATCGAGTCAACCAAATAATGTTCATTTTACCAACGATCATCAAGACTTTGCAAAGTAAGTGCAATTTTGAAAGTGTAGCAACAACACGCATGAAAGGAGACGCTTCTAAAAAATTAGTCGGTTCTCCACTGCAATCAACAGTTAGTACAATCGGTTTTCCACTGCAATGCATCAGCGAGGACGTTGTCTTTAGCGAGATAGATTCTCGTTTAGGGTAATATAATATTGACCTCCTCTGGTGTGATAAAGCATCTCTGCTCTCTAGTTTATATCACAGCATATAACAAAGAGTTCCCCCTATAGCTGTAGGCTGCTCAAAATTATGTTCACAAGAATCGGCAGGAAATTACGGCCACACTGTCTGATTCTCTCGCTGAATGTGCAAACAGCTTGGTCTGCGGTCAATTTCACATATATATGAATTCTTTTTGTCATGCTTGAGTGTTTAACTGCGATAGGCTGTGAACGAAGAAATCATGGGATGGGGGATAGGCCGTTTGCTGGAATCAGTTACATTCCAAATGTTGACTGTTTATGTTATTTCTAGTTTTTCATGAATATTGTTCCACTCTTTTACTTACTTCCATGTACATGTGTTTGTGATGATTTCTGTATATCATAATTCTTTTTTTTTTCACTGCGCCTTTAGCTCAATAGTAATGTGGAATAGACGTATCATATGTATCCTGTATTGTTATTGTTATTATTATTACTATTGTTATTATTATTATTATCATCATCATTATTATTATTATCATTACTATTATTATTATTTTCATTATTATTATTATTATTATTATTATTATTATTATCTATATCATCATCATCATTCACCAAGAAACATCACAGAAATGGGTGATCTTGATAGCTATATGTCAATCGAGCAATCATTGCCATCATCAAACAAAAAGACAATAACTTCCTGAATTAAATAATCGTCGGCGGCTTTTACAACGTGAAGTTTATCTTAAACCATGAAAATTAATTTCTTACTCCTTTTTTTATGAGCACTGTGACTTGAAATATGACCTCCAAGCAACAACGAAGGACAAAAAAGGCAATATAAAATTGCGTGGGCGATAGCATACGTTACTGGCCATTCTGTTAATACAAAGAGTTCAAAAGGGCCTGTTTTCTCTTTTTATGCGGTAAACATTTTTTTTTTCAGGTATTCTGTGTAAATAGGTGGCATTTCTATACTTTTCAACATCAAAGGATGATGCCAAGAGCCCTAGTCTATAATTTGGGTATCCCTAAGTCATCGCACCCATCTTTTTGTATCATCGCCTTCTCCTAAGAAAAAAAAAGATACTGAATAGAGAAATAAGTAATGGTGGACAGAGTATGAGAAGCGGAAAGTGCCTAATCTTTGTTATCACCGAGCAAGTGTACACGCAGCTCTGCACGTAGACCGGCAAATTCCATTGCACCTCTCGGCAATGCGCTTCACTTGGCTCTTGAGATCCGATGTTAATATTCCTCTTGTTATAAAGCCACCATTATATAGCACCTTTAGCATTCATCGGAGAGTTATTACCAGCAGAGGTGCATTAGCCCTTATTCAATGCTTTCTTCACGTTTGTCCAGGGAATTACAAAAAACGCATCGGATATTTGTGAAATGACTCCTGTTCGGGTTGGAATTCATCGGTATGAAAGTGTAAAATGGAATAAAGAATGACCTTTAGCGGTGAGGTACGGAATTCTAATGGTATTCATTTTCTGACTCGTACATGTTCGAGATAATGAATGCCCCATGCACCTGATCTCCTATTTCCCGATAGGTCCACGTCATTGTCATGTACCAAGAAAAAAAATGATATACCAAGAAATGTTTACCGGGATCATACAGTTATTGCAGAAGTCCCTCCAATCAAATTCTTAGGCTTGATTCTTGACCGTAAACTCACTTGGAACTTGACTGTATGTCTGTTATTGACTCCATATATTGCATTACTGCAAGAAATATAGTTGTCATGAATAAAGTTAAACTTTTTTTAACCCATGAACATTTTTTTAATGTTATATATTTATATCTGATATTACACCATATTCAATTTTTGGTATATTCGCCTTGGGAAACACATATCCCTCGCTTTTAGAAAGAATAATATCATTATCATTGTTGCAGCAAAAAATTCTTTCTATCGTTTGTAATGAATCATAGAGAAGTCTCACTGATGTTTTATTGCATGAAAATAGAATTTTAAAGGTAAAGGATTTGTGTTTTTACATTTAGGACAATTCATGTACAAACTAACCAACAATTCTCTCCCTTCTGTGTTAGACTTCACGTTCATTAAAAACCGATCTGTTCATTCTTTCCCTACCCGGCAATCCAACTCATTTTATTTGCCATTTACTAGGACCATTTCTGCTAAAATCTATGTATTCCTTTACTGGCCCCAAATTTTGGAATTTTCTCGATAATAGTGTGAAAGAAGCTTTCAGTTTAAAGGGATGGTACAGTATTGGTGGAGATGAGAATTGGGGTTTTCACCTTTTGTAAGATACCAAGAAAACACTTATGATAAAGTACAGAGCATACCATTTCAAGAGGAATTTAAAGTTTATTTGATGAAAATCCGATTTGGAATGACTGAAACATCCAAAAACAAAGTAAAACAAAGCGATCGTAATAAAGTGTGGGTCCCACACTTAGTTAAAATCACTCTTTTTTTTTTGATATCTCAGCCATTTCAAGACCAGTTTTCATCAAATAAACGTCGAATTCCTCATAGAATCGCATACTCTTTCATATTTCATAAGAGGTTTCTCATTATCTCACCAAAAATGTTAGAAACCTGAAATCAGATCTCAACCAAAACTATACGATCACATTCAAATTGAAATTGAGTAATTTTAACAAAACATTTTATATAGCGGAATAATGAGTCACATCTTAATTAGTAAGCTCTAACTTTGAGTTCTCTTTTTTTACTCGTCATATTCATTTTTTTTTTTTTTATCTTGGTGATCCATCGCATCTTGTGCCTCGCGTGTGTCGGTATAGACCTTTCATATTCTCCTTTTCCTTTGTGCCTTTTCCCTATCTTTTCATGTTCTCATGTTTCTTTTTGTTTCTCCTTCCAAGCTCATTCCTTCTTTTCTTTCACTCTGAGTTTTTTCTCTCTTTCTCCTTAACAGGAGAGCTTCCTCGTATTTGTCTGTTTGTTTGCTTGTTTGTGTAGGTATGTATGTGTGTACGTGTTTTCTTTTGTTTTTAAGCAACTTTCTTCTTTGGTGATATTAGCTTTGTTCAGTACTTAGTTATTGTCAACGAGCAGGAGACTGCAAAATACAGGCTTGGCTTTTCAGCACGTCTCCTGCAACTTTAATTTTGATCCATAATCATCTGAAAGTGATGCGTAGTATTGTCAATTTCACAGTATTTTTCTTCGTTACTACTTTGTATTGATATTGTGTTATTATGTACATAATACATACACACATTCACACACAAACACACACACACACACACACACATATATATATATATATATATATGTGTGTGTGTGTGTGTGTGTGTGTGTTTGTGTGTGAATATTACACAAAATACGTAGAATAAAAAAAGGGAGAAGAGAACCGGCTACCTTGCATCCCGCTACTCCTTAAACGAAAAGTGACATATTATGTTATGCAGGATCTGACTTTAAGAATTCCAAATTGCTGAAATGGGTAATGTTTACTTTCGCTCTCCGTCTCTCCCTCGGATGGCTTCTCTGCATTGTTGGTTGCCCAGAGCAACGTTGAGGACCTATTTTGTCGAGCTGCGATTACCACGAAGAGGCATCCTTTCATGGTTCTTTAAAAATCAACATAAATATGGAAAAGCTTCCTTCCATATATACTTATACCATTGTCCCTCTCTCTCTCTCTCTCTCTCTCTGCTTCTTTTGCATGTTTTTTTTTTTATTCGAATTCTCTTGGTGACAAAAGGTGTTTTTTTTTTTTTTTTCGTTCGCACTGCTTCAATCCCGCAATGAGCCTATACATAGTATTCAGCGTTGGGTAATGGTGGGAAGATGCAGTACAAAGAATACACTGTTCGCGGAAGGGCCTAGAAGAGACGCCTTGGGGAGCTGGGTGAGTGTGTGTGCGTGAATGTGTGTATGTGTGCGCGCGTCCGTGTTTGTGGTTGTAGTGTATGTTTACCAAATGTTTACTCATATTCTGCGTCCCCATATATAAAAGTTGCTTCAATCTTAATAGCAAAGGCTTGCACATACAGTCGGGTAGATATCTCGTGCATTTGCATAGAGACGGTGATGAAATTTTGTCCCCTCAGGAACTTTGTTTTTGTGTCCCAGTATCTGTCTAAAATTGATATAACAAAACAGAACAAAAAATAATAATAGTGCATGTTCCTCGCACGTAACGATAATTTGCATATACAATATACTGCAGCGGCACAATCCTGGCCCTATACGAGGATGGATGTTTGAGAATGTTTCCATTCGCATCCATGCAACTCAGCCTGCATTTCAACATGAGAGATAGATAGGTTGATAGATAGACAGAGATATAGAGAAAGTGCTGAAACATTCTCGACAAACACTTGTCAATTTCCATCAATGATTATGACGCTTGTATCTGTATATCTTATAACGTAACGTCCCATGTGAAATCACGTACGCATTATTGGTACGAGTATAGGCTGACTCGGGACGACGGTACGTGGATAATGCCGTGAGATGGGAGTGAACACACACAAAAAAAAAGCCGGCAGATTTCAAAGCAGATTATTATCGAATTTTTTTCCATCCCCCAAATTACCAGGGGACAATTAGGAAAATTGAACACGCTTTTGTTCCCTGGCAAGTACCCTATTCTCTGCTGGTAATTATTCGAGTTTGTGATGCTTGTCATGAGACAGAGAGAATCACCCAGCATGTTTACCCGAGGGGAATCACTCAAATTTGTTTTATATTTTCATAAAAAACTGAAAACAGACCGACTGAAGGACACTGTTTTAGAAAATATTATGTAGGCACTATAAGCCATACGTACATAGAAACGAGAAGAATAGGTACGAGCACATATCATATCCTCTGGCCATGCATGATATCTGCAGGTCGAACGTCTCCATATAGTTTGTGGTGTTTTTTGTTTTGTTTTTTTTTTATCTTGTTTCAGCCGTCTGATATTTGTTTTTCATGCACATTGCGTTTTCCGGTAGTGATGTAATCGTCGTAGCGCTTTTGCTAAAATTGCGTCTTTGTCAAGTAGGGTTTTCCTTGCATAGAACACATCCGCCAGTAATTCATGTTCATATTAATATCACAAACATGTAAATTTTCAGCCAACGTGCTTTCGCAAAGAGTAATCCTATAACCAAGGATCAAAACGTATTGAGTTGTCAACTGACGCTGAAATGGTTAGGATGAACCCTTAAAAGAGAGTCTTACATTATTTGCATGCTGGAAGCACTGTTATCCAATGGTTACAAAAAAGACTATCTCACTCGATCCCGCACATTCTTCTCCTTTTCAAGGATTATCCATTTCATCCCGCGTGGTTTTTTTTTAATACATATGGAGAGTAGTGAATATAGACAGTAATTGCAACATGCAAGGAATGCACGAAGAATTCACATGACAAAGAAATGGAAGGCGTATTATTGTAAATAAGGCGTAAAACACTTCTGTTAAAATTTCTGAAGAAAGAAAAAGAAGAAGGAATACCCGTTTTGAGTCCTTGCAGAACACGCACATAAGCGCTGAGCAAGACACATACTCTTGAAATGAGAGCTGCATTATCTCTTATTCATATAATTTTGGCTAAAAGGGATGCTCTGTTCATTCACCATGAATAGATTAAGATGAATTTTGAGAGAAAATTCTACGGTTTTGGTATTCAAGTGCTCAAGTCATCCATAGCGAAAATTATTCCATAACGAAATACAAAAATGCCAAACAATTAAGATGCGACTGGCCGTTTGGCATATATTGTGTTAATGTTTCTTTTATAACTTTTTTTTAATAGTTTTGTGTATACATAAACTTGTGTTGCATCTACAAATCCTTACGGGAAATGGACTGCTTGTTATATATTGTTGTATATATGTGTAATAATCATCCTTTCCTTTGTCGATGGATATATTCCTAGAATATTATGTATTAGGGAGTGACAAATAAGGGATCACATGCCTCTGGGTAATTGCAAAGAATTTTACTTTTATGAGCCCTGGTCCATGTCTCACTTCCTTGCATCTTATTCATGTATGTATGTTATTATTGCAATCGTATGGCCAAATAGATGAATAAATAAACAAATAAATTAGAACTGATGACAATAATAATAATAACTCTAACAATAATGATTTAAATGATAATGATAATGATAGTAATATGGAAGTGAGGGTATTATTATACCTGAAGTAAACACGACGATCAATGTGGTTACCAAAGTGGCAATAAAGACACACCGAGTTCCGAGGATAGTTGCCCCCCTAATTTCTAACGTTTTGTCAACATCAGTATATATGATAGCTGTTTTTGGTCATTTTTTTTTTTGTACAAGCGAACGTGCACTACATACATTTATACACTTGCATATCGCGAAGTGAAATGTTTTCTTTTTGAAACTTGTTTATTCGTATATATATTTGCTGGTTCCCTAAACGCGAGGAAATTCCAAGTGTTTATTTTGTTGGGACTGTGAAACATCGTTTGATAGAATGGCATACCTGAATCGCAGTTTATATCTATTATAATCATCTATCATTATATTACCTGTTTATATCGAACAGAAGGGTTATGATCCAGACCTGTGTGAAGGGTAATATCATGATGATCAAATGTTCTCGTTAATTGTTTAAAAAAAAAAAATGATAAACACCCTATACTGCATACAAACAAACAAACAAAAAAGAAAGAAACAAAACAAAACAAAAAGTGAGAACAGGCTACTGCGTTAGGGGACCTCTTACAACTTAGACCCCACCGCATTTGAATTTACAAAATGACTTGACTTGACTTCAAGTGCGGTTAATGCTCGGAAGAGACAAGCCTGAGAATAGAGTGATGATGCGGAGAGGGTTCACGTAAGTGGAAGCGAAGGGTCGGTTATGGAAGCGGTTTGAATGACACAACTTGTTAGCAATTGGTTGACTGCGTGACGGAGTAGACTGAAAATTTCCTTCTCCTCTTTTTTTCTCTTCTTCTTCTTTTCTTTTTTTTTTTCTTCTCGCGTGAGTTTATAGCCATAGAGAGAGATGGTATTAAAGAAGAAGAACAAAGGGATAAAACGCCCTAACCCCTTAATATAGTGCAGCTCATCGATAAAAGCACTTTTCTCCCGACATTTTAAACTCACCAGTTCCTTTTCTGAATTGTTAGTCATCCTATCATTAAATAAAAATACAATGATAGCATTTAAAACATTTTAGAGCAGCAACGCATGAAACCTAAACAATGTAACGATGTGAAATTGGAATATCATTATTTATACTTAAAGGCAGGGAATCCCATTTGCATGCCTCAAATGAAGAGTTGTATAAATACAGTGGTATGTTGAAGAGAGTATCATTTTAGAAACTCCCATAAAGTATTGAAAGTTGAAGGTAACATTTAGTACATTTTTATTGACCGTTAGATTTTGAATTGAATTTTTTTCGGGGCTCGCCGTAAATTCCAGTACATTACTAGGCTACCTTTGCAGACCCATGCACTGCATGTGTGTCCATCATGTATATTTTGTGAAGAAAGTTCATCAAAACTTACAAACATTTCTATATACATTCTTGCCACACACTCTGATATGTTATTACATCAGCTCTTCTGCATTTAGATTTGTGTTTATAGATAAAAAAAAAAATACAGAAGACTGCAACAAAAAAGGCTTAAGTATGGCTGACACACAGAACTACTGAGTAGTTGAGTTTTGTGCATTATTCAAATTGTAGATAACTGTTGACTTCCAAATTTCTCAGCAGTGGTCTAAACAAGTCCCCTGAGGTTCATATTTAATGTTTTGCTGCATTTTGGGAGGTCTGAGAAAGGTATCCCCTACCTTTAAAAGATTACAGGCGCTATTATACAAATTAAAGCAACTAATATACGGGTGGTGACCTTTTCCTTCAGTGAAATGAAAACAAATTGTGGCTAACACACTGACTAATGCACATAATGTTGCAGGTTTCGTTACTGTCTACCGAAGATGTAGACATGCTGGGTTTGATAGGAAGGTAAATTACATTGGCTTTTAAGCTGACATTTGGCACCGTTTGATGAGAAGTGCTTACTTACAGGGATGTCGAAATTACTACCTTCTCTCAATATGTACGCCCTATTCTATGTTGGCGTCAGAACAGCCAATTATTCATTTTCGTTGTTGTTGTTCTTTTTTATAGTCTAATTAGGTAAAATGAAATACTGTACTGGTAATTTCGATAAGTGACTTTCGTTTGATATGCATTGTATTGTTTAGAAATATGAGCAACACATACTTTCAAACGACCATGATGTATAATTGCAAACACACACACACACACACACACACACACACACACACATATATATATATATATATATATATATATATATATATATTTATTTATTTATATAATTCAGTTTATTGTAATGCACATTGTAAATAAGAGCATCGACACAATAGACATATGTATTTCTTCTGACAAATATGACGAAAGAAAGAAACATCTTAAAGTATATTTGTATCACACATATTCTACATCATTCAGTAGAGTCTCATATGACAAAAGATGATCTTGTTCTTGTTTTGATCTTTTTATATCCCGGGGCTGAGATGAAACAAGAAGTAAATATTATAGGTAAGAATAAGTTTCTACAACTCCTAAGTACTGACGTTTGCCTAAAATAAACCAATCACAAGTCTCCTGCGTTTACTCTTCGCGGTTGGACAGATCCCGTCATTATAGAACAAAATTTCTTTAGAAGCTGCTCATGTAATTTACGCTGGAAGGACACTCTGAAATTCTTAATTGGATGGAGAGGATCTTGGCGTGGAGTAGAAACGACCTCTTTTCTCATTCGGTACCAATTGCCTTCCACCCGAGCAAAGAATTGCATTATACTATACTGAGGTGTGTTTCTCACGAACAGTATTTCCCACGTTCAGTAAACGTGGGTATTACGTTATATTTCCGTTGACAATAAAAGCAACATTTGAGGAAACACGCTAACACAATTCTTGCTTCCGCGGAAGAGAAGGAGAAGAATTAAGAGGTGTTGTGTTCCGAAGAATATACAGTGGTACTTTCTTCTTTGATGGACTGGAATGAAAAAAAAAAGGAAAAAAATACGTGAGCACTTCTTTCGCCCCTACGGTTGTGAACAATTCGTTGACAAGTGGACTATTTGTTCACCTGTAGTGATCCAAATTTAATGAATATTGTTGATCAACCGTAATTACGTTTAAGTTGACTATAATCGTTTAAAATTTGGTAGAAAATAATGAAAGGAGATTGCACGTTGGGGTCTTTTAATGAGATTGTCCTACCCACCTCGTAAAATGATTTACTGATCTTGGATTATGCCTCATTCAAATATTATTGGTTTGGGCTTTTTAGCGTGTGTGAGTGTCTGTGTGCGTGTGTATGTGTGTGTGTGTGTCGTAGTTACGAAATGCACAATCTAATTTATCCAAGAGTCTTATTTTTTGTTTTCATGCGTCGAAGCCTTCTTGACAGTCTCGTACGTGGGATTGCACGACAATATAATTACTTGATGATCTGCATGGCCAGTGATCGCAGAGTCTTGAATAATGGGATCAGGTGCCATGCCTATTATGTGAGTATTCCATTGTCAGTGCTGGAGACATCTTTAGCCGTCCTCTCAAACTCATTAGACGCCATTGATAACAGTCAGGTCCCCACTCAAGGTGATAACATGCGGACCATTCCAAAGGTGCTGATGACATCTGTCCATCTGATTTTCGATGATGTTGATGAACACTTTTCGGCACTGTGGTTAAGACAAAAATGATGCGAGAGATTTGCGATCTAGTCCGTAACAAAACAGAAGAACTATTCATAAAAAAGTAGATTACTGTCTTCTTAAACTGACGCAGTAGTCAGTATCTGAAGCTTCCGCAGCTGTGTAGGAAAAGCAGAGAATCATGATGATGTCACAAATTCCTCTTTTGTTTGTTTTGTATGTTTTTTGTTTGTTTGTTTTTTGTGGCAAACTTTTACCATTTTACCTTACCTCTCGCTTCCAACACGAACGTCTTGTTCTGCTTATTAACATTATACCTGTGTCCCGGTGTACTGCGTTAAAATGATGAATAATGATAAAAAAAAAAAATTGCGTCGATGATAATCTTCTAATTAATGACAACATGTTAACCACCAATATGGAGTCTCATGAAAGGAATCACAAATACTTAACTGACGAAAATGGAGACAGGCCAACAGAACAACATTCTCTTCTTCATGGAGATTAGGTAAAAAAAAAAATAAAAAATCTCCTTCGCCGTTCATTGTAAGATTTTTCGCCAGGTTCCAAACGTCAAAAAGACAGTCATGCAACAACACAGGAGTATTTTTTGTCTGATTGCCAACATGTAGATCCAGACTTTTCCTTTTTGATTTGAAGGTATCTTTGGTCAGTTTAAAAAAAGGCTTATTAGAATATTTTTTTTCTCTCAACCACTCTATACTGTTTGGAATCGCATTATACTTGAATACAATTTCAAATATTCAAACGTCATGCCGCTCCAAACAATGGTAAAGTTTTTCACATGAACTATAATTATATAGAATTGTGATAAATTTCACTCTTTCACCGAATAGTGATATCGATAATCATCAAAAAAAAAAAAAAAAAAAAAACAGGCTCGATTTAAAAGTGACCAAGACTCACCTCACATGGCTTTGTTGCGAAAACGTACATCATTATAGAAATCATTTTTTCCCCTGAAACCAAAGCAATACCCCCCCCACCCGTCTGTAATCAGAGGTTTAAGATACTTGTATTAGAAGGATACCTTTCCCCCTACTATCGATTTAACCTCAATAAGGAAATTTAGGAAGATTAATTCGGGTACTGGATGCCTCTAATATTAGTGTTTCGGAAAGCATGGGATGTTTAAGATTCACTTAGATTCGTTTCTCTTGTTTTAATTCCGGTTTTGGTGAGGTCTGTACTATTCTGTTGTCTGAATGTATTCTACCCATGAAAACAAATTTGAACACGTTGTGGATTTGACTCTTAACGTGTAGCGTTCATATCTCCTGGGATATGATAAATAGCTGTATAGATATTACCTTCGTGAAGGGCAAAAAAAAAAAACCCACAAAAACAACAACAGGTCATTGTCTGTGCCCATTGGCGAATAGTATGGTACGTCTACTTTACTCGTTTCTCCAAAGGTTTATTATTCCAAAGGTTCTTATTTCCGAACATACAATTTGAATATTTTTTTCCGCAGGTTCTTTAATCAGAAAATGACAAAAAGGTCCATTATTCCGAAGGTTCGTTAATCCGAAAACGAAATAAGGTTCGTGATTCCTCAGGCTCGTTAAAAGAAACCTGTACTGACATTTTCTACTGTCTGATAATTCTAATCTCCTTTTTCTGATGCCTACAACTGGAAAGAGAGGATTCTAAAACCCAGGATAAGCCTGTAATGATTTTTTGAAAAAACTGAAAACGAGCAAGCCAAGGAACGATCCACACAATTTGGCATACGTCACAGGTGCCAACCTCCGAATTTAGCAAAACGAACTAGAAAGGTTCTACACATGTCAATTTACTGATGAAATCTCACACGAAGTACTGCAAAAACTGTTATTTAGTAAAATTGCAATATGGAGCTGAAATAAACATGTTAAACAATATTTATTAATTTTTAAAAGGAATCTCTTCAAAAGCTTTTTATTTAGATCAAATTTGTGGGGAATACTCCAGATATGCAAAATGAAATTGGCATCATTGTCCGAACGTGCTGCCCATAGAAAACTGTGTGTAAAAAAAAGTAACATTGCACTAGTTAACTATGCATTGATGATGAGCGATAATGGTTCGACATCACAGTTCAAACTATCTAACGAAGATGAGGACTGAGAGATTCTTAAAATCTAAATCCAAAAAAAAAAAAAAAAAGTCAACGGCAATCACGGTTTACGCCTAGTTAGAAGAAAACGGCACTCAGTACATATAGACTCTAGCAGTTAGACTAGAACTGGGACTAGGACTAGGACTAGTGAGCAGTCAAGGACCGAGAAGATTCTACTCGCCGCTCCGTCGACAGCTGTACGTGCACAGCGCTAATAATAGGCACAGCGTAAACGTTTCGTAAAATACATACCCCGAATGGCCCTGCTGCCAGAACTTGAAGCTATATAGAAAGTCCAGACGAAAGTCCAGACTCCAAGGTCTAGCGTTGCCGCTAGAGGCCCTTGTGCTGCAGGCCCTGTGGTTTCTGTGCTGAATTTTGCAGGTAAGGTATCTGCTTCATGGATTTTCAATGTTTTTGTGGTCGAGATAAATCTCATGGTGGTCGTATTAACACCAAGGACTAACTTAGATCTAGTTTTATAGTAGGACCCATACCTCGGAAGAGTGGCCCGACCACGTAGATACAAACAGTGCCACCGCTTCGCGATCCAAGCGCTGGTGTAGGCATAGTGCTAGAGTACTTCCGTATCCATGTAGATATTTCAAAATTCACCCAACCAAATTGCACCAAAATCACAAGAAGTATTTTATGACTCATGTCCACTTGCTCACGCTAATTGGAACCAAATCGCAAGTTGAGAAGCGTAAGTGAAGTTGTCGACTTTCCTGTCGTCGCTAAAAACAATCTGCTCTGTACGACTAAACAAGAGTGATCGCGGCGTAGTAGCCCTACTTGCCTGCGCACGCACAGACTGAAGTTAGCCATCTAATATCATGAGACAAATCTTTCAAGTAATCGGGAGCAAGAAATCAATTTATAAATTATTTGAGCTAAGTTGAATGAAAAATAAAGTTCGTAAATCACACAAATCGCTAAAATCATGACATTTTTAAATTTAGTTCCCGCGTAAATTCCCCGTTCGCACAGCACTAGTCGGCTAACTTCAGTTCTAGATTGTGCATATCGCGTTTACCAAGATCTCTCGCGAAGTGTGAGTTTTTTTTTAGTGACAACTTGAAATTCGGCGTCAATATTGATACTTCTCGATTACCGATTTCGTTCAAATATAATACGGTGTTTTGAAATATGCTTAGAAGTATATCCTGTAATTTTGGTGCAATTTGGTTCAGCGAAATTTGAGACAGCTGCATGGATAGGACAGTACACAAGTGCTGCCTGCTAGCTAAATTGGGCCTAAGCGTCGTCTGCTGCTCGGCACGATTTAACGCACGCGTATGCGAGGGCTTGTAATCAGTGAAACATTTGGCACCTGTGACATCACGACATCCGGGCTCGTCAGCTCATTAGCATAATTCTCGCCCAAAATTTTCCATTTTCAACATGAAATTACGGACTAAATCGTTATGAAATTTTGATTCTGTTTGCACCGCTGGGTCTTTTAGAATTAAAAGAACAACATATAAAAGAATAAAAAACCGGTACAATGCCCTTTTAAGTACGCACCTTTCATTTTTTCATTAACAAACCCTCGGAATTAGCGAACCTTTGATTTGTCATTTTCGGATTAACGAGCCTTCTCAATAGTAAACATCACCCAAACGTCACCCGTTTTATTCTTGTCAACTCATAGAGTAGCTGCTTGGATTGGGTGTGCCGTATTATAATGAATCTGCACAGGAACGTGCCATGTTATCTAAAGAAGCTATGGGTTAAGAAATCTCCTCAACTATTACTCACCTTCGTGATCAATATCCGAACCAATCTTGCGCTGGAGGATCGGCACATTTTCCCCTTGCTGAAAGTTCAATATGGGCAAAATTATGTAGGGGTGTGACCTTGCGTAGGAAAATACTGACAGGCGTCGTCCGTTTTTCATCTGAAGGCGACAAGAATATGACTGAGCACTCAGAGAATATAACTAGCCACAAGAGAAACCGCTCGTTGGATTTTTCTGTCACCTAGCTCGAAAACCCTCATGAAACATGAACACCTATTGATGGCAAATATGTATTTGCCATCACCTATACCGTCCATTAACGAATAAAGTAACACTTAGAACACTTCCCCCGGCTGCTGGAGGTAGGGGTGGGGGTATGTAGAGCTATATTCATTTAGAAAGCATGGTAGTTTTTTCAAAGCCCAAGGACATCCTTGAAAAAAAAGAAATAAGCCTTGTATTCGTACAAATCTGAGGTACAAAGTCGTGATATATAACCGTGAAACCCACATTGCAACAAGGTGAAAAAGTAAATGTACATGAATCGAAAACTAAAACAAATCAAAATAAACAAAAGCAAAGAGGAGGAAGAAAAGATGTTGAATGCAATACACGGACCTTTTATAGATATTGTGTTTCACAAGCCATGTACATTAACAGTTACTTTGCTCGTAACTGAAAGCGCGCAAGTAGCTCAATGAATTGCAGGATTCGGGGTCACTGTGAATTAATGTCATCGTTATAAAAAAGGCCCACCATAATTCCCATGCCGTTAATGTCCTCTGAAGGGAATCCTCAGAGCCCGTCAGAAAATCGCAATTACTCGATAGGGTTACAGAATTGTGTTCGTTGTGAAAGATTGCCATTCAATCAGTCAAATCAGGTGAAAATCAGTGGTATTGGTAGTGTGCACATTATGAGATTGATGGATAGGAGCCCCGCTCCCCCCCCCCCCCCACCCCGCATCTAACTTGTATAAAATATATATGTCATGTTCTTTGAAGCATATTCCATCAGGCAAAATTACTGACAACGAATGACTGACGGCTGCCCGTGACCCAACTCGAGTGTGAGGATTCGCCATGCGGGGAAGACAAGGGGCTCCAATTTTATGATTGCTAGTGCTTTTAGGTTCGTTTGTTTGTTTGTTTTTTTACGATTCAAACGATATCTACAGTTCAGCGATCTGTGACCAATTTCACAAAGATAATTGAAATTATCGTGAGTTGCAGTGACAGCTGTTGGTATTGGCATCTTCTGACTGTACTGTTATATACCAATTCTTATTTGTTTAAATGCTTTTTATATATACTCATTCACAGGAAACCCCCGGGATAAGTTTTTTTTTAAAATCTGTTTTGCATTAGACAAAGAAAAGTCATCGAAATATCTATTTTCCAAGCTCGTGGAATGTCCAGTGGTTAGTTATATAGCATGGTTTATGGAAACCTTCAACAATTTAATCTTCATGGAATGACCACGTGTTCTCCCCACCACTGTAACGACACAACATGTCAAAATTAGTGGTCATTGTGGCCATTTTAGTGGCCCTTCTTTGGACACTTTCAAGTGTCATGTTTACAGTTTATGCAGTGTGTCTGTAACCTAGCAAGCACAAAGCCCTTGTCTGGTGATTTCCTCGAAGTTGCGCGCAGAAAATGGGATTGAAAAGCTATGTTTTATGATAATGTTAGAGGCAAATTTTGTTATTACTTTGGTGTTGGTTTCATCCAATAAGGACTAATATATGCCCGAAATGTACATCAGAGGAATCCACGCGCAGAAAAGAAGATAAATCTGAAAACTACGTGCGCAGAAAATAATAACCCTCTTAAATCAAGAAAATAAGTAAACATGGACAGTAACGATAGACGACATACAATGTGTTTTACTATTCTAAAGTAACGTTACATGCGTGTCCACAATCGTGAACTTCAGTAATTATCGATTCTGAGGCACAAAATTTGTCATGTTTTGAGCTTTGCTGCTCCCAATCATTGGTATTTATTCAAAGGCAGCTGAGTCTGAAAAGGCACCTCAGCCAAATAAGACCGAAATGACCGAATTTGTCAGGGGAAAAAATCAGTCAAACCTGTCTTAGCGACCGCATGATTATAGTGGCCATCTGCTGTATACGGCCACTAAAAAAAAAATAATTAAATAAATAAAAAAAATAAAAAAAGATTCCCTGAACCTGTCTGTAGCGGCCACCTATCTAAACTCCTCAAAATCAGTTATGCAATCAAAATTTGACATATCATATTTCTCTTATACCCGCATTATCTTCATCAAATATGACATCATAAGAAAACCCGATTAATTATCTTTGAAATGACACCTCACTTGCTATGATTAGGTATTCCTGGAATGCACAGTATGACTGAGTATGGGGAAAGGTCAAATGTGAAATGTTGCAAAATAGAGCAAATGTGTTATGTCAAACAGTATTATTCAGCATTGCTTACTGTATTCCATTGGCCTTTTTTCATCAAAACTGTACATTATCAATAGCAGAATTGTTGCGACTTTTCAATTTTGATATGTCCCCATACTCAGCTGTTTTGCACATTCCAAGAACACCCAATCATAGCAAGTGAGGTGTCATTTTGAAGATAATTAATAAGGATTTTTTATGGTGTCATATTAATGACGATAATGCGGGTGTAAGAAAAATATGATATATCAAACTTTAATAGCAGAACTTATCTTGAGGCGTTTATATTGGCCATTCGTCTCCCTTGTGTGGCCGCTATAGAATGGTTTGTCTGTACACGATTACACAATCGTCATTGTCCAAACATCTGAATGGACTCATAGAAATGCATATAATTAGGTGACGGCGGTGATGATGGATTAAAAAGACATTCTTTCGTAGTCCATAAGAGTATTATTAAGTCTATAATATAATTATTAAGTCTATAATAAGTCTATAATATAGACATAATATTATTATGTACAATTATGACTACGATGTATGCTATTCTTTTTATAATTACGTCCCTCTGCGCCTCAGAATAGGATACTAGATCGAAGGCGCATTACAAATGCTGTACTTATTATTATTATTATTATTATTATATTATATTTTTGGAACCTACATTCTACAAGCTTTGCTTTCTAGTGGGTTCCTCATATCACACGTCAATTATAATGTCCTTATACATTTGTGCAATTTTGTTTCAAACTGACTGTTGTGTTAAAAACATTTTTTTTTCTGAAATCAAATGGAATATGGAACATGAATTAATAATAATAATAATAATAATATTAGAATTAATAATAATAATAATAATAATAATAATAACAACAATAATATAATAATAATAATAATAATAATAATAATAATAATAATAATAATAATAATAATAATAATAATAATATAATAATAACAAGTCTGGCATGACTTGCTCATTCTGGCATAACTGCTCAATCACATAAGAAACTGATACCATGGAGCTAGCTCCACGCTTAAATGCGCACGTATTTACCCAGTAACACATGCACATTTATTTTGCAACGTAGACAGTTCAACACAAAACACTCGCCCGTACATTGTACTCTGAAGTAGCAGTTTACACGTCATGTTTATCTTTGGCATGAATGCACATAGATAAAAAATCATCAAGTTGGACTCAGAATAAAAGAGATATATAATGTCAATTTGAATCTTAGTATGTTTTCATGAAACATTGACATCGAGAGCAACCATGGTATGTTCGACTTGGAGGAGATGAAGATGCAATCACTCCCGCTATAAGTACAGAAATCTCCTCGTTAATGTCATCTTTCTGACATGAAATCGATAAGAATCTGTGGTATCCTCCCCCTCAGACGATAATTGTGGCTCTGAAAATAATAACGTAGCAACGATCACTTTGATAGGGGTGATAAACAAGGGCGCCGGAAGCGGGGGGCAGGGGTGGCACTTGCCCCCCCCCCCCCCCCATATTTTTTTTTTGGGGGGGGGGGGGGGGCAAAACGAGTTTTCCCTCTCCAAAGTACCCCCTGTAATAAATAATTAATCAATTATTTAAAGACCAAAATGAGCAATAAAGGCACTTTTCTTGTCTAAAACGTTGTCAATTTCATAACTGAAAAAGCAAAATTTTCGCCCCTAATGAGGCGAAAATCATAGTTCATTATTAATATACATTATAATATCTATACACTAATATTTACTTATGAATAAATTTAGTGTATAGATGGTATAGCCTCGCGTCCTCGAGTGTGCCCCCTGAAACAAACCTTTAGTAAACCTTACATTTTTCCTTTCTTCTATGCTTTTTAGCGACATAAGAATAATTTTTATTGCTCGAACAATGCGATCACGTTTAAGCTTTTAATGAATTCATTTCAGATGAATGGCAAAGGGAAAGTGGCTCGCTCGCTATACCCGTACAAATAGTAAAATTAACAGTTTTCATAAGTTATGATGATAGTCCTTCGCAGTGATGTGTGTTTTACTACGTTTAATTCCCTAGAAATTTGAATTAGAATGTTCTGTAAACGCGACTTTTACACTCTGTGGTTTTTTTTTCACAAAAAGTCCCTACCGTGATACCCCCTCCCACACCCTCGCCGAGGATCTCACACCGTCACATAATGTACCCCCGTATGTTAAAATCGTAGTCCTTCACACTATTTTTTTTTCGCCATGTTTAATTCCATAGAAATTTGCCTTTAAATGCTCTATAAACGCGACTTTTGCTCTCTGTTTTTACAAAAAGTTCCTACCGTGGGAGGGGCGTTTCCCCTCCCACAGCCTCCCCCCCCCCCCCCCCCCCGCTCGGTCGCTTCGCTCCCTCGCCGAGGATCTCCCACCGTCACATTAATGTACCCCCGTATGTTATAATCATAGTCCTTCGCACTAATTTTTTCACTATGTTTAATTTCCTAGAAATTTGCTTTTAAATGTTATATAAACACGACTTTTGTACTCTGTTTTTACAAAAAGTCCCTACCGTCGGAGGGGGGTATCTCCCCTCCAACACCCTCCCCTGCTCGATCGCTTCGCTCCCTCGCCGAGGATTTTACACCGTCACATAAATGTACCCCCATATGTTATAATCATAGTCCTTCGCACTAATTTCTTTCCACTATATGTAATTTCCTACAAATTTGCTTTTAAATGCTCTTTAAGCGCGACTTTTGTACTCTGTTTCTACAAAAAGTCCCAAATGTGGAACCCCCGCTCGGTCGCTTCGCTTAACACCGCCACATAATGTGCCCCCGTCGAGATTTTGCCCCCCCCCCAAAAAAAAAGAAGAAAAAACAACAACAACAACAACAACAACAACAACGACAACAACTACAAAAGTGTTCCGGCGCGCTTGGTGATAAAGAGATTGTAGTTGCTATGTTATCGGAGAATGGTGTTTGTAATATTTCTTGTCTTCGATCTATATCAATGGGAGTGTTTTGAGGTCGGTATCCCCTTTCTGACTTGTGTGTGTTGGCTGTGCCAATATCGTTTATCACTTCTCGCTCAGAGCATGAGAAATCTCAAAGTGTCATAGCTTCTTTTTTTTTCCAGTGTGATAATGGTTGTTGTTGTTGTTGTTGTTGTTGTTGTTGTTGTTGTTGTTGTTGTTGTTGTTGTTGTTGTTGTTATCGTCATGTTGGTCTGATTACACTATCGTCTAAAACACGGCCATGTATCACCTAAAGCACATTGTTATCAACACACCAACATCAACATTAGGACATAATCAATGTTTACACCATCTATGTAACACGAATTTGTATCGGAATCGTAAACTGTCTTTCATAGTCTTAAATAATTCAACAACTTTCCTTTCTTTTCTGCTTTGTCCTTTAGCCTCAATCAAAGTTGAGTTTTGCTTCAGATGGCGGTCTTCTGTATAATTATTGTGTACGATTACACAGTGGCAATGCAATTTCTGTCGTGTTATGTAAAGGAAAAAAAAAACACTGAAAGGACTAATTCCAGATATCTTGTATGCCAAGTGTCGTTCATTATTTTTGTATTCACTGACATCTCGTAAAATTAATGTTCTGCAAAAAAAAAAAAAAAAAAATCACAAAATCATATCGAAATTGCAAAACGGAGTCAATGTCCGGATGTGATGTCATTCATTTGTTGTATTGTATACAAAGTTTGACAAGTTTTTTTCTTTCCCCTCGACTCGATTTTTTAGCTCTTCCTTTTGTTTGTCGATTTTTAGCTTGAGCAACGATGATGGGCAACCTGTTCTGAAAATTGATTTCGGAACAGGCTGGCCGCGAATCGCCTATGCAACAAGGCCCCCTTGCCATCTAACGTATTCAATTGATGATCTCGTCAATTAAACTAATTAGGCATCGTGCCATGTCGATACAACAGCATTGTTCACACTATCACCTTTCATCTTTAAAAAAAAAGAAAGAAATGAAATGATGCCAATGCGAGCTTGGCCTCATTTACACAGCAAACCAATGAAGCAAGGCAGAATGAAGTCAAAATATATTTTGGGACTCGGGTTGTTGTTCTTATAGGTGAACTGCAAACTCATCATCGTCGCTGAGGAAAAAAAATTAAACAACAGGAAATAGAACATTTCATGTCATATCACTTCATTTATCAAGTTTCCACGCAAAGTGTTGTATTTGTAACATACATGCACATCCATGACAATGAAAAGTAACACATATTTTTTTAATCCAGTATAGAAAGTGTGAATGTGATAAGCAAGAATTCAGAATATGAAATATGAGTGTTGTAAGCAACAAAAAAAAATAGTTGGTTTAGAATAGTACTCCGACTAAGATAGGGGTGTTGCCGATACGGATGGGCACTTATCGTCATCAATACGCCGGAAGATGGTCACTGACGTCAAGTACTATTCTATGAAAGAAAATACGAAATGCCTTTTCACCGTCCTCATCCTCGTCCATGCCTTGAAAAAAATCAAACAACTTATCATTTGGTTTAAACATGACAACGGATAAATGCCCTTCCGTTCGTGACAAAGTGTTAGTTTATCAATTCATGCATTTATATGGTTGTTCACTCGAATTTTGACTGTACATTTCATACACGTACTGGCCCAAACATTGTCTTGTGCTTATGCAGCATTTACTGGTAGATGTAGTGTGAAGGGGGTTTGTCGAAAGAACAGATAACTGAAAAGTGTTATTCAACTGATAAACAAACTTACAAACGGAAATGAGGTAAAAAGTCGTTTTCTAATCTTACTTTTTGCAACAACTCCTCCTCTTGAAGGCATGAAATAGACTATTAGGGTTCTGATCAAAACTTTTTTATAAGCATCACTCAAATTGCTTATGTTTCTAGATATTCAATGTTATCTAGGAGTTCGATGATAATTTATGAATTTTTACATTCGACTTGTTCGTCACATAAATTCCGGTATTTGTTAGTCTACTATTAAATGACTACTCGTTTCGTCGACAAACAAAACATCTATTAGTATGTGATTTATTACATCGACTAAACCCACCTGCAGTATGCCGGATAAGAATTAAGGGATACAGGAACGACAGCAAGTTAGAGATTACTATGATCTTTTAATGGTATATAATGATGATATCTAACATGTATCTTTTCTTTTCTCTTCTTTTCTCTTGGTAGCTCTCTAAGATAAAAAAAAAAAACAACAACAGCAACACACAAAACGTTTTTTACTTAATCTTCTTTTTCTTGGGCAGAGATTTTACTTGGGAAAATCCGTAGGGAAATATCAATGTTGACACATCTATCATATAGATGATACTTTGTTTGTTTGTTTGTTAATAAAACAGCTCATGGCATTAAAATGACATTGTAGTCCTTACATTATCAGTTTGATTATAATAGACAAACAGGAAGCCAGTTCCTTTTTAACTGAAGTAATGGGAATCGTGTTTTAGTATTTGGTAGAAGGGAATCAAGGGTTAGGACAAAGACTTCTTGACACACAGCCACGAACCAAACCGCGATCTTCGACTACTCACCTACAATGAAATTGAATCAAATCAAATTCCATCAATGTAATGCTCGCCTATGTTAATAAAAGGGTGGGGTCCCGAAAAAGTGAATTCATCACGAGGACTCACAATGGAATGATGACATTCTTGTCTGTAATCTCAGGCAATAACATTTCCTTAAGAATTTCCTTTATAACTGTAGATGTTCGTATCCCCACGTATGTAAACTTATTCTTTGAAATATCCACTTCCTGGAACCGGCACTTACTATAGGGCTGAACAATTTTCGTGACTTTTTTTCTCATTTAGCTCTAACCTTAGTAGATGTACATTTTTGGATTATTGAAATGTTCATAGGATGGCTCATGGTCTTATGACATGTTTACTGATCGTACGTCATCAACATTTAGTGTGTAATAGTAAGGACGGCTTGAAAAGAAAAGAACATGATTTAATCCTATAATGACCTTAATCTACTACCATCATTTTTTTTTTTTTTGGGTATAAGGTGCATCGTAAGATAGTTCTTGCTTGTATCAGATGCATATTGATAGTTTGAATTTCGGGTAAAATGTAAACTCCTCAGATCAACACTTGGAATAAAAAGAATCATGATTCTTTGCCCGCTAACCTCATTCTTCGGGCTATCTTTCAAGAATATATCACACGACTGAAGTGTATCCGTATTTCGACTCTGTAAAATCAACTGTAATGCTGGGTGTCCTCGTGAGGGTACTTGACCCAAATCGTGACAATCCATCGATCTCCGGCGCCTCTCGTGTTGTGCGTGTCTCCGTCTGATGTTTGCATTTAATTTGCCTCTGTCGGCAGTATATAGGCGCACGATGTTCAAATTTGAAAAATCGAAAAACTGTCATGAAAAATACAAAAACTTTTGGATTCTTGCCAGATGAAACGGCAGTCCTCCTTGGCAGCACGAACCTACAGTTCCTTCCTTGGTTCAAGCTTATCTTTAAAATTTAAAATGATACGTGTTTATGATCTATTGTTTTTCAAAAATCACAGTATCAGTTTTGGAACTGTAGTGATACATGGCGAGAACCACTTTGAAATCGAACAAGCAAAATAATTATGATAACTATATATAATTATAATCATGCAGCAGATACAAACCTGTGCAAAAATAAAGTAGATGTGATGTAGCAGTCAAAAGTACACTGTTTAAATCCACATCAATAGTCCCATAGACAATACCTTCTGAAAGTCGCCTACACGAGTTTAGGCATGTAGGTGACATTGTATCATATTCAGTAACGTAATTTTAATCTTTTAAAGAAATTATGATTACGTAGGCATACTTGTTCACTATATGCAAGTCCAAACGCATCTTGTTATTAAAACCATACCCCTTTGTGGCATATGTGCGCTGTAATGTATTGATTATATTTTTCTTCTGATGGAGCAGAGCGATGCCGAATCGTTCTGCTCCGAACACAATATTATATCAATGAATCATGATGATGATTGTTGCATGGGTTTTAAACAGCCCGCGGCAATAAAAAACAAAACAAAACAAAAAAAAACTTATAAGCATCAAGGTAGCTGAAGTGTTGACTAATGGAACATTTGCCTAGTGAGAACGACAGAAGCGATTTCTGGTCTGTTCTGATGTAATATCTAAAATTGGTGGAAAACACTGGCATATTTGGAGTCTGGTGATCAAAGATTCCTCGCACTTTTGAAGGTACAGTATAACTTAAAGAATGTTTGAAAAGAAGAGGACTAGAAGATTTTGTCCGGTGGATGGGAAGTCTCATTTCTATCAGGGAATTCTAGGCATGGACTGCATGCATTCATGCATTTCTGCTCTAGGTTGTTTCTATAACTTGATTATACACACATTCTATTATCATTGATAATATACTTTACGATCCATCACAGCATTATGTCTTTCTAACAATCGATGAAACAATATGATCTTTTGATGTATTCCTTCTGCTTTGTTTCGCTATTTTGTTGAATTGAAATAAATGATAACTGAAATGAATTGAATTGAAAGAAGTGAAAGAAGTGAGTGCACGGAAGATTTAAAACTTAAATTTCTAAGCTTGACACATTTACGTTTTTGTCCTTTTTCCTTCTAATTGTCTGTGTCTTTTCCTGTCGTTCTTTCTCTCTCTCCCTCTCTCTCTCCTCTTATACCTATATCTCTATTTATCTGTCTGTCTGTCTCATCTATCTATCTATCTATCTATCTATCTACTATAGCTAGCTAGCTAGCTATCTATCTATCTAACTATCTATCTATCTATGTCTATTTATATTATGTCTGTCTCTTCTCTTCTTTTAAAGGCGATGTTAGACGTCAGTTTTGACGCTGGAGGGCGTGTGTCTGTTGGTCTAACGGCTACCACGATCGTTTCGCAATGGACCTGGGCCGCCACTCTCTTGCAATCGACCACTGTAGCTACTCAGGTGAGTTGATATATCGTGCCATACTCGGCTGCCTTCCATATGAATTCTTGATACATTGTCATGTTATGTATTCCTACTTTTTCGCAGAGTGTATGAATACGTCAATATTGAGTTGGCTCAGTCGGTAGCGTGTCTGCCTCACGATCACGCGGCCCGGACTGAGCAATGTTGTGTGTAAGCATACCGTCCCCTCTAGCAAGAGGCAAAACACTATGTCCCTCGGATAGGACATAAAATGGAGGTGCCGTGTATGAGAGAGTAACAACTCATGCACGTAAAAGAACCCGCTTCATTCATTCATCGCAAAGAGCACGGTGTTTAAAAGTGGTCCCACCTCACATCCAACTGGACCCCATGGAAGACCAGCTTAACATAGCTGAATGTGGGCTATCCAGCTATCTTCACAGATGGAAAATGAACAAACAAACGATTGTATGTCTCTTTCTTTTTTTTTTCTTTTTTGTACTGATCATAAAAGAAGATATGAATATGTTATTCCTGGCTGGCTGTGTATATTTTCAACAACACGGTTGTCAAATTTCACACATTTCTTTGTAAATTCTGTTGAAAAAAAAAAGGTGAAAGTGAAGTTTGATTCCAATCAAAAATAATATTTACGTATATACTATATGAACATAATTTACCTATAAACATGTATGAATAATTACATTCCTTTCGGGACGGATTCTCGAGGTCAATGCAATATTCCAACTTTCGATGGAGGTTACGCTACACATAGCACCGCCATTAATTCATTTGCAGTCAAATCCCTCCTCTAGAGACCTTTTCATCTTTTTCTTCTCAGTGACAATGACAATGACAATGACAATGACAATGACAATGAATTTTATTTCTTAAAACGGCCCCTCCCGGGGCATGGAAGAAATACAATGAGTATAAAACACACAATAAAAAAAATAATAAATCTTTGGCAGTCACAACACGTAAATACGTGAAATATAATATCGGCAAGATTTTACAACAAATAGAGTACACTGTGCCAACTGGCACACCTCACAGTTTTGCCACTACTAAAAATGATTCTAGTCAAACTTCAACATAATTATCTTACAAAATCTGGACAAATTCTTCAACGTTTTAGTACTTTTTCAGTAGCATCACGTGTGTGTGTATCTTGTTATCATTGCAACATATTCGGCCTTGTAAATCATTGCGAAGCGTTTGACTCGATTTAAGCGTTTATTTCTTTTTTTTTCCACTTTGTATGTCTAATACACTGTTATTATCTGTGTAACTGTAGTGTATGTTTCTAATATAATACTGGACCCCCTGGGAAAATCAAAACCTGCTGAAAGATCTTGCAACCCAAAAGCGGAAAATAAATTCATATCATCATGTCAACTTGGAACGGTGGAAGCGAGTGGAATTGAGAGTTCATTGCAAAACACATGGAACATTCATTTTGGTGAAAATGAAATTCAAAAAATGATATTCATTAATGATATTCTGCTTCCATGGTAAATTTGTTTCTGAAACTTGAAGTAGGCATAATTTTTAGCTTGCGTGTAAGCAAGATGGCGGCGACTAACGAATTGAGTGGCGCGCGCACTATCTGGATCTCATATATGACGTAATCTCTCACGAAATTACGATATAAACTAGCTTGCTCCATTGCGTTTTACTTCAAAAATGTACCGTCCTGCATTGTAGTGTATCGTATTGTATTCTTTGTCTGTCTAAAGCGCATTGAGCACATGGCTGTAAAGTCAATCCTAATAACCGATTGCATTGCGTCCCAAGGAGACCCACATCATACAATATCACACCATACCATACCATACCATACCATACACCATACCATATACCATACCATACCATACAATACCATATTTTACTATACCACACCACACCGTGACATCCCACACCAAATAATTGTTATCATACCACCCCATACCATCCATGCCATACCATACCATACCATACCATACCATACCATTCCGCTCCATATACCATAATTTTCTTTCGTGGATCGCAGATACTGAAGGAGAATCATGAGTACTGATTTCCTAGTGCGATATAAACAAAGTGTCACAAGGCGTGACCACAGACACCTGCCCAAAACGCAGGAATTGATAAAAAACAACAAATCAACTCCAGGGATAAACTAAATGCATGATGATATGGATGTTTGTTGGATTTGTCTTTTTTTTTGTCAATAATATCTTGTAATCAGATACCACTGAGGTATGTATTGATTTGCTTGTGATTCCAATAAAATACATTTAAAAAAAAAAGATACCACTGACGGGGCATTCACCTGCTGTTACCATGCTGCGTTCATGGACATGCACGCTTCAAACAAAGTCCTTGCCGAGAGCCGCTTCGGAAATGGATAGCCTGAATGGATGTACATGCGTAAAACATGAAGGCATGTTTTATAAAAAGGATCCGCTCGCCTGCTGATACACGTGAATGTTTCTCCGAGCTGGAAAAAGGAGTATGATTGCGACAGCTGTATGGTGCAGTCAGACATTATACTGAGGTTTCCGATCCGCACACTCGATCATATATTTCACCTGCCTCATTCCTCGTCGAAATTGTTCAACTCTATATTGAGAGGAATATTGGGATGTGGCTGCTAGAGCGCTATTAAAGTCGGGCATGCTTGAAGTAAACTTCTGGCAAACTTTTGTAGTCGCAATGAAGACTCGTATTTTCTTGGAGAAAGTGTGCACAGCACTAAAATCAACGGAGAACTTGTTCGGTCTTCGACAATAATGAATTATTTAGATCTAACCTGTTAAAAAAATACCCAAAGTTTGATATGTACCATCCTCTATCGAAGCAGCATATAAACCCCAGACTAAATTTCTAGGCTTTTGTTTAGTGAAAATCAAGGAGTGAGGGTTTGGACGGAGGAGAAGATATATTGCTTCAGTAATTGTTAACGTTTAATAGTTTGATGAATAAGTAGTCAATTCATTTTGGTACTTACATGCATCATTCACTGATTATTTTCATCCTGAATCTTTTATTATTTTCTCCAACGAATTTGATCTCAGCTAAGATGAGACCGACATTCAATATTTCTTAGTTCGTCAGATAGCGCGGTCAGACTGGCAAAAGATCGAGAAGTTAAAGTTTGCGAAGTTTGGGGCATTGGTACGCGCGCAAGAAAGAGTGCGCCGTCCGATGGCTTGTGATTGTGACGTAGCAATGCATATGTGTACATGACAATGGCCTCGCGCTTCGGAGACACCGCCCGCAAAAAGATCGAGAAGTTTCGCGGGAAGTTCCGCGGGAAGTTTGTGGTCACACTGGCAAAACTTCGAGATGTTCAAGATCGCGATCTTAAACTTCTCGATCTTTTGCCAGTCTGACCGCGCCTTCAGAATGTCCAATATCTGCCACTTTTGTTTTGATTGTAACTCGATATCAATCAGATTGTTGACTGTAATGACAGGTCACTTGTTATCATTACTTCACGACTATAGCCTGTTTTTTTTTTATTATTTTATATATCACGCAAGGAATTTGGCCGAACATCCAATTCTCATGCACGTGTATCTTTTTTTTCTGATTTTACCATGAGAAGTGGTTTTGAATTTCTTCCCGGTGACCATTTTTTGAAGATAATAATTATGTGGAATCAGTGAATGCAAATCCTCACATAGCTTGACACCAGCTCCAAGTAAGCAAGACTTAAGAATGTTTGTAAAATGTTTGGTAAGGACTAATATAGGACTGTGTATTCTACAGCGTATGTGGATAATTAGATACTGTGGGGGTCCAGCAAACCGAGGAGGAAAAGTACGTGATATTCTTTATTTGAATTTCATTGAATATCAGGCTCATTGTTACAATGAAACAAATATGAACAAAAACGAGCAGCTGTATTCTTGTCATGCACTTGTGCTATACTGTGCTACTGAATCACATTCGTGTGTTTTTTTTTTAATCAAGTATGAATACCATGTATACAAGAGGGATATGAAATTCTGCATAAATCTCATAATACAAAAAAAAAGCTATCTTGATCAACTTGATCATACACACACACACACAAACACACACTTACACACACATACACACATGCATGGAAGCACGCACTCGAGGTACAGTTGAACCTCTATTATCCGGCCTCCCTTTATCCGGATCTCTCTATTATCCGGACGCAATCTCGCCGTGATTTTTGTTAATAATTACGGGAAGAAAGGGGGATTCCCACAACAGCTTGAGAACTCCTACCCAAACACACATGAATTACATATTACTTCCAATATGATTAACATACATTGCATCAAATTTCCTTCCAAATTGCTTACCTTCAGACATTTCAACATCCCGAAACATCCCCAAATGTAACAATGAAAAGGTTGCAGTATACACATTACTACATGTGGTACTACAATGGGCTACATCAGTACAACTGTACATGACGTATTGTGTATGTATATGTACATGTATAAAGCATTGAGTCTCCCGTATCCGGCCAAATCCCTTATCCGGATGAGCCCCGGTCCCGACTTGTCCGGATACGAGAGGTTCAACTGTAATAATATACACGATATGAGCTATCAGGGTTGTGAGATAACGATAATGGGACAGGGAGACCAGTAGATATGAATAAAAGCTTATCGGAAAATTTGTTATACACACACGCATAAAAGAAGAAGAAAAAAACTAACCAAATAGATTGATGTTGTTGGTTTTGTTTTACTATACCACCAGGCAATATGCTAATGAAGCTTTGTAACGTGTTGTGAGACTGCTCTCCTGATGATATTCCTGATATTCAAACTACGTGTTGTATAAACAGGTATCGCCGGGTAACGGGGCAAATGTGACGCACTGGATTATGCGTTGACATGCACTTTGAAGGTTACACCTTGCCATTCAATTAACATGATTCATTTTTAAGGTTGTCGATCCGCCAAAGATGCGTTTTATACAGTGCGTATCAAAAAAAAAAAAAAAAAAAAAAAAAAAAAAAGATAATCCAGCTTTGGCGGGCTACTGTTTCATCATTGTCAGCTATGGAGAGCACAGTGTTCGTTGTGAGGAAAGAAGAACTCTTTTTCTTTCCATTGATACCCAATTATGTTGACAGATGTCATGCATGACTGAGCACACGAACTTTAAAGACAACAATAACAAATATAATTGATTTTTCTTATTCCAAGTTTGAGTGTCATCGTGAAGGAACAATGAATGTCTCACTGAATGGATGAGATTTGTAAATGAAAGTGGCCAAATAAATAGGCCACTCTTGTGTTTACAGGTTTACAGGTTTGTGTTTACAGGGTTAGGGTTTGTGTTAAGGGTTTTTCTAACATGTTATGGTCCATAACCTTTGACATGGCCACTTGTTAGATAACTTGGTCACTCCCACAAAGACCAACCCACACGGTCCATTTCTCTCTGTTCGTATTCAACACATAGCTCGCAGCTATAGAAACCATGTCTTGAATATGAAGAGAGAAAATTGTTAATGGGTTAGCCTTTGTGCGAGTCACCAAGTTATCGACAACGTGGCCATGTTGAAGGTTGTGGACCATAAAAGGTTACACAAAACATAAACCTGCAGTTGTGTGGGCTGGCCTGTTAATGTGACCACTTTCATAGATCTCACCCATTCAGAGAGACATTCATTGTTCCTTCACGATAACACTAACATTGCGCTCTTCATGCATAGCTGACAATATTTTATGAAAAAGTAGCCCTCCAAAGTTGCAATACCTTTTTATTTTTTTTTTTGATACGCACTGTAATAATGAAGGGCATCTTTGGATGAGTACACAGGGACTTTTTTTTCAAGGGTATCCTCTGTTTGTATTCGAAAGCGCACTTGTAAGGCTTATTATAGAGACCAAAAATAAATAAAGAAGCTAACATTTATCTCCATCATTGTCACCAACGCTACGTTCTGTATCTCACCAAGAGAGTTTCAAATGCTTTATCAATGTTGATCTGTGTCATTACGTTTTCCTTCTGACTTTTGCCAATGTACTTGATTCAATCAAACAATACAAATTTCTCACTTATACAGTAGCTTTTATACGTAAAAGGTCATTCAAGATTTTTAAAAAAGTAATTGTCTAGTCCACTCCTTCTGTGCATGTTATATCAATATAAGGAATGGTACTCGATACACTTCTCCCATATCCACTCAAAGCATAGTATCAACCCTCAGTGTGCGTGTTACAATAAAACATTCCTTACCCATATATATACATGTATATCTATCTATCTATCTATATATATATATATATATATATATATATATATATATATATATATATATATATATATATATTGCTATCACCATGGTAACCATCTCTGTTTCATTCATTATCTCCTGTTTCGCCCGTTCACGCAGAATGGCATAAGTGGGCCTTTCTGGTACGCGGCCGGGGCCAGCATCCCAATCTTGCTGTTCGCCTGCCTGTCGGTGCAGATGAAGACACGCGCGCCCGGCGCCAAAACTTTTCTGCAGGTCATCCAAGCCCGTTTCGGCAACCGCACCCATCTGGTCTTCTGCGCCTTCGCCATTCTCACCAACATCATTGTCACGGCAATGCTCATGCTAGGTGACTTTTCATAATCTCTCGTTCGCTTACACTTTCTTCCGCCTGTCTGCCTCCCTCCCCCCCCCCCCACTCCCCCTTCTCTCTCTCTCTCTCTCTGTCAAATGTCAAATAATGATAATAATAATAATAATAATAATAATAATAATGATAATAATAATAATAATAATAAAATGTCTTATTTATCCAGGGTAGCCTCTTCAGTGTTGCCACTGCTCTACTAGAGGGCCCTGCCATTATTATTACCATAGCGTTGCCAGGTACCCATTTATACACCTGGGTCGGGAGGGACATGGTGGGTCAAAACATCTTGTAAGCGTAAGCACTGGATGGGATTGGAACTCGGGTCCTCCGATCGGGAGTCTGGAGTCTTACCCACCATGCCACAGCGCCCCCACATAAAATGAAATGCTTCATGATATAAATCAAAATGATACCGATTTCGAACCGAAATGTTCTCAAGTAGCTCCATCTCTCCCTTCTTCACTTTGTTTCTATCTATTGTTTCTCTTGCCTTTACGCCCCACCCCCCCCCCCCCCCCTCCTCTCCCCCTCTCTTTCTGGAATAATGCATCCTTCATTATCAAGAGCTGCTCGCAATTTTTACGAAAAACGGAAATACTTCCCTTTGGCAATGTCAGAACAATTGTCATCAAAAATTCTTCGAGGCGTCATTTTTTTTTTTACCTATTTCTTCTTCCTACCTCACCATTATTGTTTACGTCACTTCCCTTAACTGTCCTTGTCTGTGAGTGTGCATGTTCCTGTGTTATCAATTTTCTTTGTCCATCTGCATCCCCGTTGGTCTGAGTATAATGTTATTAACTTCACTGAAACCCTTTGTGAAGTTAGTGTGAAGTCACCTTGTTATACTACGTCAAAGAAATACTTCTCCTTTATATTATGTGCCTGATCGACAATACTATTATTTATATCCTCCGCCCTTTCTCGTTCAGTTTTTCCAGTTTCCACTGTCTAAATACCATCGTTCTATATCAATATCCATATTAGCCGGCATTCCTTCTTACCATGCTTTGAATGATAATAGTCCATCAATTAATATCTCGGTATTACTGTTAACTATTATCTTCGATACAGTTGAACCATATATCTCAGTTCATAGTTTTGTTTCAGAGTTCGCAGCCTTGTTTACGTCGTATATGCATTGCTTATAAATGGATATTATTATACACACACACACACACACACACACACACACACACACATTATATATTGTTACGGTCAAGTTCACACTTTTAATGAATGCAAGGCGGTCTCAGTGAATTGAAATGAACAAATCTTCCGGGTTTTTATTAGGAAATTATTTAACAATCAGTTTCCAACCGGAACAACAAAATTGTTGTCTAACACATTACAGCGAAATCAACCATAACAATGAAAGATAGAAGGGATCGTTTCAACTAAGAAAACATAAGTTCAGATTGTGCAATACCTGGCCAGGGTTTCACCCTAAGAGAGTCAACGTCGGGGCCCAACTTATCTGCGACCTGGCGGGGAGTCGACGTCAGACGCTATCACGTGGAGAACGCGTCAATACACGGGACGTCGTCGGATCAGCGGGCGACGCTATTTCAGCACAGTTTGCAGCGCTGTGACTATACCAGACAGAAGGGCGTTGGCCGCTGGGTGTGCGTGGTCCCTCACAGCGTCTCGGCGCCCTGTAGCGACCTCGGCACGGCTCCCACTAGTCACCGTGCAGCAATCACAGGTGGGCGTTGGCTCAAGACCGTCTGGTGGTTCACCTGGAAATCGACGAAAACTTATTGTCGCCGTCGTCGTCAAAAGAAAACGGGCTAGAGGCAAATAGGCATGTCCTGGTTTATCTCGCCTCTTAGCACTTAAAATTCACTTAGCAGAACACGTTCCTTGGGGAAAGCAATTCCTCCCAAGATTGTAGACGGGAACGCCGAGAAAGTGATAACGGTCCTCTCTTAGGCTGCGTTCACATAGAAGTATACTATTCGGGTATTCGGGCTCGTTTTTCGAGGGCACGCGAATAGCTTGAATCGAACGATAGGATTTCCTCACACCGGTTCACATAGAAGGGCACTATTCGAAAGTACCGAATAGCTGCGAAAAGTATAGCAAAGTGGGAATCGAACATGTTCGATTTTCTTGCAGCGTATACCGTCTCTCGTTTATGAAATAATGACAATTTTGGTCTGGATTTGCCCTTTAGCAAAAATAAGCATGTAGACTGACATTCTGATGCAGTTTAGAAATTGTTAATAAGATTTGCTAGGATGTAGGAGGAAGAAATCCTCACTGCATGGGATGGTGAGTTGACGGTGCGGGTGATGGTGTATTCGGGGCCCGAATAGCGAATACCGAATAGCGAATAGCGAATAGCGAATACTTCTATGTGAACGCAGCCTAACCGGAGTCCGATTGTCGACTGACACGACCAATGTATTTTAACCTGAATAGTATTACATACATGGAAAATTCCGTCAGGCACGCCCAGCTTAATATATTCATAACATTAAACTTAACCTGGGCGAAGTGTGTAAGGCTGCGGTTCAAAACGACTGACTCATAAGGAGATTACGTAACTGGTGGTGTTTATAAACATTCGCGATCGTGCACATGTGATCGCATACACATGATCATAAAACATGAAGACCACATTGTTAAGTGATTACATGGGCAAATTCGTAACAATATATATATATATATATATATAGCGCCTTGAGTATCTTTTCAGGCAGAAATGAGCGCTTTATTAGAGTCTCACTATTTTATTATTATTATTATTATATAATATTATGTATAAGTATATGTATATTATACAGTATTCGATTATACATGATATTAGTATATATATATATATACATATATATATATATATATATATATATATATATATATATATATATATATGTGTGTGTGTGTTTACGTATTTCCCTGTGTGTGTGTTCTGATGCAGAGTACGTGGAACAGTCATGAAATGAACTCACAAATAGATTAGTAATCCTCCAGTAAAATCTTTTATGACAGGGTGACCAATATGGATTGATTGGGGGTTTTGGAAGCAATAAATGCAGAACTGTTTGTGTTGTGCGAACCTGACAAAAACATTTCCTTGCATGCGAATATAGGCTATTTTGATAAAGAGATAACACAAGGACTTTTTGCATATGCACATGATTATTGTTTTGCCTCATACTTGATAAATCCACTTGGATTATAATAGGGTGCTCCCGAGTTAGCTAATGACGTGATTACATACTCCAAGCCAAGGTAAATGGATCAGGGTGTGGTAGAGCATGTAAATAAATGTCGTTATCACTCTCCTATGGGGACCAACAGACCTCTATTAATCTGTGTAAGTGCATCGCGGCCTTGGCAGTAAAAAAAAAGAAAAGAAAAGAAGGTAACAACGCAAAGACAAAAACAATGCGACACCGCCAATCAAGGGCACCCTCATCATGTAAACTATTTGTAAATAAGGATCTTGTTGCGAGGGACTTTTGGCAAGATGATGTTGATCCACATAAATATTTTACAAGCACGCATGTCTTGGCAGTATGAAAGACAGTGTACGTGAGGAAATATACACCACCCCCCCCCCCCCCCCGTTACACATCACGCTTAATAGCATGCAGTGGTGGATCTGTGGAGACGTTGGCGTGGACGGAGCACGCTTTTATTCCGTTGCAATATATTTCATGACAGGCTTCTATTCTTTATATCACGAGAGTACTCAGAGACAGCAATGACCTCATTTTACAAAGATCAAACGCGTAATGATAATTATCTGATATCAGATTTTTTTTTAATCAAACCACAATTAGCAAAAGCAGTTTGTTGACCTTGAGTAGTAACACTTGCGTCATGCCATAATCTTAATGACCATTTATATGACCGGTATTTTTTCCCCTGGTGTTCGTGTATGTCTACTTACGTATATCATATTTTATGATTGGTACATGATTATACATAATATATTCATTCTTTGTCAATTATATGATTTACTTTGAAAAATTGTTTGTTACGTTGTTATCTACTTTTACAAATGCAGGAATAAGATAGAATAAAAATCAAATCAAAATGAAAGAGAAATTGTGAAAATCTGTAAACTGTTTTCTGTCTTATTATATCCGATACGTTCTAATCCTTGTCAACTGACATACTTGCTTGATTGTCTTGATTTTATTAATTTGATTTCCACAATTTCATCAAAAGGGAATACACACGGTTATAAGAAACGTGTTTAGCCATAGCATCAAGAATTACAATATCTAAAACATTGATTTATGTGTGTGTGCTTGTGTTTTAAAATCTTGTCCGTGTAAATGTCAGAAAGTCCATAACTACTCGTTATAGGTATACAGAACGGTGGACACGGTACTAAAATCTATGTGAAGAATTCATGATCAGAAAATATAACGTGAATGTGCACCTAGCGGAAGTTACAGCTAAACTGATTATGGGGTCTAAATGATAGAGCGGGCGGATAGACCCAACGAAACTAATGCAATCATTCTCGTTTGATAAAAGCGAGACTGATAGATTTTGTTTGGGATTTTGAGGTGTATGTGTTTGTTGATTGCCGCTGTGTCATGCCAAAGAGATATATGCTAATTCTACTATTAGACAAATAGCCTTTAGATTTACTTCCAAGCATAAAGTAGCCCTGTGTGAGCCTTGCATAACTAATCACGTGTTTTGATAAGGACGGATTGTGCAGATGGGAAAAATACCGTATACAAGTCTACATTTAATATACATTTGCAGGCAGCGTCGAAATTGCTGTTATTGGACTAAGTTTATTCATTTATCTATATACATCTACTTCACACGATCTAGAGTAAGTTCGGCAGAATTGGAGTCTGCACGTCCTTTCACAATAAGACAACGAGAAGTTTGCCACAAATTAGTATAAAAGGCTTCTCAGAGAGAACTCAATATATACTCCAGTACTATGTGCATGTACAAATTCATTACCTCGATTTTTGCCATCTTCTTTTTTTTTTTCTCATTATTTCAGTTAAACAAGGACATACATTTTTATCCCACTAGGAAATCTGATAAATTTCATTTACAAAATCATAAAACGGTGATAGCACTGAAATCTATCAAACACACTGGACCCGATATTTGGAACTCTCTTCCTTCTGAAATTCGAAGTCTATGTCCTCTTTTAAGAGAGCTGTAAAGACAATGCTGCTCTCTGGATATCAGTGATCTCATAATGCCATTGTAATTGGATATTGTATATGAAATTCCCTCGTGGAAATACCGCCGTTCTTAATTTATTGCGTAATGTAATGTAACCGACCATGATCTGTAACTGTTCACTTGTACCTCGGTGAGAAAATACTTTGCCATGCTTTACTAATCAGTGATCCAGGTGATCTATCTTTGTGTAAAGCTTTAGCTAAAGCAGACAGACCTCTCCCTTCCTTTCTCCTAATTCTTCTATTCTATTACGAGTCATCCCTCCCACCTATTTTCCTATATGTTACGTATTATGTACGAGGGCTGCATGCAAATCAAACAATGCTTAAGCTGTAGCCCTTCTGTCCTATTCATTGCATCGCTGATTATGTTTTGTTGTACATTGTAAAGGGAATGGAAAAAACTGTGTGTATTTTCTTAAGGCAATACTTTGTTAGCAATTAATGTTTATGCATATAATCATATATGTGTGACACCAAGAATGTTTATGATACATGTATATAATATGTATCTGCATGAGCAATGATATAATGCAGAAAATCAAATCAAATCAAATCAAATCCTCATGTGAAACTGTCTTTCAATCATCTCGTTCCATCCCGCAGGAGGATGCGCTGTGCTAAGCTCGCTGGTGAAAGAACTTTCGCTGGAGATGTCGGCGATGTGTCTCGCGGCGATCATCGGGGCGAGCACGAGTATCGGCGGGCTCGGAGCCACCTTCTACCTCTCCTACTTCAACACCAGCATCATCTTCATCATCATGGTCGTCTTCCTGCTCATCACCTTCAACGGTGTCGGCAGCCGGGTCGACTCCCCGCTGGGTAAACAGCCATTTTGTATAGCACGATTGAGAGCACTACGTGAGACATTCATGTTCCAAACGATGAAAGCATGCCTGATGTGAATACGTGTGCTTTTTAACTTTCAAATTACAGTCAGGGGGAGGCTGGCAATTATACTTTCTTTGAGCGAGTTGTGTGTGAATACTGAAAGACAGAGTAAGAGGGCATTCTTGTTTGCCAGAGTGATTTAAGAACAGCAAATTTGATTCATTTACGATTGAGGGGGAATAATCCCTGCTTCTGTTATGCCACGATCGAAAGCCTTATTCTGTCTTCCCAACCCAATTATGCCCCTTTATTCTGATGTGTTTTTTTTTTTTGAAATTCGGTTCGATTACTCGGCCGTCGCTAAATACTTGTTCATTTACTTGCATTTGGGAGTATAATTATACAAATACACGCGTAGGCACACGTGCTTCAATAACACCATAAAAGACGGGAAAATACCACCCCCTCCCCCCACACACACACACGCAATAGCAACGGCATAAAAGCACAATAACGGAATGGTGCGAAGGCGAACTGCTGCTCCTTTTTTCTCTCTCTCTCTCAGTCCCGAAAGTCTTTTTCAAGGATCAATGCGCATGGTGAAACAGGAAAATGTTCTGCGTGATGTACACACCATGGAATGTGTCACACACACACACACACCCACACACATATATATATATATATATTCATATATATATATATATATATATATATATATATATATAGTGTGAGAGATAGTTCCCTGGGTCCCGAACGTGCGCGGTGCCTCATTGTTGGTTGCATATATATTGAAAGAAATTGGACTGAGGCGGGACGTTTGACGAAGGCCTAATGACGGGCCGAAAGCTTGACAAATAAAAGGGAGGCTAAGATCGAGAGCAACGTCCCGCCTCAGTCCAATTTCTTTCAATATATATATATATATGAAGAGTTTGTTTGCCAAAACCGATAAGTCCGTATTTGCCAAATGGAGATATTTGCGATTAAAGTTCAAGAAAAATAAAGAAAATAATAAGAAAATTTTTGCTTCTTTTGACCATAACTTCAAAAATGTACCTTTATATGTAATGACCAATATATCATTTAAAAGATATTATTTTGTACTTTATGACAGAGACCGTACTTCAAAATCTTCAAAAATGGACCTTCCCAAACGTACGCGGTGCCTCATTGTGGGTAGCATATATTGAAAGAAATATATATAATATAAAACAATATGAACATTATTCATACAGGATAAAACGATAAGTTAACAGCTGTTCTACATCGAAGTCATGTATGAACAATGGAAAAACACAAACACACACACACACACACACACACACACACACACACACAGACGACAAATTATGCCATACTAGTCTTGTTCAGAAAACTGAAGGGGGTATCTCACCGGGCTTGAAACTAGTTCGCGACTAGTTCGCGACTCCATATTTTGCTAGTTACAGAGACGTCTCCGCGACGTCTCCTGAAAATTACAGAGTCTCCGATTAGTCGCCAGAAATTTAAACATGTTCGATTTTTCGTGAAGTCTCCGCGACGTCTCCGAGACGTCTCCATCAGTCGCGGAGACGTCGCGGAGACTAATGTTACGACCAAAATCACTCTGAGAATGATCGCACAAAAGAAACCATCAACTAATGTTCAGGCGGTTTATTAACAGTGATATTGTGGGTACAGACTCGTAATCGGTTTTCACATCAGTACAATAATGATCAATAGAAACAATTACAAATCGGTAATGGAATCACTTACATATTTTGTTATCAAGTAATCCTTTGAAAATGTTCAGATACGATGTTCGATGCACCGATGAATGATCCTTGACGCACCGATGAATGATTCCTCCGACGTAACTCCAAAGGCACAGGTTACGATAGTCCACGGTATAGGGTAGATCCGGGGTAAAATCCACAATGTATGTCCACGGCGAAACATGCAAAATCCAAAAGTTATGACGACCACGTCCAGTTGATGCGTTGAATGATGATTCACTTTATAATGTCCAGCAAGGAATCCAGCCCGTCACAGCTTTGCCGTAATAATGTCCGTTGACACTAGAATATGGAGTCTATCTCCAATGTAGGCAAATTAATTCTCTGCAGGCAAAATGTCTTGCAGGCCTTATCTCCACAAACACAATTTGTATAGCAGGTCAGCAGGTAACACAGGACTGACTATAACAAGTCGCTTTAGAGCCAGAAGTGACGTAACTCTCAGAGCAGAGGTGTTGGGTACTCTGCCTACCTCAGAATTTCTCCAGCTTATATACTATCCATTCACCCCTTTCTAGTACATTCTGTAATTTTCTCCAACCTGGGGCCACATACCTGAACATACTAGCAAGTCCAAGTTCCAGGAATCCTGGATGACTCACTGCCTAACTATGTGCATAACATCATTGCCAAAATTAACTACCAATCACATTGGGCTACAGGGGCAGTGCCTCACTCAGCCAGCACTTCCTAGAATATTCTGGAATGGGTTAAATCATTCTAAATTGAGTGAGCTATAATGTATTTTCTGTCACATGCATACATGTACTGTAGCTACATTTTATACCACGTAGAAAATTCTCCACTGATCTGGTCAGCATGTATGTACTATATCTATATCATAAAGAATGTTCTCCATTAATCTGGTTACCCTGTGTACATACACACTAAAACAACCATGCATACAGCCTTGATACATGCACATAACTATTTGTGTGTACATTTGTGACACCATCCCCCATGGGAAAAAGAAAGCCTTGCCGTAGCAAGGGTTTCTTTTACCTTCACAATTTCTCATTGTTATTTACAACGAATGTGAGGTAAAATCCAAGTCAAGCAACCATAACCACATACTATCACATGCCTTTTGAATGGCTGCATTAATTCCATGTTCTCTTTTCATGGATATCAGTTATACTGATATTGCTTGGATTCTCGAAGCTTATACAACCATGTCAAACTGTTTTGCATACATTAATGGATATGCTTAACACATACACTGTAAATGATATGCGGTGAACACTTTTCACCTTTGACTTCTACTGTGCTATTCACTATCTATGTCACACCAACTGACTTTCTGTCATAGCACTCTTTCAACATATTGACATGACACATTCTCTGATCTGTGCTCCTGTCTGGCGTATTGATCACATAGTTCACATCATTGAGTTTCTTTTTGACACAGTATGGGCCACTGAACTTGGCTTTCAGTGGTTCACCTTGTATGGGCAGCAGTACAAGAACTTTGTCACCTGGTTTGAAGGTTCGGGTTTGGCATTTTTGTCTGCCTTTCTCTTCATTGAGTCTTGTGACACTTTCAAGTGTTCCCTAGCTACCTCACAAGCCTTTGAAAGCCTTTCACGAAACTTTGACACATAGTCAAGTAGGTGGACCTCATCATCCTCAGTCATGAATTTCTCTTTGATGAGCTTCAATGGGCCCCTAACTTCATGACCGTACACCAACTCAAATGGGCTGAAACCCGTCGACTCATTTGGGGAGTCCCTCGTTGCGAACAGCAGGAAAAGGATGCCCTTATCCCAATCCTCGGGATACTCCTCACAAAATGCCCTAATCATTGTCTTTAGGGTCTGGTGGTAGCGCTCCAACGCACCTTGGGATTGGGGATGATAAGCTGACGACTTCAGCTGCTTCACACCCAAACGATACATCACCTCTTGAAATATGCCTGACATGAAATTTGACCCTTGGTCAGACTGCACTTCCTTGGGCAACCCATACCTAGTGAAAAACTGCACTAGAGCATCTACCACAGTCTTGGCAGTGATATTTCTCAATGGGATAGCCTCTGGAAACCGTGTAGACATATCCATGATTGTCAAGAGGTACTTGTGACCCGACCTAGTCCTAGGCAAAGGTCCAACACAGTCAACTAGAACCCGACTGAATGGTTCTTCAAACGCAGGTATCGGAATCAATGGCGCCGGCTTCACTGAATGCTGTGGTTTACCAGCCACCTGACATGTGTGACAAGTCTTGCAAAACTCAGCCACATCCACATTCAACCCTGGCCAATAGAAATGCCTCATGATCCGATCCTTTGTTTTTCTGACGCCTAAATGGCCGCCAACAGGTAACTCGTGAGCAATCCTCAAGATCTCACCGCGGTAACTGGGAGGGACAACAACTTGACGGACCACCGTCCAATCCTCATCAGCTGGCCTATGGGGAGGTCTCCACTTCCTCATCAAAATGCCATCTTTGACATAATAGCACTCAGGGACCTTTTCAGCCTCAGCCTCAGAACACGCCGTCTGAGACAAGCCTTTCAACTCAGAGTCTGCCTGCTGTGCTTCAACCAAGGATGACTTGCTAAACAGCCCATCACTGTTAGCCTCGGAGCCTAATACAGCAACCCCATCATTCAAATCCTTGAAAAAGGTTTCTGCCAACCAAACACCAGAATTCTCCTCCACATCAACAGAATCCGCATCATCTTGAACAGCTCTACGAGCCTGAGACCTAGTCACAACACAATCTGGGAAAATCCCAGGAAACTCCTCCTGCAACTGCTCAGTTTCAGCAACCACCACTGGTTTATCCGAAACAACTGGAGACGCAACCACCTTGTCCCCAGCCAAGTCATTCCCCCACAGGAAGTCAATGCCTACCATGGGCAACTCAGGAACAACTCCAACAGTGACAGGACCAGAAACTAGGTCACACTTCAAATCCACTCTATACAGTGGTACTGACATATAACTGCCATCAACAGTCTGAATCAAGACTTTTGCATTCACTGCACTATCTGGTGGAAAAGTCATACCACCATCCACCATCAACGACTGAGAGGCCCCCGTATCCCGCAGGATGACTACTGGCTTACTTGCCTCACCAGAAGTACATGGGGTCACCTCACCATCAAACAAAAAGCTACGATAGCTCTCATCCACCTGCTTAGTCCTATCTCTGAATTTGGGAGATCGACTTTCAATGGCCTGTGTTTCACTGAACGGGACACTATTTTCGGGTAGGACACTTTTTGACATGACAAATCCCATGTCCTTCTTTGTTTTGTTTTGCAACTGCCAACACTGTGACTTTACGTGCCCTGTCTTGTTACAGTGAAAACATTTGATGACATTTGCACTTGTACTGGACCCTTTGTCAGATTGAGGCTTTGGTGCCGATGAAGTTTCAGAACTCGTGCCTTTTTCAGAACCAGCAATCTTTGGATTGCTCGACTGATTTTTGTCTCTTTTGTTTCCAGAGAAATTCCTGAAAGGTGGTCTGTTGTCATTTCTGTGGGTCAGCTCATACTCATCAGCCATCAAGGCTGTTTTATGCAAACTTGTCACTTTGTGATCATCCAAATGAAAGCAACACTCTTTTTGAATTCTTCCAAGAGAACAACCTCACGTAGGTTATCAAAATCCTGATCCACTTTCAGGGATCTGTACCACCTATCGAACATCATTTCTTTTTCACGAGCAAACTCAACATGTGTCTGGCCTGGTTTGCAGTACGAATTTCTGAACTTATGTCTGTACGCTTCACCAACTCATAAGCATTCAACACTGCCTTCTTGACTGTAACATAGTCACGTGATTGCTCTTCAGAGAGAGATGAGTACACATCGGCAGCTTTGCCGACAAACACACTTTGAAGGAGCAAGGGCCAAAATTCCTGTGGCCAGTTCAAACTGTCAGCCACCTTCTCAAATGACACAAAATATGCATCAACTCTGTTTTCTTCAAACTTTGGTACCAATCAAATGTTCTTGGCCAAATCAAATTCAGAGGGAGCCTTTTCACGATTTCCAACAGTCTGTGCATGAGCCAATTCTATCTCACGCAATTTCACTTGTTGCTCCACTTCAAATTTCTGCTGTTCCATTTCAAGTTTCTTCATTTCCATTCTTTCCTTCATTTCCATTTCTCTAGCCCTTTGCTCTCTTTCTATTTCTAATCTCATCTTCTCTTTCTCCATTTCCATTTTTCCAAGCTCAAGCCGTGTTTGATCTGAAATTTGAGCTTGATCTGAAGTGTCAATTTCTTCTTTGAGCTCCATGTGACCAGCTACCAAGTCAAGAATTTCTGCCTTTCTTACACCTTGTGGAACATCAACATTTAAATGCTGTGCAACAGCAGTCAAATCACATTTGCGTAACCTTTGCAAATCTTGAGGGACAAATCTGTCCTCTGAACAAATGCCTGAACATCCATTGTACTGATTGACATTGTCACATGTATTACACACAATATACAATTGAACAATCTACTCACTGGTATTTTGCCTGTACCAATATTCTAGGTTCCGGAACGTTCTAAATTCTAAGTTTTGGCTTTACATTCACTTCCCGGACACAAGCCCCCAATTTTGTTACGACCAAAATCACTCTGAGAATGATCGCACAAAAGAAACAATCAACTAATGTTCAGGCGGTTTATTAACAGTGATATTGTGGGTACAGACTCGTAATCGGTTTTCACATCAGTACAATAATGATCAATAGAAACAATTACAAATCGGTAATGGAATCACTTACATATTTTGTTATCAAGTAATCCTTTGAAAATGTTCAGATACGATGTTCGATGCACCGATGAATGATCCTTGACGCACCGATGAATGATTCCTCCGACGTAACTCCAAAGGCACAGGTTACGATAGTCCACGGTATAGGGTAGATCCGGGGTAAAATCCACAATGTATGTCCACGGCGAAACATGCAAAATCCAAAAGTTATGACGACCACGTCCAGTTGATGCGTTGAATGATGATTCACTTTATAATGTCCAGCAAGGAATCCAGCCCGTCACAGCTTTGCCGTAATAATGTCCGTTGACACTAGAATATGGAGTCTATCTCCAATGTAGGCAAATTAATTCTCTGCAGGCAAAATGTCTTGCAGGTCTTATCTCCACAAACACAATTTGTATAGCAGGTCAGCAGGTAACACAGGACTGACTATAACAAGTCGCTTTAGAGCCAGAAGTGACGTAACTCTCAGAGCAGAGGTGTTGGGTACTCTGCCTACCTCAGAATTTCTCCAGCTTATATACTATCCATTCACCCCTTTCTAGTACATTCTGTAATTTTCTCCAACCTGGGGCCACATACCTGAACATACTAGAAAGTCCAAGTTCCAGGAATCCTGGATGACTCACTGCCTAACTATGTGCATAACATCATTGCCAAAATTAACTACCAATCACATTGGGCTACAGGGGCAGTGCCTCACTCAGCCAGCACTTCCTAGAATATTCTGGAATGGGTTAAATCATTCTAAATTGAGTGAGCTATAATGTATTTTCTGTCACATGCATACATGTACTGTAGCTACATTTTATACCACGTAGAAAATTCTCCACTGATCTGGTCAGCCTGTATGTACTATATCTATATCATAAAGAATGTTCTCCATTAATCTGGTCACCCTGTGTACATACACACTAAAAACAACCATGCATACAGCCTTGATACATGCACATAACTATTTGTGTGTACATTTGTGACACTAATAATATCCGCGACTGTTGAGACGTCTCCGCGACGTCTCCGCGATGTCTCAGAGACGTCTCAGAGACGTCGCCGAGACCTGCTGGAGACCAGAAAAACTGGTGAGAGGTCGCGGAGACGTCTCCGCGACTCTATTTGACGCTGTTTGACCTACTTTTGAAACCACGTGACCCCTCTGCGTGCCGACATCCTGCCTCGATCAAGTCAGGTGATCCTGCAACGGCTCCCTCATATTTGAAATTTTTTGACACCTGCCATAACTCGTCTCAGAGACGTCTCCTTGGTAGGACCGCAAGACATTTTTATGTTGGAGACGTCTCCGCGACTGCTGCGACTGATAAGTTGGAGACGTCGCGCGGAGACATCTCCGTTGGTGAGATACTAGCTTAATGTCTCTCAGCAATATTTGTTCTATTTCATTTTCTTTCTCGTCCTTCCATCTTTCTCTCTTTTTCCTCTTCTCTTTTGGAGGGTTTGTGGGCTTTTCTCTCTATATATATTTTTCTATATTTTTTTTTCTCTCTCTACAGGAACAACTGATGCAGTTTATGATTTACTAAACTGTACTGTGGGACCAGAGACAAATCTTGGCAGGAGTTACCTAACATTCAATTCCCCACAAGGAATCATGTTTGGCGTCATTAACTTAGTCGGTGAGTACATCATCATGACTCCATAATTCATGCGGCTTGGAATTGATTTATGGGGGGGGGGGGGGGAAACCCCTGAAACGTCTGTTTATTCATGGACCTAGGTCCATGGTATATTATAGGCTTCATGGCAAGATTGAAGATGTCCCTGATGCCTGCGGTATAATACCATGAATGGTGCTGTGGCGTACACTGATTCTCATCATGCATGTGCTGACTATTGATTTTATACAGGAAATGACCAATTTAGATATACTACACTGATTTCAATTTTGACAACAACATACCGTTTATATCGACAGAGAAGTGCAAAATATATCAATGAACAGGTTTTATCAAAACGGCTAGACTCGACTTGATCTGAGTTGCAAATTTGTTGGGGGGGATTTTCACAAACAACACATCAGTAACTTGATTTGGTTCGTATCATGTGATAAATGATAATAATAATAATAATAATAATAATAATAATAATAATAATAATAATATTAAGGTCTTATTTACCCAGGGTAGCCTCTTCAGTGTTACCACTGCTCTACCAGACGGCCCTGCCATTATTATTACCCTAGCGTTGCCAGGTACCCATTTATACACCTGGATCTAGAGGGACATGGTGGGTAAAAGCATCTTGTCCAAGGACGTAAGCACTGGGCGGGATTCGAACTCAGGTCCTCAGATCGGGAGTCGGGAGCCTTATCCACTATGCCACAGCGCCCCCATAAATGGCTAAACACTTTTTCCCAATCACTCTTCTCGCTGACAAAAAAAAAAGAAGAAATAGATAAAAATCTTAACTCACCCTTTAAATGTGTTTTCTTTTTGTCAATATGTCTTCAATATCTGATTACTGAATTGTGCCTATGTTCATTAAATACACAGCACTTCGTGTTCACTATGCATTTTTTTTCTTTTTTACTCCGCAACTATGCGTTTTCCGAGGAAGTCCCTGCTTTAGCATGTTTAATCTCATAAGAATCTTAACTTGTCCTGTAATTTTTTTTATCAATATGTCTTCAATATTCACTATCCGAATCGTGCATATACTCGTACTACTCACAGCACTTAGTATACACAATGCACTCAATGTTTTCATTTGTTTTTGTTTTGTTTTTTTTTTACTTCGCAACCGCTAGAAAATCCAAGCTTTAACACACGTTTAATCTCATCTCTGAAATTTCCGATCGAATCCATCGCTAGGAAATTTCGGCACTGTGTTCGTTGACCAGTCTTACTGGCAGAGCAGCGTGGCGGCCAAGCCTCGGGAAGGCATGTGGGGTTTCCTGCTCGGCGGGCTGGTCTGGTTCTCCATCCCGTTTACCTTCGCCTCGACCATGGGTCTGAGCTACCTCTCCCTCAACACCCACTACGGGACGGAGCTTCTCTCGCCGTCAGAAATCGCGGAAGGTTGGTATCACATGACCAGACAACAGTAAAACTACTATAAATATTGCATGATGATTATATCTGTCAATTTGTATGCCAATATTGATGCAGGGCAATTATGACTAAGGTATTATGAGTATAGGTACATCTATACCTCCCCTTGTCGGATGCTCTAATCCTACATACAGGTCTGGAACAAAGGAAAACTGGAAAAAGACTACATTAGAGCATAAGAATTACATAACATTCACCCCTCATTAAATGATTAAAGTTATATTTACATGAAGCAATTTTTCACTGGCAAAATTCAACCCATTAAATATACGGTTGTCAATAATCTTGACAATTTAAGAACATATTTAAGAGATGTAATTGTTAAAAAGGTGGACATTAGTCTCACCATTTTGCTTACATTAAAGTGACACGTGGTAATTGCTAAACATGCATTTTGGGCAATATTCTTCTTTCCCTTTATATACACGGATATACTATGATGTGATATAATATAATCATGATCAAGTAGAAGCATTTCCTAACAGAAAATGTATGTTTGTTTAATTGTACCATCATGTATTTGATCAAGCTCACAATCAATGCGCAAAACAGTCATGTCTCGTGCAGGCCTACTTGTTGACTGTGCAATGATTGAGTTGCCATATACAGCACGAATTTCTATTAAAGGATAAGTCCACCTTCATAGACATGTGGATTGAGTGAATGCAGCAATATTAATAGAGCACATCAGTGAGAGTTTGAGGAAAATCGGACAATCCGTTCAATTTTTGAAGTTTCTGCTCAGTCACTGTTGGGTGAAAGACTATTACAGTATATGATGTCACATGTGTACAACGACTGGACAACGACGTAAAGGAAATATAAAGAAAATTCAACATATTTTCACTTTTCTCGCATAATAAAAGGACACTTGATTTGGTTCTTTCAGAAGGCAGGTGGAATAATATTACCCTTAACATACGTCAGTGACAAGTCCAGGAAATATGCATTTTTTTTTTTTCAAAAAGTACAATCTTGTGAAATTCTCTATACATTTTCCTTATAAATTATCGTTCTTATGTGACATCATACATTGTAGTAGTCTTCTCATCCAGAAGTGACTGCACAGATACTTTAAAAATTCATAACTTTTGAACGGATTGTCCGATTTTCACGCAAACTTTCACTGATGTGTTCTACTAATATTGCTGCGTTTACTCAATCCACATGTCTATGAAGGTGGACTTGTCCTTTAAGAAAATGTAAAATTCGGCATTCCAGGTCTTGTCTCGCCGAGAGTTGCCCACGAGCTGCTCGGGACGAGCGGCGAGATCCTTATGGTGATCCTCATCCTCATGGCTGTGACGACCACGGGGTCGGCGGAGGTCATGGCGATCACGTCCATCCTCGTCTACGACTGCTACCAGATCCACCTGAAGCCATTCCGGCGGATGACCGACAGCAACGCCTGCATCCTGTGCGGCAAGTCCCGCGGTAGGATGGCGTCGCTGAGAGACCAGTGTCACTGCCAGAGCATGACCAACTGTGGCAGCTGTCACGCGGACGATAGGTGAGTACCCATAGTGGGTGTTTCACAAAGAATTTAAGTCGATCTTGAATTTTAAGATCAAATTAGAATTATGGTAGGCTGTGTGTGTGACTTCAATAATATTCGAAATTTCGTATAAGAATGAAAATTTAGGATTTTTCTTTTCATACAGGCATTAATTATCATCCTATTTTCACCCTATCTATCATTTGTATATCCATATAAATTCCATTAACCATATTTCGTAATATTGACATGTATATGTACTTATATTTTATGTGGAAAGAAAAAATGTATTTACAAGTTCTGTTGGAAATGGAAAAAAATAGATGAAATGAAAAAATGAAAAATTGATTAACAAAATAGAATGAGGGACAAAAGAATTGTATGTAAATTTTGATAACAATTTGAAATTGATTCTCACATCACTATAGATAAAACTGAAAAGAGAAACAAACGGCCTACCATAATTTTAAGTAAATCTTAACTTGTAAGTTCGACTTATTAAAATTCTTCGTGAAACATCCCCCCCCCCCGATCTCTCTAAGAAGTATATGGATACCTTTAATGACCCATTAACGCTGTGCAAACAAGTGAAGCCGCCGCGCCGCCATCTTACCAGGCACACTTTATGGGTACTTGCACGCATTTTCCAGCAGAGAGTGTTACCAAGATCACGTGATGTCTTGAGCTCCATACACATTTTGTATGTGCGATGTGCGCGGTAAGATGGCGGAGCGGTGGCTTCAAAGCGATTGGCCTTTGAGAAATCCAGATATACACTTACTTCCCATAAAGATCAATGTTTGACTACGAAGCGCCATCTTACACACATGGCAACACATTGTTAATACCATGCTGTGTGTGTGTGTTTATTTGTGTGTGTGGCATTATGCCTGTATACATGTATGTGTGTGTGCATACGTGAAGTACAAGAAAAAGATATTGTAAATGTATTCCTCATTCCTCTTCTTGTGTTTATTTATTTATCTATTATATGCGCTTCTTTCAAAATTCTGAATGTATCAACACAATATTTTGTGTAATCTATTTGAAAGGAAAAGAAGATCTTCAAAACAAGATACAAGGTGTAAAATGAAACACAAAATGCATAATCTGCGATACATTACACAAAAACAGAATGTGGTATCCTTACAAGACTATGAATGGATTACTAGGAAATTTGAAGAATGCATATATCCATGAATCCATTTTCCATTATGTACAGTTTATCTGTATCACTTTCCATATCATCCATGCGTACAAAATTCCTTATTATCATGGTTTTTACGCTCCATCTATTCTCAATTCTCTTACCTTAGCGTGTTATGTCTCTCTTCAGCATACCATTTCAATCAAAGCCCGCAATTTATGCATCCATTACACACACACAATATCATACCGTATAGTGTATACAATAAGTCATGTAATGCTGTATGCATAATGAATATGAGTATTCAATTCAGTTCAATTCAGTTAAAATTTTATTTCATTTTTCGAAAGAACATGGACATTTCATTTTCTTTGGTAACAGAGAATACGATTTCATAAGCAAAACAAATGATATATATTTAATACATGTTAAGAGATAAGAGACTTAAAGAAAAACAATATAAGAATCAGAGTACTTGACAATATACTTGATAAATCAACCAAAATAAAGTGTGCTGTGCAAAGCATGCTTTTCACCAGTGGTTGTCATTCTATGACGTCATCCGTTTTAGTCACACTCACACATCGTGTTATAGTGGAATGCCGACAGTGGTGTCGCAGACACGTTCACATCGTTCACAATCGTAGTCTTTTATTCGTTCTTTTTTTTTATTCCTCTCCAGTGCATGATTGATGGTTATTGCAATTACTGTGTTTGTTTTCATGTTTTTGCTTTTGTTTAAGGTCTGGTTGGTGCTATTGAACGGTATCGAAGCATATTATGAATACAGTCATGGGGATTGATAGGCCTACCTCAAACACGAGATGATAATCATCAAATGCGTAATCAGCAGAGGGTAACGACTTTTTTGACCGCACAAAATGGAACTATAGCTAATTAACTTTTCTGTATACGTCACATTAAGGGTAATGGAATCTCATGAGGAATTGCGGTTTTTTCGTCAATCTTGAAGTGCTCTGTGAGCCGTAATTCATTCCGCGGAATTATGTCGATTAAACTGGGATGTTTTGCAGCATCGCTTAAAAATCAAATGTATCATAATTATTTCTTCATTCCATCTCAGGTAGGAAATAAGGAAGTGCTTCAGTAGGCTAACACTGGTGAGAATTTTACATTGCATTAATTGTGTCTATCATAACGAGATATCTGCCTGATGGTATTATGGTAATGATTATGTGGTTGCCAGCAATGTAAGATTCATGACACGATTAAAAGAAAATATCGTAAACAACAGTTTTTTGTGTGTTTTTTTTTTCGTTGAAGAGAATAGTCGGAGGAAAACAATATTTATATATAGATATGCAAAAATGACATAGAGATATGCCCTTTTTGGCTGTTACTTGTTTTCGATTACGGTTACTTGATGTATGTAGGCCACAACCAAAAAGAAAAAGAAGAAGAAGAAGAAGAAGAAGAAGAAGAAGAAGAAGAAGAAGAAGAAGAAGAAGAAGAAGAAAAAGAAGAAGAAGAAAAGAAGAAGAAGAAGAAGAGAAGTGGTGGACCTCTTGTGATTGAAATTCCAATTTTTCCATTTGCCCAGATGCAGAAAAAAAAAAAAAAATCAACGGAAGACGTCAGTACAGAGGGCACCACAAAAATAATGCATGCCATGCGGTTGGCATGGAAAACTGTTTTGATTATGTCACCCCGATCCCCACATTTATCAATCGGCGATGTTCGCGTGATGACAGGATGGCACATGATGCATCAAATTTTATTCCACCGCCGTATAATGCTTGACATCATACCCAGAAATTACACGGTTGTTTGAGCAATGTGCGCGTGCCAGACGTGAGATACGCATTTTTTACAATCCTTCCACGAACGATGAATTATGGGTAAGGGGACAGGATGATTACTCAGCTGTATATTTTCCAGTAAAAAGGGGGAAACAAAAAAGAACAATTGTGAAGGGAATACCAAACAATAGTTCATGTCACCTTGATCTTACATGACTCTGTCGGGATCTTTTTTTTTTTAACATTATGATATGACGAAGACCATTACCAACATTGATTACACTAAGCTTTCTATGCAAGCACGTCTGAGTCATTCAAGCGCCATTACTGATCACTGTATGTTTTATGACTTTGTTCGCAATGGGCACATAACGCTTTGCATTATCATTATAATTCCAAATTCCAGTGGTTCAGTTTATCTTTTCATTTCAATTTCAATTTCAATTTATTTCATACTTCTCGGAAATAAATATTAAATCAAAAATTCATTGACATAGCTTGTTAACAATTACACAAAAAATACATACATGATATATAGTAACACAACAATTTTAATGATAACTCCTTTTGTGACAATCAACCAAGCCTCGGTACGTGAACTGCCATCATATTACATCGTTGAATTATTTCGTTGCACGCTAAATATTTCTCATTGCTCCATTTGAGTAGAGAGGCGTACAGAGGAGAGTTACTTCAACAGAATCAAGCAATTTGAACACCGGAAGACCTTCGACCTTCTTTTCAGTATTTTTTTTTTCACGCATTAGCGATACTTTTCTTCTCTTTCAGGGCTAAGACCCCTGTTGCCATAACAACCGTAAGATAATCATAATAAGCAATCAAATTTACAAAAGCATAATCAGGGAGACGGAGATAATTACCATGATGGAGTATCAATGCTATGGTTACTGACTGTAGATAAATTATGTATCACGTTTGCATGTAGTGCGAGGCTATAAACCGAATAATAGCCTTTTTGAAAAAGAAAAGGAAAGGAAAAAAGGGACGAGGTAACGACTGGGGGAAATGCCTCCTTTCGACTACCCCTCCCCCCTCCCCTCCCAACGCACGCAACAAAGGATGGAAGAATGAATATGTCCTTAATATTTTTTCACGCCCCCGTTCTCGATGACGCAGGGCTCGAGCAGAGCAGACAAAGAGGGCGCTAAAACCCAACTTCAAGTGTCCCACCCACGGCACATACAGGACCTACCTGGAGCTGCTGTTGGACAAGAGGGACTGGGGCTTGGTCTGGGTCTCGATTTCCTTCGTGCCTCTCACTCTCATATTCGACTACCTGCAGGTATACATACAGCAATTATTATCATTTATAACGAGAAGAAGAAATAATTGACAGATTCAGGCCTGCATTGTACAACAGTTTCTATTTTTATTAACGCTGGTAGAAATGTACTGTAGTGCACAACACTAAACATATCGTAGCCATAAAGATTGCCTCTCTGATATATAGTAACATCGTATATAATACAACTATACCCCATGGAAGACGAGCTAGTGCAGCTGAGCATGGGCTATCCAACCATCATGTCAGATGGAAAATGTGACAAACAAACAATCATAAGTTGACAACCATTGTACTCGAAAACGAATTTCTTGTTCAGTTCGGTTTTTTTTTTCCTAATTGGATCTGTTTTGGCCAAGGATTTTTCAATTCAATTCATTTTATTTCCATACTCTCATTTGTGGACATTATAACAGAAATCAAACAAGTTCTTTCACCTTGTAAACAATGTGCAAAACACAACAATATACATGGTGATAACACAGTAATTATATGTAATAACTGGTCAAATTCGAAATCGAGATGGGGTTGCATAAAGAAAAGTATGGCGGGACCTACATGAAAGCAAGCTTGTTTGGCTGTAAGCCCCGAGTAATCAGTGTTTGTGAAAAAGAGACGGAGAACGGATAGTAGATAAGACCAGATGATGTAAGAGTGCCAAATAAGAAAAAAAGAAAGAAAGAAAAAGAAACAAAACTAAAATTTGAACTATTACTGTGACCGAGATATCATTGGTTTCAGGAGGACAACATGATTTGCATAATCATAAAGCCTATTTTAGGTATATTTATTGCATGTCTACCTTAGCATACGACGACTAATCCCCCTGAACATTTTGTAAAACTGGTAGTACCTTTTAACTCACAATATTTCTGGGCTGTCTCTCTTGTGTAAAGTTGAATCTAAACGTGGTGTATAACTTCATGGGTATCCTGATCGGTTCGTCCGTCGTGCCCATTGTGCTGAGTATGTTCTGGACCAGACTGACAGGCGTCGCTATGATGACGGGCGCCATCACCGGTGTAATATGCGGTCTGATCACGTGGTTCATTGCCTCGTCAGTGCTCAATAGGGGCGTGTCGTTCGCCACGTTCCTTAACAGTTCATGTAAGTCATTCAAAAGCCCCGCTCGCTGCTTTTATACCAATCTCATGTGTATGACCATTGTTACGTTGTTACGACACTTTAATCGACACGTTAATCCCCACTTTCATAAATTCTACGATTCAATTTCGGAAAGCTTTTATTACTTGCGTTTAATGGCTATTCCCTAATTTCCTGTCACCATTACGGGTCATGACATTGTTTTGTCATTTATGTTGGATCATGGATATCGATGGTTAAATACCAACTTTTCATCCCCAGTAAGTATTGAGAGCCTATGACCCTCATAATCTGTGCGTCAAAACTTTTGCACACACCCACACACACCCACACACACACCCTCACATACACACACACACACACGCACACACAAATAATAATGATAACGATAATCAAGATGATGTACACCTTGAAATGAAGACATAGATGTTTTTATCTTTTGCAGAAAATCAAATCTCTCACTGATAATGGAGTTTAGCGTGGAAACAATATATCGTATTTATGAATATCTCCACGGATGGTTTTGTTGTTGTCATTTCTTATTCTTCTCTCCCCACCCCCCCCCCCTTCTCTTTTGTTTCATCTTGATGTGGGTAGGGGAGTATTTCTCGGTGAGTATGCTGATCGGAAACCTCGGGTCGATCTTTTCGGGCGCCCTACTCTGCATCTTCATCAGTCTCGTCACCAACAGGAATGTCTCCGAAGAGCAGAAGGCCGAGATCTGGGAGAAGACACGCGATATCGACAACCCACTCTCCCCGTGGCCCGAACTATATGTCAAGTAAGAAAGAATGCGCAATTTCACTTGACGAATCCCCACCCACTTTCATTTTACTGATTTTGTGGATGGTATATTTGTTTTTCTGGGCACAATCCAATCGCTTTTCATCGACAGACCATTTCTGTACAAAACGGAAATTTAGGTCGTTAAGATTGTCGAAACAAGTATCTCTTGCAACAACCAAACACATCGCCGAGAAAGGAAAAAGGCGAAGAGATATATACCAATAGAAAAAGAAGCCAAAGAATGAACTTGATATTCATCGATTTTAAAGATTCCTGTCTATTTTCTGTTAAACTACAGAGAGTTCGGTGTATCCGAGGTTAAGTTGGTGTACAACCGACCGTCGCTGGTCCAAATGCTGACAGAGTTCCGACAGGCGAACATGACGGCACTCATCCTGGGCTGTTGCCTGACTGGCGGCATCGTTATCATCTGGCCGGCCGTCATGAGCGCCTTCGGCATCCTCACCAAAGGCCAGTTCAGGGGCTGGATCTACTTCACCGAGACGTGGGCCTTCTTGGCCGGCATCTTCATCATCGTCGTTCCCGTGGTAACGGAGGTGCGAGATATCGTCATTCGATTCAAGGAAAACCGCATGCACACGCGTGTAGGACCAGAGACAGGTGGGGAGGATGCAGGGCCACAGCGGAGGAACCAACAGGTGCCGACAGTGAGCGCGACTACTGACTGAAGAAGAGACAACAAACGGACAAACAGACAAACAACACCATCACAGGTCACTCACAGGCGCGCTTGGTATTCCACAAAGACTGACATATAACGTGGTTGCAGATTTTTTTTTCTGCCAACTTCGATCCTGCTGAAACCTCTCTGAATAGACGGTGCATTATTCCGGAGAGAGAACCAGAGGTGTGGTTGTTGGTAACTTGAAAAAGATTCTATCCGTGGAGCAGAATCTACAATTTCTCAAACAACATGACATGTTGCGTCTAATCAAACTACAATGTATAGGAGTTCCATGGATGAAATAGCATGAAGAATGCGTAGCTCATATCGGAAACTTCAAAAATTATGTCGAAGTGTCTTAAACTTTGTGAATTAGAGAAGTTTGTACTGTGGCCTGAGTAAAAAAACACAACTTGATCAAGTGGATGTAATCATCATTGTGATAACCTTTATGTGATTGTGGAGGGTTTTTGTTGTATCTGTGTTTGCTGTCATTCTATGTTAAACTCACCAATATTTGACTACTCCCAGTGATACATGTATCACCATAGCGGTAATTTACGAGTAACTTTCATACTTTATAAAGCACTTGTGCAGCCAGCTCACGGTACGAGCGACCGGAATAAAAAAGCACATGACATCGCTTTTCAAATCATGAAATGCAACGTTCTCTCTCTCTCTCTCTTTACTAAGTTTGAGTAGTAATTTGCATTCCCCTCTTGTATAAGACTATCGTGTCTAGATAGATTTGTAACATTTTTTTTTTTAATGTCATGTTTTAGATATTGCGTTGGGCACAATTTGGTGAAGATGGTAGCAATTATTCGTTCGTAAATATTAGCGACATGTGCATTACTTGTGGTACGTTGTCGCATTACTTGTGGTACGTTGTCGGATCAAGTCGCGGAGTAACAGGCCTGTGTGAATAATACGACAATCCAGGAGATATTGTCATGAAGGACTGTTGCACAATACTATGCATTCGCTTGTGTGTTTTTATTGTGAAATCTCTTACCAGCCTGCGGCAAGCCCTGATTTCTCAGTTGTATGAGCCAGTTATGTGTAACCATTTTGAAGTCACTCGCTAATACCCTGTTCTGGAGTGATTTTTTTTTTCATAGGTCACTTATCGGAAGCAGAGTGTCTTGGATAGCAGTCTGATGATTCCGACTTGGTTTGTCGACTATTATAGGCGAGTGTCAGACATGTGGCGAACTATATCTGACGACCTTGCCTCATTGGATCACAGCCCGACATGTCAGACATGCACTGACCAAATAGTCGACCAACACAAGTGGGATTCCTCGGACTGTGGTTCGATACATTTGGATGGGTAGCCGGAAGCGATAAACTTTGCTCCCGATGAATGACCAAAGAGAGAAAATTTCTGTGGACTTGGGGTATAGCGCAGAAAAGTAGGGCAACATCTTCAAAGAAATCAGGGTATGGAACTAGCCAAGAAAACAATATGTTAACCCCCCCCCCCCCCAAAAAAAAAAAAAAAAAAATAGATAAATAAATAAATAAATAAGTAAATAAATAAAATAAAATAGAAATAAAATAAAAGAATAGCGTAACAGGCAGATTAAAGTTCGGATGGGTACTGCTAAGCAGAAATATACACGGAAGGGGAGAAGGAGAGGAGATTAAAATTGGAACACTTGACCTCAAATTATCTGTGTTGGTTTTCTAATTACGCAGAAATAGTAGTCATCCTGTCGCTGCACGTGATAACACTATTAGGGTTTATTGATCCCATGTCAACATTATTAGCCTTGATCCCCGATTTCAGAGCATGAAGAGGGTCATAGTCCATGTCTTTGCCTTCACACACCCTGAATTTACAAATTATGTGTTACTTTTCATTGTCATGGATGTGTCTTACAAATACAACGCTGAATAATTTGTGTGAAAACTTCATAAATGATAAATGATAATGATATGCACCAAAACAATTTAGCTCAGTTAAAAAGATTATAAAAATCCACATTGTATCTTTTACAATGATTTAGCCAGGTAGTCCAATGGCTGGACCACCCATTCGACGAGGGTCTTGTTTGGTATAAAAACAAATATTAATTCGTACCTTGACAGGATAAGTTCTTCCTATACAATTCTAAATTCAATATTGCATATCTTCATGGAATTGCCGTTGTTCACTATTATATAGCCATCGCGTATATTGCACGTCAGTGGATTTTTGTCTATACGATGGCACAGAGGCACGATACATGAATCAATAGACCCAAAATATTTCTTTTTTATTCTCTACCTTTTTATCTCCTATTGTGGTGACAACAAAAGTTTCTCTTTTGTTCTCGTTGTTAGAGGGATCTGAAAACTGCAAGCGTTTTCATTCAAGTGGGTTTCTCCATTTCTAAAGTTTACAGATTGCCTTGATTTCACAAAGAAAATCATTTTCAAAGCACCACTGCTGCACAACATAATCATATCTTATAGTGCATATTGTGAGTAGAACAAATTCAGACGAACAGGATAGAGAATTTCACAGCTATTGAAACATGAAATAAGCAATATATGGATTTCGAACGTTTCATATGCATTAACGACATCGTTCTAATTGGAGCAACCAAAACGCGAGTTGGAGGAGGTGTCTTTACCTCACAACTTTCATATTTGTTTGCGCACAAAAATGAATATGTTTTGTTCGATAACCCCATTCACATGTAAGATAATCGTTCCTATAGAGTTATTACATAACTGTGATAGCTGCAATTTGAAACTCACGATGCAACTAATACTTAATGAGCTTATGTCAATAAAGGAAAGTTAGTATAGAAATTTTGTAATCTAATTGTAAAGATTAATGACCTTGACTTGAAGTGAACTGGATTGGCTTAGATTATGCGCACATAGTTAAAATAGTGCAATATACGGCAACTGTTTTTTCTGTGAGCGAGGAAGAAGCATTGATGTGTATTTTACTCTTTTTTTTTTTACTTTTTTTTTCTCAAATGAAAATGGGGACATGCTGACTTGCGGGTCATCTAAGTTATCTCAGGTAATTATGGACGGTTTTGAATATTTCCGTCAACACCAGCCAAGCTCATATGACCCCCACTTACCCTTATTTAGTATACAGGTATACCGAATATGGCGGCATACAGCATCAATTCGGAAGAAACAAAAATTCTTTGTCCGCAAGCCAATATTTCAGAAAACTGTCCTTATAAATCTACGTTTAGACATTCATGCATTGCGGTGATGCATGGTATGATTAATCAGACATATAAAATTCAGCTCTGCTAACAAACTATCTGGCTGCTGGTTTGAAAAAAACAATCAAGTTATCGTTTCGAAAGAGCTTAGGGCTCTTACACTTAATTCTCGATATATGTTGCTAGTTTTGATGCAACTCAGCTGCTAGGCACATTCCCCTGTTTACATTGATTTGGACGAACGTGAAAAGAAGATTGGGTAGAATTGGTAACAATATCAAGAAAAAAAAAAGGTTCTGGGGTATTTTTTCCCCAAGTTCATTGCGTCACTGTCGACAACTATAGAGGGATAGCCTGGTGGTAGTGTCGCTTCCCGAAAAGCAGTAGATAACAGGTTCGAGTCCCGTTGTTCCTTTTTGCGACATGTTTGTTAAAATTATAGATCAGCAGTTGCGATATTATAAATTTCATTTGTAGAGGGAGACACATTGAAGAAATCTCACACCTGAACCTTCGCCCCCTCCTGCTTAATAATATCTTGCTACTTACAGTATACCTACTCCTAAACAATTCAACATATTTACGATAAAGCTTTCGAAGATGAGATATTTTTGAATATCACAAAAGCAGCTCCACATTCAATATTGTATAAGAGGGTACATGGAACAGTCAATAAGGCACTGTTGAGCACTGAGATAAAAGTTAATTAGGAGATACAATAAAAAGGAAACGGTTTGACTTGTCATTTGCAGAGTTTTATCTACGTGTCGTGTTTTTTTGGATTTTGTGATCTCTTTTCTGAACAGACTGGGAGAAGGTGTGCATTCTTGTTGTTCCTCGATTAAAGGACAAGTTCACCTTCATAGACATGTGGGTTGAGTGAATGCAGCAATATTAGTAGAACATATCAGTGAGAGTTGGAGCAAAATCGGACAATCCGTTCAAAAGTTATGAATTTTTGAAGTTTCTGCTCAGTCACGGGTGGATGAAGAGACTACTATAGCTTGTGATGTCACATGAGTACAACGATATAAAGAAGTTCTTGCTGCATGGAGTTGAATGAAAATAGGATGACATTCTTATTAGAAGATCGATAGGAAAAACCGCCTTAGTAGACTTTCGCTGATAAAGAAGAATTTGACACAAAAGCAGGAAAAGAGAGCTGTTGTTTGAGATGTTTAATATATATATATAGATACATATATATATATATATATATATATATATATATATATATATATATAATAAACGCAAACAAAGGAAAATTATCTAGAAATGTATACAATAATTATTGATATGTAAAAAAAAAAATTGAGCAAAGAATCCCATTTTCTTTGCCCGATTTTCACTTATGAATAAATATATATAATATATATGTATGTATAATATAGTATATATATTGTGTTTTTTAATTGCAAATTAAGTAGGTTTCTGGATGCATGTTATGTTCAGTTGTCGTTGTTCTCATGGTCACAAGAAAATGCGTCACTGTATAAGAATAGAGTTTAAACCAAATGGAATAAGGATTGTAATCGTCTATGATAGACTAATCAATTACGTCGTGCAATGAAATAATAATAAGTTTCTGCTCAGTCACGGGTGGATGAAGAGACTACTATAGCTTGTGATGTCACATGAGTACAACGATATAAAGAAAGAATAAAGAAAATTCAACATATTTCCATTTTTCTCGCATAACAAAAGAACACTCGACTTCTCTCTTTCAGAAGGCAGGGGGAATGATATTACCCTCAACATACATCAGTAGCTAGTTGAAGAAATGTGCACTTTATTCAAAAAGTAAAGCTTTGTGAAATTCTCTTTTTATTTTCCTTATATAGTTGTACACATGTGACATCATACACTGTAGTAGTCTTCTCTTCCAGCAGTGACTGCGCAGATACTTAAAAATTCGTAACTTTTGAACGGATTGTCCAATTTTCCTCAAACTTTCACTGATGTCATGGATGTGTTCTACTAATATTGCTGCATTCTCTCAATCCTTACGTATATGAAGGTGGACTTGTCCTTTAATCATATAGGTTTGTCCGTAATACAGATTCAAATGCACGTATAGAGCCTTGCAATCTAACTATGGAGCCCAGGGGCGCATTGTTTAAATTTGAATATCTAACAAAATCTCCCGTTTGTAGAGCAGTCAAGTTTTCGGATTAATTCTAGAAGTAGTTTTCTGAATGCAACGAAGTAATATTCGGTACTTTCATATCATAGGCAGTGTATCTTTGAATATATTTTCACAATAAATGTACATACTAGTGTTGTTGAATAAAGACAAGCATCATCGACTGAGTCTGTAATGCACTATACAGTTGTCAGAGTGTTTTAAAATGGCTGTCTCAAGCTGATCTTTTTTGTCAAGATTTTGACTTGAATTCTTTCCTTTTTACAGAGCAAATAACACACACAATGGTGACATTTTCACGAGCGAATTCATTATAAGTAGTAAGGAATCATAGGAATAAAAATGTCACAATGTAGAGCAGTAGGTGCGGTGACAATTTAAATGCCCATCCACTTATGAAGTTCTACTTGTAATCTTGCTGTACGGAGTTGAATGAAAATAGGATGACATTCTTATTAGAAGATCGATAGGAAAAACCGCCTTAGCAGACTTTCGCTGATAAAGAAGAATTTGACACAAAAGCAGGAAAAGAGAGCTGTTGTTTGAGATGTACAAGTATATATATATATATATATATATATATATATATATATATATATATTATAAACACAAACAAAGGAAAATTGACTAGAAATGTATACAATTGATACGTTAAAAAAATTGAGCAAAGAATCCCATTTTCTTTGCCCGATTTTCACTTATGAAGAAATATATATAGTATATATGTATATATAATATAGTATATATATTGTGTTTTTTATTTGCAAATTAAGTAGGTTTCTGGATGCATGTTATGTTCAGTTGTCGTTGTTCTCATGGTCACAAAAATGCGTCACTATTTAAGAATAGAATTTAAACCAAATGGAATAAAGAATGTAATCGTCTATGATAGACTAATCAATTACGTCGTGCAATGAAATAATGAAATCACAATGTATTCAAAGTGAAAATGTTTCTCCTGACCTGTACGCTGAGGGCGTTGTCCACTGGTCTGATCGACATGGGCTTCTTTTCTCCAAGAGACAGAAAGTTCATTGACCTGACCTCATCTGAATAAACACCAAGTCTAGGACATAACAAAAATTCTTCCCCCTTTAATAGCAAGATATCTTTTCTCACCTTAACTACAAAGGATTGTCAACGATATTTACCTCTGCCCTCTTTTACCATTCGTTGCCGGCCCATTGTTTGGCAACAACATACACACACTTCTATCTCTCTTTAATGCCGTGATACGAGACAGAACAAAATCTGTCATGTTTGTTTTACGAATCATGGACCCTGTTTTATTAAAGTTGAAATCAAACATAAATCAGAAAATCAAACGTAAGTCTTTGAATACTAAATGCTGATTGGCTGACAACAGACTTATGTTTGATTGCAGCTTTTTAAGCAACAGGGCCCTGATCTGCATCCACATCGGTGTTTTAGTTAACAGACGAATTCATCAGCAAATGAGCTTCATTTCACATTAAAAAAAATACTCTATCAACAACTAACTTCCAGAAAGTTATGAAATAGAAAAAGAATTATGGGTTTATGCTTACCTCTAAAAACTATATAGGACCAACAAACATATCAGGATGTAGTCTGGCTTCCAGACCCTCTGCTCGTATTATTTTACTATACAGGATATTGACGCCCTCGATGTCGAAAACTGGAGTAGGTTTAGATGGATCCTTCGGCAAAGGTGGCGGCGACTTCGTCGCCGCGGAGTCCAGTTGGCAAATGGTCTGGAATTCAGACTAATCAGGATGAGAAGAAGCTCACTACCCAAACAGTGAATAAAGAGTCACAGTAGCCTGTTTACAAATGGTTTATGCTGTAACTCGTTTTGATGAAATGAAATGAATTACTCAGTTGCTACTTTCCAAAGGTCTGCTACGGTGACTGCGGTACTCACGTGCTTCCAGTCACGAGTTGCTGTGAATCGGCTTCATGTGTACTAAGGGAGATTCGAGACCGGCTCTTCTTTGAAATCAATGTCCATTGTTCTGGCGAGATGTTTTCAGTTAGGATCAGCAAACAAAACAAAACAAAACGAAGAAAATCTCATGATGGATTGTTCAAGAAAGCAAAGCTGATACTGATATCCATGCAAAGACTTTACAGGCAAACACACACACACACACACACACGCACACACACACACACGCATAATATATATATATATATATATATATATATATATATATATATATATATATATATGTATATATATATATATATATATATATACATATATATATATGTATGTATATATATATATACATACACATATATATACATATATATGTATATATTCATATATATATTATATACATATTATATATATGTGTATATATAGTTATATAGTTATAGTTATATTTGAACGACAGAAAGAATTTCTTTATGTAACTTTTTACAGCATGTGCTTCAATCCTAATCTTTCTTGCTTTGACCATAAATAAGCAGTAATTATACGTCAGGACCACTGATTGCAGCTGTGGTTTTAATAGCAAAGTATGAGCAGGTATGAGGTAAGTAAATCTGTAGTATGGGAGTTCATTACATAACAAGTGTTCTTCTATTGATGTTTACAAGAATACGTCGTCTGCTGTCTTCTTCCTTCTTCACCATGGCAATGAACGATTCCGCTTTGCAGTGTTCGGTGTGTCTCCAAACAGATTCTGCTACTAGGGGGACGTCATCCTAATCTGTGATTTTAGGAAGTTCAAAAACAAAAAAAAATGTCTACTGTTGTTTTATCCCCTCATGATCCCCTGATTTGGGGGAAACAAAAGCACGTTTTGACAGCCTTCGTAAAAGAGACGGCACAATCTGAGCCACACCCACTTCCATTTGCATAGATAAGCGTCTAAAATTAGATTTAATTGCATTGTGTCAAACACATGCGGTCAACAATTGAGGTGTCACACTTCACTATTCAAATAACAACCCGAGCTAATCGCTAGTGCCTACACATTACCGGCAGAGATGTTACAAGTGACACTTGGCAGTGGTGTCTTTATCTTCATATCTGAGAAGGCCCCTTAGGCGCTCCGCTGCTATAGGTCGATATTTCTTTCCAACATTTGCTCAAGGAGATAAAAACAGAACTAGTTCTGGTATAAATTAATGAAGCACTCTCCGAACGTAGAGTCGGGCTGTTGAAATAGACACAACTCCCGGCAGTATTTGGTACACGTTTATCTCATAAAGGGCTCTCCACACCTTAAAAGTTCTTCCATCAAAATTGGTTTATTAGTAAACAGTGCGAGGATGAGCTAACATTCGGCAGAAGTGAGCGAATCAGAGCTCCTTATTGTTGGCGACATTCAAGTAGTGCTCTGTATTTGAGTCCGGAGACCTCTGGAGACAAATTTCAAATTTCGTCGTTGCGGGAAAGGGGGAATGCAAGGCAGGATGCACAAGTTTGATTTACTCCCACTGGCTTCTTTCCTGGGTCTCGTCCTTCTCGTCGTCGCCGTCGTAGGTGACCAGCCCATGGTCGACGTGCCGAACTTCGGACAGATCTACGGGGAGACGATCCCGTTCAAACACGATTACCCGTCCTATGACACAAACGTGAACGTATACCGCGGAATACCGTTCGCCAAGAACGCGTCCGACTACAGGTTCATGAAGCCCGAATCGATGACGGAGCTCGAAGGCGGGGTGCTCAATGCCACCGAGTACAGGACAATTTGCTGGCAGCTACCTGAAAGATTAGAGAGCCGGGAACAGAGCGAGGACTGCCTCTACCTCAATGTCTGGACTCCAAATCCTCAGGTGAGATTTATTAAGAGCACGACAATCTGTCAACGCCAACCATTATAAATATCATCTGCTTTTTTTTTCTGTTTTCTCCCCTTTAAAGTGGGCTTTCAGACTGCAACGTGTATTTCTCAATACTCAAATTGGATGTTTGACTTCGGAATAACGAAAGGAAAACGTGTTGAATAGTGAGAAGGTAAAAGCAAAGATGAATGTTCAACCTCATCAGTGTCCAATTATTGTAATTACAATTATACCATCGAATTGATTCAAAGTAATTGAATTGAATTAAATGGAATTGAATGTAAGGTTCTTCTTGAGATATTCTACCTTTCTTCAATCTGCTTGGGTTTAAACTTTGATAAAGAAAGAGACAAACTGTCACATATCAACAAAGCGGTAGTTCATTACTCCATCCTTTTACTCAGGTTTGTTGTTGTTCCTAATTTTCTTGGACTGCCTTGTTTCCAGTGATATACTGATTTCAAGGACTTAAAAACTAAAACATTGGATCAGAAGCCGTCGAAAGCTTGTCATGTCATTTCAAATTTCATAGTCCCGATTAGCACTGTCAGCACAATGTATACACATGCACAGGGTTTCTAACGTTACCATACACTGACATACGGTTGTATTTGTCGCTTCTTGAAGATATTACGCGTGATAATATCTACATTATGTATGTATGTATTTATGTATATGTATGTATGTATGTATGTATATATTTATATATATATATATATATATATATATATATATATATATATATATCCAGAGAGAGAGAGAGAAAGAAAGAAGAGAAAGAAAGAGAGCAATAAGGAGATTGACAGGGTGACCATTTACCGCTGGCAGCTTACTTTCTGGTGTTTATTAAAAAAGGCAACAATGTTAAAGTATGCGATCTGCCTTATATATGTAGTTGCCCGTTATTCATCTATCTGATCATCTCGTTAGTGATAATGTCATTCTCATTTTCCATGGCTATCTGTAGAATAATCGAAACATTTTTATTATTGGATACAACAACAACAACAACAACAACAACAACAACAACAACAACAACAAAAATCCCATAACAAGCATTACACCTCGGCTACTCGCTCTGTTTTGACATTCCTTTCTATGCTTGTACTCAGCCGCAAAATGCACCGGTCATGGTTTGGTTTCATGGCGGAGCATTTGTTCTGGGGGCGGGGTCGTCGCGGAGTTACGAGGGCCACGCCCTGTGCGCCATACATGGAGTTGTCCACGTGACTGCTAACTACAGGCTGAACGGCTTCGGATTCTTGTCCACGGGTAGATATGACATTACCCTATCATAGGCACAAATAGACTATAGTTAGGAGTAATAGACACACAAAAAAAAAAGTTTTGATTTTATTTGATTTGACTTATGTATTTATGTGCTATAGGCCCCTATATTTCTTATACCAATTGATAAAACAATATGATTTGTGATGTGTGCTTTGTATTTTGCTTCACTCTTTTGTTGGTTGGATATAAATGATAATAGAATTGAATCGAACTAAACAGAATTGAATTCAATTGAATTGAAGGGAAATAACTTCATTTTATTCTATTTATTTTCGTTGTCTTTCAAATGGAAAGATTAAACAATGAAGATAAACAATGACATACTATCAAGGTATAGTTCAAGAATGAACAAATGTGGTTAAAGCATCACAGTTCGTGCCTTGCTGTAGAATGATAATTTATGAATTGTAGTGTCTAGACTGAAATTATAAAAGTGTAATTACCAATGCTCTTGAATGTATTGTGTATATCAAAATCATCGTATAACTTCTAGCTTTTTTAATTTTATTTCGAAATGAACATAACATCATGTTGAATATAGATACATCGCCTTTCTAATCAATTGTCTATATAGTGTTTTCAGATTTACCTTTGTCGTCTTAAATGTTTCCAAAGTATAGCAAATTTTCATCTCACTTAAGTTACACACGCTATGTTGGAATGCCGGCTGCGGAAGATAAAGCGAACTGGTATCCTGGTAGGTAATCATCGCAGTACAGGTTTGAACTTACCAAGAGAAGTTTGATTCTCTAGCAACTAACATATTGCACAATGCATGTTCAATGCAACCAACTGCTCTTCGTTACACCTTTGTCTTTTAAATCTCTCCCCTCCCCCCCCCCCCCACTTCTTTCTCTCCTCCTCCTCCTCCTCCACCCCTCCCTCACCACCCCATCAAATTGTTCAGGAGATGATGTACTACCGGGCATGTACGGAATGTACGATCAGTTGGAGGCGCTGAAATGGGTCAATCATAATATCCAAGGTACTACTATTATGTCATATTATATCATTTAATATAATGTAATATATTATAATATAGTATAGTCTATGATACAATATAATCTTATGTTATATTATATTATATTATATTATATTATATTATATTATATTATATTATATTATATTACATTATATTGTATTGTATTATATTATATAGAATCATTTGTAAATATGTTGTTATTCTGTGTGGTGTACGAATCTGGTGAAAATGTCGCAGGAAGTAAATCGAGATGCACTAAACATAGTAATCACGTGTCTTTATATCACGATGTCAAAAGATTTCAATCTTATTGTGTACGGGATTGTGATGTCACGAATAGGGATCAGCACAGTTTTGTCGACGATATTGTAGAGTATTTTTCATCTTCAGTAGGAATTGGAAATACATTAGCACAAAATACGTTGCATGGAGATCGGGAAAATAGAGGTTGTGTTGGCTTAAAAAAAAAATCGAGAGATGTAATATTCTATTTTTTTTTTCTTTTTTGTTTACATTTGCGTTACATGAGAGGATAAGAATGGGTGGAGACATATTCAGATTCATTGAAAAAGAGACAGTAATTCCTGATGTATCTACTTTTCAAAACTTTTTATATTATCTTTTAGGAGGAAATTTACCTGAATTCTTCCTTTATCTTTTAATGCGAGCTACGATGACCTGAATTTTACCCTTCTAATTCAAGCATTCGGTGGCGATCCGAACGAGGTTACGATCTTTGGGCAAAGTGCCGGAGGTGGTAGCGTTGGTCTTCATCTCCTATCGCCCGAGAGTGCCGGCTACTTCAACAGAGCAATCCTCGTCGTGAGTCCACACAAATTTGCTTCTTTTTTTCAGATAAAATGTTGGTGCTTCTTTTTTTTTTTATTCATAACTGTACAGTTCTCAATCTTTTTGTTGTTGTTGTTTTGAAAGTTGTTTTTTTTTCTAAGCTCATAGATCTCTTTTATAAGCATTATGAATGATATGTTTTTCCGACAATGCATGAATTTCTCTAATCAATGTGGCTTGCTGTCCGTAAAGAATTTGCAATAGTTTCAAGGCTGAAGCCACTGCTCTCTATTGTTCACATCTATGAAGACTTAACGCAATATTTTTTCCAGTGAATCTACTAATAGGCAAATTGTGGGGATGGGGAGGGATTGTAGGTTTATCCGTATATATCACAATTGTATCTCTTGTCTCTTCGATTGGATTCCTGATAATTATATCATTACTCCGCCGAAAACTAAGCATGTTTCTTTCCTTTTTCTTTATTACATATTTGTGTGCTTACGAGCTTGTGTATGTTATAGCAAGTTCTTTGTAACTTTGTTGTTAAATAAACACATCTCCTTTTTTATGAAATTACATGGCTTGAAATTAAAGTGAACAAATGAAAAAGAAACCGAAAACTACTGTTAGGTATCGTTATCTCCGGGGTTAGGAGGGGAGGGCATAACTACAGTCATTTCCATATTCAAACCAAACAAATCCACCAACAATTTTGTTTTCCTTCTTATAATTGACGTCCTTTGTCTTAAATAGATGACTAGTCAAAAAAAGGCATAAGCATATGAAAATAATCTATATTTCTTATCGCGATGCAAAATCTACTGCATAATCGGGACCCTCGAATTCATAAAGCTGAAATGCCTTGCACAGAAAGATTCTCACCTATACGGCGCCTTGCTGTCTCAAGTAATGTTTCTGTAGATAATAATCATATCGCAAAACTCAACTTCTGCCATAGTCCAAGTTTGAGCAGTTTTGTCCAATAATGCACTTTTTGGTTTTTATCTTACACGGAAGATGCCGTGCCGATAAAGGTCCAAATCGATTTTTGGGGTGACTCGGTGAAATATCGATCGTGATAAGAATGATTATCATTTCTCAAATAAAAGAGAAATATGAACTTATGTGGCCTCGCTGATTGGTTAATGACTTCTGCAGACGGCAAAACTAACACGCTATCAGCAAGTAGTGATAACTGATTGACTTGTTTGGCTTTCCACTTCGTAAATGAGTGCGCGTTATCTCTCCGAAAGATACCGTATAGATTTGATTAGCTTCAGCGAAGGTTAAATCAATATTGTTAATCATGGCGGCTGTCAGTTTCTGTTGGACGTTGCCAAATGGTATAGAGAGAACCGATACAGATATACTAACGGAAAGGAAACACTTTGACTGCGTACATAAATATCAATATGTTTTATGTATATGAAGTAGATTTGCCAAGCATCAATTGTAACAATTTCCCATAGCTGTTCTTCCCTGGGGTCCATGTTCTTACATAATACAAGTAAAGTAATTAGTTTACAAACAAACATCACGCTGAGTAAAAACCATTCCAAAAACCAAAAGGAATAATTACCAACATAGGCAGAAGTGACAAGCTGCAATCCTCTAAAATGGATGCATGAAAAGTGTAATTAAACAGACTCGCAATGTCAAAAGTTGATAATATTTGGTGTCCTCCTAAAAACCTGAAAATTTCGACCTTTTTTTCTCCTAGTAATGTGAGGTGATTGTGTGCAAACTCCACTGTAGCGAAAAGATTTCTTCAGTAACTCATGTGAGTTTGGGCTGTTACCAGTTTCTCCCTGTTATCTAAATAATACTGGTGTGGCGGTGGGAATTCCCCCCCCCTCCCCCCCCCCCCCCCGCACACTTATAGGTATAATTTCATGCAATGTTCTAAACATGTGCACTATAACATTATGTTTATAAAGAATTACCTCTTCCTTTGTCTGTTGTCTGCGAGTGTTTCCCATTTAAACTCATCATGTACCCCCATGCCTGACCCATATACATGTTTAAGCGTTATAGGCTTAAATGGAATGATTAGGTGGCCAAATTTTGTTCTAGACCTTTTTTTAGGTCTTTCAGTGTGTTTATAATTACCCGAGATACGTGAAGTATGATTGCCATCATAATCTAAAAGATGCAAAGTGACTGTTCTATACACCAGTTCTATAAGTGACTCACTCGAGGTGCTTCCCAGCAGCCTTCCAGGAATGATAGATGAGCAGAGATGGTACAGCACCTACCCGTTCAAATGCAGCTGCTGAAACTTGTTGAGTTAACAGAACAGGCAGTTGGAATAATGTGTTTGTTTGCGTGTTCTTTGTCTGTTTGCTTGTTCGTTTGTTTTTCTTAGAGTGGGACAGCTTCGAGTCCTTGGTCGGTGGAAACTGACGCTCAAAAGGCTCGAGACGATGCGTTTGGCGTCGGGGAGGCAGCCCGGTGCGATGATCTCTCTACAAGCCAAGCTCTGGCCGACTGCCTGAGAGAACTACCCGAACAACAACTGACGTTCGCCATCGACAGAGTATGTCGAACTTGAACTTTTTGGTGAAAAAAAAAATTCCTTGTTTGGTCATTTAACAACATAGTCCCCTATTATGCTACGGTTACATTGATTCATTCAGTTATCCGAGTATCCATGAAAGCGTTACAGTGTATTGAGTATAATATCCATGTAGATAATCTGATGGTTACGCCACTAATGTACGGCAGAAGACTGTTCTTTGTTCAAAAAACTGGTACATATCAGGTTATTGCTTTCTTGGTCTTTTTTTTTTAATTGTTTGTAATAGCGTTACACTGTGATAGTTCAGTGTAATCAAGGAGGTAGCTCTTTGGTGTAATGTATGCAGAAAAATGCCCATGTAAAAATGTATCACTTGCATGCAGATATGTAATGGAAAGACAGTTTATATTCTTGCTCATAATCGAAATCCTAAGAATATCCAAGAGAAGAAAATGGACTTGTGTGAAAAGGAGTTTGTTTTCGAGATTTGACAGTTTCGTGCTGAATCTTATTGGCAGGTGCTGCTTGAGACAACGAACGTGATTCCACTGGTGCCTACCGTAGATGGCGAGTTTCTCCCAGACAAGCCTCTAGAGCTCCTCGCCAGCGGGCGCTTCAACAAATGTCCGGTGATGTTGGGCTCTACGAAAGACGACGGGAGCCTCATAGCGGCCCGGGCCTTCCTCCGCGCCATTCCCGACGACGATCCCCATGTCAACAGCACGCAGTTCCGCGATTCCCTGGAGCGCTTCACCTACACGTACGTCAACGACATCGTCATCGACGCTATGACGCAGGAATACGTCGACTGGACCCTCGCAGATGATCCTGATACGAACTACTTCTACAACTACATCGCTCTGGAGACGGACGAGGCCTTCGCCTGTCCCACCGACGGCTGGGCCAGGGTTTACGCCGAAAGCGGCCAAGACGTGTACCTCTACCAGTTCACGCACTTGCCGAATCAGACTGTGTGGACGTCGGAAAACCTGTCGCCGGCCTGGAAAGGGGTGGCCCACGCCGAAGACTTGCAGTTCATCTTCGGCTATCATTTCAATCCGTCCTTGACGCGATGGCACGATATGCCACGAGAGGAGGTCGACTTGACTCTTGACGTCATGCAGTACTACACGAATTTTGCTAAGACGGGGTAAGCTTCAGCGTCATCAACGCTACTCGCAACCGGTTTGATGATACTATACAGATAACTGCACTCCTCCTCCTCCTCCTCCTCTCTCTCTCTCTTTCCCTCCAGCTATTATTAGGGAGCTTTAGATTTTCGCGACGGTGACGTTCAGAGCAAAAAAAAAAAAAAAAAAAAACATGTTCTGAGTATGCGCAGAAGCGCGCGTCATGTCGATCTGTCGCCTGAGTTTTTCACTACACGTGCTGGGATATTTTTACGTCCGCACAGTTTGCAACGTAGAGAACTACTTGATGCACTGATCATATGGGGGCGCCATTTTATCTTTTTATTCGTTGCGTCCCAGCGTAATCTAAAGTTACTTTTCAGCACACGCAGGGGAGAGGAGAACGTCCAGCGCAAGCGTCGTCTCAAACGTCCGCGCGTCAAAATCTAAAGCTCCCTAATATATACCGTTGACTAACGCCCCCTCCCCCATACAACAACGCCATGTTCTTGACACTGTAGAAGTGGAGTAAAGGGAATGTTTTGTTGTATCTGTAGAGAGTCGCAAACATTTAACGTATGGACAACCTTAAAAAAGAGTAGTGTTTGTTTTATCTTTATTTTTACATCATTGATAGCGTCCATGCTTTTAAACCCTTGTATATAAGGAATGGCTTTTCAGTTTTTTTATGAGTCTTTATATTTTGACAAAAGTCCTGTTGCGAGACACTTTGTTAAACTGCCAGCCCCCCAAATCATACGCAAGGAACCTGGTGAAAGGAATTCAGTGCGCGGAAAATGAAATAAGATCCGTTAATCCGAAAGTTCAATAACCAGAAAATAAAAAGATGGTATGTGCCAACGAACCTTCGGAATAACGAATTTTAGTTCACTCTGGGGTTAACTATCCTTGGGAATAATGATAAACTATAACCATTCAGTTTTCTCTGCATAAAATTCAGAAATCCAAACCTAGAAACACCGGGCGGACAGCCAGACACATCGGAGAAGGCGTGGCCAAAATTTGAGGTTCCCGAACTGGCGTACAAGATTATGGATCCCGCCATGGAAAATGACCGTGCTTTGAAATCGAGGGAGTGCAATTTCTGGAACGAATACCTACCGTCTTTAGTCCAAAGAACCAGTAAGTCACAGGATATGAACCCTTTTATTTTCCATGGTCTGTGCAATGTTAATCGTTCCATGCTGAAGGAAGATTTGGAAGAAAACCCGAAGTAAATGTTATGTACAGATGTCTTACAGAAAAAAAAACGAAAACACTAGCACTGACTAGTGTGCAGAAGTGAATCTACGTTTTCATGTCGAAGTATCTAGTATACCTTATAACTTCCTGACATACAGAAAATTTGAAGCAATTCCATTTTCATTGAAGTTTGATTTGAAGTATAAAATACCATCTCATCAAAGCCCGACATAAAAGAAGTAAGCATGAAAAGTTTACACGAAATCTAAATCTAATACTTTTAATGTTTCTAAAGAATACCCAGATTGGGGGAAAAGGTGTTCACCTAAGGCTGTCCTATTGTCCGGGGTATTGTAAACAAAACACATAATGAAAAATCATGTTTTCCTCTATAGTTTGGCAACTGCAACTTCTCTGCCTGTTGTTGTTGTACTTATATCATTGTTTCGTGAAAACATGGAGAAAAAAAATAAATGTTCTACCACCTTTTGCTAATTTGAAGTTCGATTTTGATTAAACAACTACACCTTTTTGTCCGTCTGACAACACGCTCTTTATAACAGCCAGTCTGTACGTGGTGTTGAACTACAGTGAAAATAGGACGTGGCGTGATGGCTATGAAGTTGACTTGATATCTTGAAACCGTCGCATAATACTTAACAGCATATTGTTGTTATTCTTGTCTTACACCTTTTGTTTTACAGTGGACATGTCTGACCTAGAAGAGCAATGGCGGGAAGACTACAATCAATGGAAGACGGAAGACATGGTCGCTTGGCAGGCGGCTTTCGACGACTACAAGCAGACGACACAACCTTGCGATTAGATGTTTCATTTTAAGAGTGCTACGAGACTGTTAAAGAATGTAATCATGGTCTATTTGTTTGTGTGTATTTGTTTTAAGCAGTTTTATTGTTGTAATATCTTGATTTGTACTTGCCCATGTGAAATTTGTAAACACAAAGAGAAAGTTATTTTTACGTGGGATACGTCCAAACTGAATGGAATGATATACCATGTTTTATTGGGCGAATAAAAAGGGTTATGGTCGATAAAAATTCACAAGACTTAGCGAATAACAATTGAAAACACAGCAGGTCAGTTTTCAATACTGTATTGATTAATGCATATGAAATTTTGCAATATGTAATAAGGATATACCCATGTATTGTATATATATATATATATATATATATATTTATATATATCACATATGCATATTTGACAGTCACACAAGCTCCGATTTATGATATTCTGATACAGAATTCTCATTAAAAGACTGTCTTCACTGACATTTTTGTCCATGTTCCTTACGGTTTCGAATTCGTACGGTGATTTTAGATACTTAACAGCCGTGAGAAAAGGAGATGCATAGACAGCGTAAACGTATTGTCAACATCAACATTCTGAATCTCGAAACTCTTTTGTCCGTTTGTGTAGAAAAAAAAATGAAAATTGGCTAAATATTTTTGTGTAGTTTTACTTCATTGTATTTTGTTCAAAACGTTTGTCGCAGTTGTTTTGAAAGTGGAATAAATTCTAACTACTGTGAATATGTCCTCCGCTGCCTAATTCGCGTACTATTTTTCTTCGTTAGAGCCTTATAATTATGTATCCTATAAAGCAGCAATGACGACAATGACCAAAATTATCAATTATTAATATCAGCATTATCATCAACAGTGTAAAAATTTATTGAATAAATGTATATATATATATATTTATATATATATAATTTGATATTTTATAACATATCAAAATGTACATGTATGTATATCTAGCTATCTATGATATACTGTATATATACATATATGTATATATTATATTATATATATATATATATATATATATATATATATATATAGAGAGAGAGAGAGAGAGAGAGAGAGAGATGTACATATTGAATATTTGTAATACAATTTTCGGGAAGATTTTGATATAGTTTCAGGTCAATATCACATTTTCATGGATTAGGACAAGTTTGCTTTTCCGAAGAACTCTGGAAAGAGACGTTCATTAATTTCCTCCCTTTCTCTTATAACGCAGAAGACACTAGTGAAGATATATCACCATGACTTTAGGGGTATTTAATCACTATGTTAGGTGTATCGTTTTTGCTTTTTGTCTCTCTGTTGATCTGCTGCACATATCTTTTTCCTCTCCAGTTTATGTGTTTTTTTTTTTTGTTCTCGTTTTTCTGAGGGGGATATTATGGTAAGTTTTTAGGCTTATCATTTCATTCAATTTTATTCATGTCATTTTGAACTTTCAAGAAGAACAAAGACGAAATCCACAGACATTTATGACAAGCAAAACAGAATAGAATGAATGGATAGAATAACACAAAATATTGACAATATACAAACCAGTGCAAATAACTCAATACCATTACAGCTGACAATAAAACGATGAGAATGGAATGTACACAAGAAAGCCTATATCTATATGGCTTGTAGGTCTATACCCTAGCGGCGTAAAAAGCGAAAACTAGAACCAGCAGAATTAGTGGAATACAGCAATATAAACATGAGAATATAATCACGTATACACGATTTATTTTCACATGAATTATAAGAATAGTTTCAGAGGTATTTTTAATAACATTTCTATTAAAATATCAACATTATAAAACAACAATGATTTAGATTAAAACCATTGCTCAGAGTGAGACATTTGCAGTCAAATGTCATCATTATATTCTTCCCATTCTTCATTTATATATATGCTTCCCATACGCACAGTAATGGCTCCAGCAAAATCCCCTGGGAATTTCTAATTACTAGTACATGTTTCTGCACTGAGGGGATGAATGTGATGATGATGATGACGACGACGCGCGGCGGCGGCGATGATGATGACGACGGAGTCAAAGAACAGCTATGCGTTAGATTCTGCGGCGTGGAGCGACGGGACGGGGGACGGAGGGCGTGGGAGTGGGGTTTCCCCTCCCATGGCACTTTTAAAGCTGAAGGGTCTAAATCGTGCGATCTGGTGAAGAGAAGATAACATTTTCACCTATACTCTGATAAGAAAAATCGTACTAAAATGTGAAGGTTTTGTTTATTTTTTTTTTTGTCTTGCAAATCCATGTTTTTGGACTTTTTGGTTGGTTTTTAGTGTGGATGTGTGTGGGTGTGTATGTGTGTGTGTGCGTGCGTGCGTGAAGCGTGGAAAGGCCCCTGAGGCGTGAGACAAGGTAGTCTGTGATGATAATGATAGTGATAATAATGATAATGATCATGACGATGATAATCATGATAATGATTATACTATTAGTGATGATAATACTACTACCTCAGGTATGCAGGGTTGCTTCTTTAGGGTTGTCACCACTGCTTTATCGGATGGCCCTGCCGTTAGCGTTACCTAGCATCTGCCAAGTACAGGGCCGGTGGAACGGGGGGGGGGGGGGGGGGGGCGGCAGGGGCCCCCAAATTCACGAAGGTGGTACAATCTTTGTCCATGGTTTAAACTTTGGACCGTAGTTTTGTATAAAGCGCCAATTGTCGCATGGCCTATTTCGTTACGAAATCGGTCATTTCGTCGACGAAAATAAATAACTAATATCGTAACGAAATAGGCCATGCGACATTTGGCGCCCCATACAAACCTACCACCTTCGTGAATGCGGCCATAGGGTGCAACCACTTTGCCTCCCCCATTTTTTAACACCCCGGAAGTGGCACCAGAAAAGAAATAGAAAGTGGTTGAGCTTTTTGCTTGTCGGCTGTAGAAACCCACAATGGAATCAGAAAGTTGCGCCTAAGACCTTTCTTTCTTTTGCTTGTTAGCTGATAAAACCCGGAAGTGGCATCAAAAGTTGCGGCTGAAGGCATTTTTTTGTTGTTGTTGTCGTTGTTGCTTGTCAGCTGATGAAACCCGGAAGTGACACCAGAAATATAAAGTGCCCCCCCCCCCCCCACAAACACACACACTTTAAAAAAAAAAAAAAAAAAAAAAACGTGGCGCCGGCCATGAAGTACACATTCAAACCTTTGGTTAAAAGGAACGTTCTGGTCAAAAAAAAATCTCTCACAAAGATGAACGCAACAGGAAGAATTCGAATCCAAAAGCTCTTTTCAGTACCGGATTCCACTACGCGCTCTATCACGTTACATATCGATGTTTTATTCATTTTCTTAATTATTTGTTAAGAGAGGGAAAGATTCTTAAGCTTGCAAAAATTTTTTTGGTGCAACGTAAAACGGGAGACAAGATATCAAAAACGAAGGTTTCCCTGGCCGGTATTATCGGTCACCTCAAAGATAAGTTTACCATGTTAAAGGGATGATACAGTTTTGGTTCAGATGGGTCCTCAGGTTTCCAGCTTTTTCTGTGAGACAATGAGAAACCTTTTATGTTATACGAATGAGCATAAGAGGTAATCAAAGTTTGTTTGATGTAAAATGGTTTCGAAATGACTGAAATATCCAAATATTTTTAATCATTTTTGTTTAATATTTATTTTCTATCTACTATTATAATTATAATTATTGTTCCTATTTATATTCGTATCATTATTATTATTATCATCACCATCATCGTTATCATCATTATTATAATCATATTTTCTTTCCATGAGAAGAATCTCACGGCGGAAACCTTGGAATGGCAAGGGTTTCGCTATGTTTTCAATCGTCTTTTGTTTTTGTTTTTTTTTTCTTTTCGGGTGTTTTTTTTCTATGCATATGTTTGTGTGTGTGTTTGTGTTTGTGTGTATGTGTGTGTGTTTGACAGAATCACACCCTCCCATTCGTTTCCGCTACATGTCCCTGATGAACTGCTTGAAAGTGATTTGTGACAAGTTAGTTAGAAAAAAAAAGTGCATTGAAACATGTTAAGCAAAGGAAGTTAATGTGCTCATTGACATCAAATCCACCAATCATTGACAGCTGCGTCGACGCCCACTCAACATCCCCACGCCCCCTATTCCGCTTCTTGTGGCTTTTAATGTTCTTAGTATGAAATCAATGGATCTCTAAGTCAGTATTTTTTTAAACAAAATACGAGTTATCAAAAAACTTTTACATGTTTCAAGTATTTCGAATTCAGAAATTATCACAAATTTTCATATCATAAATTATGACGGAATGCAATAAGGAAACATCGTCCGTTTTTTTATAATGACAACAAAGAACTCACAAACCCTGATGAAATATCTGATGCTTTTAACTCATACTTCGTAAATATTGGCCCCCAATTAGCTTCAAAAATAAAAAACAAACATGTTCATTCAAACTTTACTGAATTTCTCCCACCAAACTGCGACAAATCCCTTTTCCTTACCCCAACAGATGAGGAAGAAATACTGGAGATTGTTAACAGATTAAAGCCAAGTAGATCTAGTGGCCACGATGAAATAAGTGTTTATATACTGAAGAAAATCATCAAACAAATAACCAGACCTTTATCTTACATTTTCAATCTTTCACTGTCTTCTGGAATATGCCCAAACTCATTAAAAATTGCGAAAGTAGTTCCAATTTTCAAAAGAAAAGACGACCCTTCTCTTTTAACAAATTATAGACCAATATCGTTATTACCTAGTATTTCTAAAATTCTGGAAAAAAATTATTCATAAACGCCTGTACATTTTTCTTCATGTAAATGACCTACTTATACCTAATCAGTTTGGATTTAGAAAGGGCCATTCCACCGATTTAGCTATAATTCAATTGTTAGATAAGATTACTGAATCTTTTGCAAATAAAAAACATTTTATAGGAATTTTCATGGATTTATCAAAGGCTTTTGATACCATAGATCATGATATATTAATTTACAAATTAAAAAGATATGGTATTCGTGGTTTAGCACTTTCTTGGATTATTGATTATTTATCCAACAGAAAGCAATATGTACTATTTAAGTCATCTAAATCTCCGAATTCTAATATTGTATGTGGTGTTCCCCAGGGATCAATTCTTGGCCCCCTACTGTTCCTTGTATATATCAATGATATTATAAATACATCAAAAACTCTTAAATTTATACTTTTTGCGGATGATACTAATATTTTTTACTCCCATGAGAACCTCAAAACACTGTTTGATACTCTGAACACGGAAATAGACAAAGTCTCCCAATGGTTTATATGTAATAAATTATCCCTTAATGTCTTTAAAACAAATTTTATACGTTTCAAACCTACTGCTTCACAGAACATTAACAGCAGTTATAATATTAATATTGATGGATTATCCTTAACTGAAGTAAGATCTATTAAATTTTTAGGAATCACAATTGACTCGAGTTTAACTTGGAACGATCACATTCATAATATCCACACGTCTGTCTCGAGAACTGTAGGAATTTTATATCGACTGAAAAAACTTAATTTCTCAAAATTCCCTGACTATTCTATACAATGCATTGATCTTTCCACATATCACATACTGCAATATCGTTTGGGGAAACTGTGGCTCAACTAAAATTAATCCAATTTTTACCCTCCAAAAACGTGCTGTACGTTTGATTACCAATTCCCGTTACTTATCCCCATCCAATCCCCTATTTTGTCAACTAAAAACATTGAAAATTGAGGATCTTCACACCTTTCAAACTGCTGTTTTTATGTATAAATATACATTTAATTGTCTTCCAAAAATTTTTGATGGCTTCTTCACTCCAAATTCCACCGTTCATTCATATCCAACACGTCAGTCGTCCGATTACCATCTCGAAAACCCCAGAATCATTTTAGCTCAAAAATCATTAAAACATAATGGACCAGATATTTGGAATTCTTTACCCCCTCATTTAAAACAATGTACGTCGTTGAACATTTTCAAACGAGAACTAAAAAACACCCTCATAATCCAGTATACTTCTGACACATAAATATTCATACCACCTGGTCAACAAACACCCTAAACAATGAGTTCACGGCCATAACTGAAGTAACATTCACCTCATCACACTGATACACAAAATAACACTCAACGTGCAAACCAAGATTCATCCCAACACAATGCACACCGCACTGCACCGCACGTCCTTCGCACAATTACTTCCCACTCAGTGAGTGGCAAGATTTTCTTTGTGTATCTCTTTATTGTGCCCTTTGCACAATTACCCCCCACTCAGTGAGTGGCAAGATTTTCTTTATGTATCTCTTTACCTGGGGCCATCTTCCTCGTCAAGCTTAGCTTATGATGATGGTCCCCTGCATTTCATTTCTGTCATTTCCTATTGCTTCCTTTCATATATGATATTCGTTCTTGAAAAAAAAAAGAAAATGTATGTAAGATCCAAACGTTACGAATATTAGCTGTGTAAATGACCACATAAGTATTTTGTTGACTTGTTGATTTGTATTGATTTTGAAATGCAGAAATAAAAACTGAACTGAAACTGAACTGAACTGAAACACCAAGTGATACAAATAAATTATAACTATTATACTGATACGACTAGTGGTAACTATAATGAAAAAATAATGATCATGATCATGATAATAATAGTATTACAGTAGTAGTAGTAGTAGTAGTAGTAGTAGTTATAAAAATAACAATGATGATAATAATAATAATAATAATAATAATAATAATAATAATAATAATAATAATAATGATAATGATAATGATAATAATAATAATAATAATAATAATAATAATAATAATAATAATAATAATGATAATAATAATAATAATAATAATAATAATAATGATAATAATAATGATAATAATAATAATGATAATGATAATAATAATAATAATAATAATAATGATAATGATAATGATAATGATAATAATAACGATGATACAGTGACAACGTGGTCTCACGTCACCATCACGAGTTATATGTATTCAACACATCGCTGTGCGTAAGGGTCCTGTCAAACTGAATATCGAATGAATATCCCTCCTGTGATACTCTCAGAAATCGGACATGAAAAATTAGATCGTCCTATAAAGGCATTATTTATGTCATTGCCATCGGTAGAAAAAAAAATGAATGCGTGTAAGAAGTGGCATAGTATTGTATTCGTTGAGTTTTTTTTTTTTCATATCACATCATTTCTTCACTCCTCGTTGCTTGGAAGACACAAATAATAATCAACCCCGTGGACTGGGAGGTAAACATTGCTCAACTGTTGACGAGGGTATAAAGAGTGCGCATGGCGACGGCAATTTATGAGTGACGAAAGCAGTAAGACATTTTGGAGAAACTTGTTATCAGACCCGAGTATTTACAAACTTCCACCGGTGCGTCTTAAAACGAAGGAAGTTTGCGCACAGAAGAAGATTACGGTAGCTGATCCCTGAGGCATAAATACTATCACATAAATCAAGAATCCACCCTATTGAACCCTGAACACTCCAAGACGACTTATGCGTGGTTTTGATGATGATATAGACACCATACTGTCATTTTAGAACGGCAAGAAAAGTAACAGGTGTAGCGAGCACTTGACAAGCTCGCGTGAAGTTATTGATATAATCTTCACTGCATCCTATGCGTCCTGTGAGAAAAATTAGGGCGCGTTACGGTGTCTACATAGACATTTTTATACAAAAAGCAAAATGTTCAGATGCTATATTTCAGTTATCGTAACTATTGGCCTTTTCCTGGCCTCCCTTCCACACACAATGGGTAATCAACCTGTGGTGGACGTACCTAATTTCGGAACAATCTACGGCGAGTCTGTGCCCTACCGCCACGATTATCCCGACATCGACACAAACGTTAACGTCTATCGCGGTATTCCCTACGCCGAAAACGCTTCCAACTACCGATTTATGAGATCGGAGCCCAAGCTGACTCTCGACGATGGCTTCTTGAACGCAACGACTTCCGGAAGCATGTGCTGGCAACTTCCCGATATGACCACTCCGGGTCAGAGCGAAGATTGCTTGTTTCTAGATGTCTGGACTCCCAGTCCACAGGTAAATCTCTGTTTTTAGCACTTATGTGCTGTAGTGACACAGTTTGTTATCTCAAGGTTCGTTATTCCAAAATTTCGTTCATCCGAAAACGAAATAACGTTCTTTAATTCGAGTCTTGTTTTCATTTTCTGATTTATCAACTTCATTTTATTTTCAGATTAAGGAAGGTTCGGAATAAAGAACCTTAACATGACTTGATTAAAAAATCTTCGGATAACGCCGCAAACCTAATTTCAAATTTGGATGAACGAACTTTTGGGATAACGAACCTTCGGAATAACGCTACAAATTAATGTTTGGATTGACGGACCATATTTCTTTTAACGAGCATCTAGGTATATGGACTCAGTGTGTTTCGGAATATCGAACCTTCGGAATAACAAATATCACTCTTGCTGTAGACAATAAACAAGAAAATATAGATTTATTCTAAGTATGGAACGACACACGTCTTGTAATCGTTTAATCACTGCTTATTACATTTTAGTTCTATTTAGTGTATTTTCCCTTCTACACAAACACCGTTACATCCATGAGAGCAAGCAGAGGTACAAAGAGAACAAAATACTCGACAATAATTGACTTAATTGTGTACACTTTAAGAAAGCACGTAACTATGGCAACTTTTTACAACAAATCACATTTGCTTGTAAGGACAAATCATACCTATCCAATCACCACGCATCACACACACACACACACACACAAACACACACACACACACACACACACAAACACACACACACACACACACATACACGCACACACGCGCAGGTGTGCGTGTGCACCATGATATTTTTCATAATATCATATATAGAGTATATCCTTTTACGTGCAATTCAAGGGATAGGTCAATAGGACAGAAGGAAAGGGAGAGGAAAGAAATAAAACTGGAAGACTTATTTAATCAAGCTCGCAACTAAACAAGCTAAATAGGCTGAATTAAAAAGATATTCAGAGTGACATATCCAAAAATGTGCGTCACATTGCTGTACAGCATTAAGATTCATGTATTCCGATCATAGTCATAATAGTCAAAAGTCATTCTTTACTTCCACTCTTAAAGGGGATGGCTAGTAACCGATCAGTGGGAATGCTGAGGGATGACTGTTCCAATCCTTGTGGGATTCATTTAAGATTACATTTTATATACTACTGTTGTGTGAAAATTATTTGCTTCAGAACGGTCTCAATTCAAGTAATGTGCAGTTTAATGTTTCCAGGTTAGCGTGCCTGGTCAGTGACGGGGCATTAATCTGCACATTACTTGAATATGAGACCGTTCTGAAGCAAATAATTTTCACACAACAGTAGATATATAATGCACTCTTAAATGAATCCCACAAGGATTGGAACAATCATTCCTCAGCATTCTCACTGATTCCCACTGATCACTTACTAGCCATCCCCTTTAAATGATACCATTCCGAATATGAAAAGACAGCTTGGAACAATTAATGTTAAATACTTGACTAAGTCTGACTGTCATCAGTGACTGTGTGAATTATAATGAGAGGGTGTTTTATCTTTAGCACGTGGAAAAAAAAAGAACTGCTCAAATTTGCATGAATTTATGAACTTATCATAAACTGGAAAAAAGTGCAGAAAAACAATCTAGGAAAATATCTTTAATATCAAAGAAATTTTGCAATCTTTTTATTATGAAAATGCTTGTGATGTAAAACAAACATAAAGATACTAATTCAACATTTGGGACATGTTGCTTTTCTGGGTACCATCTACAGATCAAACTCCGTGAACTTGAGAAATGATTGCAAATAAATCTCTAACATTTAAATCCACTCAGACTGTGAGATGTACAATTTCTTCTTTACAAAAATTTACTTATTTCATCTATCGCAATCATCTGAAAAATCTCTCTCAGAAGAAAATATCATTTTCGTGAATTTTTATCCCTTCTGAATATAATTTTTTTTCCTTCAAAATAAAAAAAAAAGTGGTACAGGCTTTGCAGTATGCCAAACTATCACATGAAGAACTAAAACATTGTGGCTTGTACATAATGTGAGTTGCCTTTATAGTGTCATTATCTCTTTGCCATGCGCCTGCCAGTTCTATCTACTGCACTGAGTATTTGCAAAGCCCAAAATATGGCTTCGCGAGGTTTATTTTAGTCGAGAGCAATTTCTATGAGCAGATACAGTAATTATCAGATGTGAGCAGGTCAAATTTGGGATAACCTAAGTTCCCCCGTCACGTCGATTCTACCAATGCACCAGTGATGATGTTGCTACTAGCACTGTTTGTAGCTCTGAAATCTCCGATATAGCTTAGTGATCTTAAGGAGAATGATTCCCAGATATAATAATATATGTGGACTGACTGAATGCAGCAATATTAGTAGAAGACATAAAAAAGGGACAATCAATTTAAAGGTTATGAATTATTAAAGTTTTGGTGCTACCATCGCTGGATGTGAAGACTACAAAATGTCGTGACGTCACTATATACAGGACAACAATTTAAAGAAAATAAATTTAGAATCCAACATATTTTCATTTTTCTAGCATAATGAAAGGGCACTTAACTTGCCTCTCAGAAAGCGAGAGAAAATGTATTACCTTTCACATTGTTGCAGAAACAAGTTGAAGGAATGTTTACTTTTCATAAAATATGAAATCTCGTGGAATTATCTTTATATCGTTGTCCAGCAGTGATGGCGGCAAATGATATTGCTTAATTTTGACCAAAACCTTGAAACGTTATAACTCTAGAACGGATTGTCAAATTTTCCTCAAACTTTACTGATGTGTTCTGCCGTGGACCTAGAGTTCATGATTTTACTATATAATATTGCTGCATTCACTCAATTCAGTTCAAACAATGTTTATATTGGAGCATTATTCCTCTTTAATCAATATGTACATATAGTTGTACAGTACACACTTTCTCTCCCCCCCCCCCCCCCCCTCCTCCTCTCGGCTCTCTCACTCGATAGCCAACCGACGCACCTGTCATGGTGTGGATTCATGGTGGAGCCTTCCTCTTTGGGTCTGGTTCCAGTACTGGTTATGACGGTCACATGTACTGCGCTGAACATGGCATCATCTTCGTCGCCATCAACTACAGACTTAACGGATTCGGTTTCCTCTCTACTGGTATACACTTTGCTCTTGTTTGCTTGGTCTTTTTTTCATATGTTTAGGTTAGTGTGTGTTGCGATAGTAATGATAGTAAAAAGAAATGAGACAAAATAGCAATTACCAAAGTAGGGATCGACACAAACTTTTTTTTTCTTTGTGGCCCGAATCATCGAAGTTGACATTTTGGTGAAGAGAAAAAGAAATGTTGTGTCCAGAAATAAAACGAAATATAAAATTTCATTTTGAATTCTAACTGTCCGATCGGGCCATCAAGAGATAACCTTTTTGAAAATTTGGCGGCCCGATCGACATCAATTCTTAGCTGCCCTTGGTCTCCGGGCCACCACTAATGTTGAGCCCTGACTAGCAATATAATAATAACAAAGCTATATTACCCGTGTAGTCAATCTTTTTCAGTCTCAGCATATCGTCACTCCCAACGACCGGTGAGACTAGCCTAGAATTGCAGGGTGGCGATTGACTATACCCAGGTCAAGAGGGACATCAAACATACTTGTTTGAGGGTGTGAGAGATTTGAACTAATGGTTTCTTGTTAAAGCGTTTAGAATCTTATCGAAGACACCAAATTGACTCCACTTAAATTACTACGCTGTATTTGCCATACAATTCAAGTATCCCCATTTGTTTCACCAATTGTCACAAGACTAGACCTCTATGTTTGACTATGATTTACTATCTTCGTTAATCTTTGGAATACACTGAAATAATATTAATTTCTCAACAGTAGACATATAAGAGAACAGCATGAAAAACGTAAAACGTAAAACACATACATGCATTTACAATACATATGTTTATCATTCTAAGTTTCTGTATTATCACATTACTTGTGTTGATAACGATCGCTATTTCAATGATTGATATCATAATTACACTTTTGTTCTTTATTACACTACTGTCGTTGACTTCGTAATAAGGGAGTTCACGGCTGTGATTTGCGTATGTGCAAAACAAAGGTCAAATGAGAATGTCTGTGTATTTGCCACTGACTTTAGAATGAAGAAGTCTCGAGCAACTATGAGAATCTGAATTATGTCAGTACAATATATGTGTTTCGGACTAAATTAGAATGTACAGGTGCAAGTCATTCATCAACACTTTAGCAAAATCTCTCCATGCCTTTTATCAACATTGATTTAATAGAAGATGCCATGCTTCAACAAGGAATTCTTGATCACAACACATGTCCATGTTATTTCAAAGTCTGTGGTGTAGGGGTCAAATGAGACATGCGCTAACCATGAACTCCCTTATCACGTTGAAGGTGATACTGTTCTTCCTGGTATGTACGGTATGTTCGACCAGCTGGAGGCGTTGAAGTGGGTGAAACGCAACATTCACGGTGAGAACAAATTTCTTGTCTGTAAGTCTGTGTTTGTTATAGTTGTTTTTTTTTTGTTCATTTCACTCTGCATGTTTGCTAACTTTCATTCCAGTCATCCGTTCGCGTTTATGGAGGAGTCATCTCACGAGACCGACACCCGCGAGTCATACAGCCCACGAGTTCGACATTGAAGACAAAAAAAGTCCATGAGTCATACAGCCGACTAGTCACATTTGCAACCCATGAGTTCGACACTGTAGACAAATAAGGCCCATGAGTTCGACATTACAACACGGGGCTCAGGTCCTGGGCCTCGTTTGCTTAGTGTAGAACTCATAGGCTGTATAACTCGTGGGCTGTATGATTCATGGGTGTCGAACTCGTGACGTTTTGGATGCTCCGATTTTTTTTCTTTTATTTTTTTACGCTTGTTTGTAACTTTTCTAGCAAATCGTTGAAACCTGCGTCTAGGGCCAATTTGGAGTCCGTTGGTTCTTGCTATGTAGTGGACAAGGAAGGAAGTGCTTCATGGTTGCAGGAAAAAGAAACACCTTTTGTCCTGCGCTCTGGCATAGATTTAATTACTTTACAAAATCCAAATACGTGTATTGACTTCCTCACCGACATCAGTTTGTACAATAATTATGTTTGCTATCACATCATGCAATTTGTATCTGTTTGTATACTTTGAAGACAAATATTGTTCCTGTCAATGAAAAAACAAAAACAAAAACAAAACTTGCTCATGTTTTTTTTTTCACATGCAGCAACAACAAATCTCGGCAAGTAATCCAAGTATTGTGTCCAGTAAGAAAGTGTTGTTGTTTTTAAGAGCTTTTTACAACCATCAGGGAAGAATATTTTAACTTTGTATATACATTATAAAATCGCCAATGGTGTCACTAAAGGATTCTTGAATCTTGATGTGCGCCTGTGTTAGTTGATTTTATTTCTACATTCCTTTTTCATAAAAGAATATAACACAAAGTCAGTTGAACAAAAGTATTGAAGAATATTTGAATCTAACAGTGAAAATACTTGGAAACAGGTAAATGATTGACTTAAATGTACAGCATCATTACATTTGTTGATAATACAAAATGAAGACGTGCAGGTGTCATCTTTATGCATTAAGATTTCACGTACCTACCGTTCAAGAGACAAATCTAAAGTGTAATAGAATTCCACGAGAGCATTGCCACAAGCAGGTGCTTGACAAAGATAATTGCCTTCGTATATACATGTCTCATCCAAAGACATGCCTCGACTCTTCCCTTCCAGCTTTTGGCGGTAATCCCGACGAGGTGACGATTTTTGGACAGAGCGCCGGTGGCGGCAGCGTGGGTCTGCACTTGCTGTCGCCCGAGAGCGCGGGGTACTTCAACCGAGCAATCCTAATCGTATGTTCGTAAATAAGAATTAAGTCACGTTCAAGTTTAACTTTGAAATGTCAATGTGTAAGGAGACTGTTGCATTGTTGATAACAATATATTATGTTAGAAATGAATAATTTATCCCCCTTTTCTCTCTTGTAATTGCAACTGTCTGAGAGCATCGTATGATGCTGAATAATGGTATTGCACACATGCCCCTCTGCTAACACGGGAAATTGACAGAAACATCATCTGTCGACAAAGATTAAAAGAAACCACATACCACTTTTCGTCATTTTGGTATCGCATGATTATGATTGTATAACACTCCCTGAATTATAATTTAGACTTATCTTTTTCCCCATTGTTTCAATGTATTGTCATAATTATATCTTTATTATGCATTGCTGACAAATGTGTGGTTTTTTTTTTCTTCAGAAATTTGGGAATAGAAAATTAAGAAATTGACATCCAAATCGAAATTTGGCGATGCAACAATGCAAGAAAGAGGTCAGTTTCACTTGGTTTCGAATTCTGCAGTACAAACAAATGAGTTTGGAATTCAAATACTAGTATTTTTCCCAAATTTAAAGGGCGAATGGAGGGTGTGTCGGCAAAAAAAGTTCGGGACATTGTCATTAGTAGACTGGGTCACGTATTGTGATCACCACTTCTTGTTCAACGATAACTGTGCTCCATTAGAAGTGTTTGAATCTAGATAACCATGCTCAATCAACTAAAGTGCAGGTTGATAAGATTTTATTCGAGTGTAACACTGTTATCAGTCGGAGTTTATTAGTACCTTTCTGTGTGTGTATATGCGTGCGTGTCTGATAAAGTCCAATTTTTAGGGCACGTAAATAAAACTTCATGAGGAACACAGCAAAACATACGACTAAAACAACTAATGTCGCGATAAGATTGACAAGGCATGACTATTAATTGTGTAATTATACATTAGGATGCACTCAGGGATTATGCAATCTGTGTATAAAGATAGCTTAAAACAATGAGGATTGTATTAATCTAACATGAACCTAAATCTGGTGATTTTAAATGGCCCAGACATTGATTTCGTTTCCAATTATTACATCTCTATAATCATGTAAGTCTTTACAGTGCTGCATGTTGTTGTTGTTGTAGTTGTGGTTGTGGTTGTGTTAAGTTGCTTTCATCATGTTCAGACACAATCATCGCTTCATATACACGATTGCTGTCAGAGAAGCAGGGATGAATCTCAATTAAGATGTAAATAAACGCATAAAACTGAAAGTTCCAAATTGATAGGCCAGTGAAGTAAATTATCTTTTTGAATGTTGACGGATAAAACTATAAAACTTTCTGCTTGAAGATCTGTTTACCAACATTCAAGGAGGGTGGGAAGTTGAGACCTACCCCATGTCTGGTCAAGCATGGGGGGACATGTACACATCCTACCGTGTGAGCAGAATCCCTGAAACCCAAACTTGGTTCATTCCAAGTCATTACTATGGAGCCTACACTCTACAAGCTCCTAGTTTTGATATAGATTCCTCATGTTACGCGTATTCACACTTGCTTATTTTGTTTACATCCATCTCAAATTGGCTATTTTTGTGTTATACTGTACTTTTCCTATGAAACCAAATGGAAGGTAAAAAACCTGTATGACATGTGGAATTTGGAACAATGAACAATAATATAAAAAGAAGAAAAAACGACAATGAGCTGTGACCATCGCCTGCCTCGGGTTCTTTCAGAGCGGTACGGCTACCAGCCCTTGGGCGGTGGAGACCGACGGGCAGAAGGCGCGGGACGATGCCTTCGCTGTCGGCAGGAGGGCGGGCTGCGGAGACCTGTCTTCCAGCCAGGAGCTTGTCACCTGCCTACGGGGTGTTCCGGAGAATGAGCTCATTCTTGCTATGAACGCGGTACGAAACCAAACCATCCGGACACGACAACTCTGAAAAATACCCTGAACTCGCAATTACCATTGACCACTTTATCCTGTAGAGAAGTGAAAGGGAAGGTTTAAAAAAAAAATCCAATTCTGATTTATTTTGAATGCATCGAGACCTTTCCATATTCATGATGGTGTATGTATCATAGTTATCATAATCAAAATCACTATTGTTAAAGCAATTGATAACAGGCCTACATAATATCCGTCATTATCATAGATAGTCCTACATAATATCCGTTATCCTAATATCCTAATTATCATAGTTATCAGTCTTATCATCGCATTAATGCCTTACGGTGATCTTGGTTATGTTATATTACTGAATTGTGTACTGATCGGAAGAATGTGCTTGCGATCAAATCAACAAGCCGATGATTATGGGAATCAAAACGATATTACTTTACTTATGTGTATGAGACCATGTTTTAGCTATCAAAAATTCACCGCGTGTTATACAGTGCAAGATATTACGCGGATTCGCGTAACACTGTACACGAGTGAAATGTTAAACCGTGATGGTTCCCTCACTCATTACTTTAATGTACGTTCTTTGTATCACGTCATGTTATGGTCGCTAACAGTAATTGGTGATAAGAATCTGTCACAGCTCTAAAACAACCCTAGATAGGACTATGAAGTCGTCTACCCAGGCAGTACTCTATTATACTACTATATCATTAGCTTGTATTTTGTTTACGCAGGTCATGCTGACGACGACTCACGTCATTCCATTGGTGCCTACCGTTGATGGCGCTTTCCTGCCAGACGACCCCGTCGAGCTCGTCAGACGGAGGGAGTTTAACGCGTGCCCGATCATGGTGGGCACAACGAAAGACGACGGAAGCCTCGTTGCCTCAAGGGCGTTTCCAGCGATGGTCCCCGTCGACGATCCCTTCATCGATGAGACAAAGTTGAGAGAGTCATTTCTACAGTTCACCTACACGTACTCCAATGACGTCATCGTCGACGCCATGATGCAGCAGTACGTAGACTGGACCGTTGCCGACGACCCCGAGGCAAACTTCTTCTACGACTACATAGACGCCGAGACTGACGAGGCTTTCGCCTGTCCAGCCAATGGCTGGGCCAGGGCGTACGCCGAGAGTGGCCAGGACGTGTACTTCTACCAGTTCACCCATTACCCGAACACGTCTGCCTGGAGTGGGGATGGGTGGCCGTGGAAGGGCGTGGCTCATGGAGAGGACTTACAGTTCATATTTGGCTTTTACTTCAACCCTGCATACGACAGATGGGACGACATGCCACAGGAGGAGATCGAGTTATCACTGGACATCATCCGATACTACGCAAATTTTGCCAAGACGGGGTGAGGCCTCTCCCTGACCTGTCCGTCGTCATTTTCAGCATGTTTTCGCTTTTAATTGGTTCGGCTTTGTCTTGTTTTGTTTTTAACTTTTGTTTTGTTCCCGTTACAATGATAGCAGGAGAAAAACTATTTACATGACGTCTGTTCAGTGAGTAGGCCTACATCATATTTCACATTGATTATTCGTAGAACATTTTGCTCTGTACTAATGTGCAAACATACATACAAAAAGACACACTTATACATAATTATCTTTAAACCCATCAAATGCTTGCGGTAGTATAAGACTATAATTTCTAAATCCTATTAAAAAAAAAAGAAATGTTTTGATGGTTGTGAGCTTCTGGTAATAATAAAAAAGTGAAATTTTGAAAGCTAAGATAAAACATTAAACATCAAATGCTTGTGGTAGTTTAAGACTGTTATTTCTGAATCCTATTTTTTAAAAAAAAAAGATAATGTTTTGATGGTTGTGAGCTTCTGGTAATAATAAAAAAAAAAGATGGAATTTTGAAAGCTACGCTCAATCGTCCTTTTTTTTTTTTAAAGTTACATTATTAAGATGCATTCCTTGAATTCCATGATTTTTTCCTGTCATTAAGGAACCCGAATCTTAACGTGTCTGGCGGCACACCGGATACATCATCCAAGTCCTGGCCCACGTTCACTCTCCCAGACCTCGAGTATAAGATCTTGGACCTGGATCTCAGCAATGGCCGGGCTCTGAAAGCTGAGACGTGCCACTTCTGGAATGAATATCTGCCGAGCCTTGTTAGCCATATAAGTACGAGAGTGGCAATATCTCTTGAAACAAAACAAACAGAAGAAAACGAATTAGTCTGGAAAGATAAGCTATCCAGACAGAGAAATGCATCTTAGTTTGTTTTTTAATTGCTAATTCATCTTATATAGTGAGTATGCCGTTAATCATAGTAAAATTGTCAAGTCTGATCTCTTAGTTTAAAAACAGTGGACTCCACCTAAGACCAGCTGTAGTGGAGCTTGGTATGGACTGTCCAGCCATCTTGTAACATGGAAAATACAATAAAAATAACAAACAAATCCATCATTCCAATATCGCGCCATTCTCCGAGTTAGATAAGAAAGCATTAAAAGCAAGCCCCAAATAAACCACGATAACTCCTGATAAACGATTCAACTAATGTCATATTCAACTGACTACTTCTCTTATCAGAATGGTTGAAACCACGGGAACAATCACAATTACCTACACGTTTGTTTGTTGTTGTTGTTTTTTTCAGTGATATCTTGTGTGATTTTTTTTTCTCAGAGTTTCAGTTTTCTTTGTTTGTGTCCTTTCGTAAAGTTTAAGCTGCAGTTTAGTGCCAACCAAGACATTGTCAGTGCAGTTCTTAATTGACTTTGATTAGAGAGGGAGAAAAAAAATGTTTCATTTATACTGTCTGTTTATTTCAGTGGACATGCCGGAATTGGAACAGCAGTGGCGGGAAGACTATGAACAATGGAAGACAGTAGACATGGTTGCCTGGCAAGACGCGTTTGAAGACTATAAAGCCAACACACCACCCTGTTAATAAGATGCCTCGCCTGGGATTGGCGTATGCTGTATGTCGACTAACAAAGTGCAACACAATGTATTTACATAAAGAAAAAAAAAAAACACCATACATTTTCGTGGTGATCTGAGTGATCTTAATGGACGTCCTCTTCTTATAGTATGATTGAAGTTATTGATTGAAGGTTGTAATGAAATGTGGAAATAAATGGAATTTATTTAGCATGTAAACAGTCATGGTAGGCCTTACATATTATGTCCGTTTGAACGAAAACTGGAAGAATTGCCCCATAAGTCATTCTTATGTACAGTAGAATTGTTCGTTTATTTTTTGAGAAGAGTGCTATATAACTTTTATGCACGAAAAGAAGAGAATTCGTTTCACTGTTGGCAACAAAAAAAAAGCCACCACAACAACTAGAAGTATAGCTATCTGAAAATATTTTGACTTCATTGTATAAATGCGGATGAATGGACCATTTTGTGTAATGCTGCGTTTTCTGTACCATGATTTTGATTCAGTTGTTTTTATACTTATACATCTTTTTGGCACTTGCCTATGAAATTACACATGTAAGTGTTGAAGGAGAGGCGCAGAAATTCTGCGATTTAGCAGTAGCATGTTTGTGTATCGGTCTTGATCATTGGGGGTTTCTTGATTTTCACACACCACCCTTTATCTACTGCTAGCGTAGATGGCGCCATTATAGAAACATATCCAGTCATTGTGTCATTACAATGTAACAATTTCATTTGATTGGTCTGAATAAAGGCTATAAAAAGCGTCAAAAAAATTGTTGTTGACTAACATGACTAAGAGAGCCCGCTCACACACTATAGCAAGTGAAATGGATCGGCCCTTGCCCCATCACTTTGTCGTATCAAAGATACTTGAATAATCAAAGATATTTGAATAAATCGAAAATCTTTCTATTCTAAAAAGAAGTCATGCAATCTCGGTGAGAACTAATTACCTGGCTGCTGTTGATTATAGGGTACATCCCTCTACATAGTACACCTCATTTGGAGGCTATAGTCATGCGTTCCCTTCAGTTTGGACGAATTCTTCTGTTTCGGCGTAGCTTGAGAAAACGCGTGCAAATTTTGATTGGAACCGTATTCTTCTATTCACCGACTTCAGAGCAAAGTGCGAAGCATGTACCTAAGGAAAAAACCCAACTAGACAGAACAAATGAAATAGAAAACACGCAGACTTCAGGACTGAGGTAACACTGTAGTTAGTTTACTTGGATATTAAAAAACAGAAGACATTGCATTCTATCTGTATCTTTGTAAAGATATTTTCATTACTTTTTTTTCCAGACGTGTGTCCATTGTGTAAAATTATTTACAAACATCAGACCTTTGCTTTACTCTTCCGTCCAAGGCATGAGCTGGACTCAGGAAAAAAAAATGTTTGTTATGGTAGTCTATAGAACATATGCTTCCAGTGCTGACGTTTTTGTCTTTCCTTCTTTCTTTCTTAGAATGACATAAAAATTATACAATGAAAGAATTAGTGCAAGAATCGGCGATTTGTAGATATGAGCAATACTGGTTTGGGGTCTACACTGAAATGTACTAAGCGTTACTCATTAAAATGTTTGTTCTTATAATATAAGATGCTGTATGTTGATTCCAGCGCAAATTCATTATACACTACTATTATCATTTTCCTTTCTTTTATAGCGTGCTGATAAATTCAATTCAATTTCAGTTCAATACTATTCATTTCCTTCATCAAGAGAAATAATCCATAAAAGTATGCATATGTCGGTTTATGTTATTGAGCAATTCAAATGAATTAGAGATCATGAGATATAATGTAATACCTATACAAATAGTTCGTCGATAAAATAATGTACACTTTGCAATAGAAACGAAGGGTAAATTAAAGCAATGGAAAAGAGTGCCTATATCAAAAAGCAAAGCTTGTTCATCGTAGATCACTCGAGAAATAAATAAATATGATATGAAAATTTTCACTCAACTTACAAGAAAATGAGTTGACGCTACTTTTTTCATTTCATTTCATTTATTGTTTCTGTATGGCACAATATAATCAACTCTGATCACTTTCAGAAATAAACACATGATTCATAATAATTCATGGTTGATTTTGCACATGACAGATAATCAAATCATTGTGACAAAGAACGAAGACATAATGATAATAACAGAAAGTCAAGGTACCATACAGGAGGATCCCCAGTAAGCCGAGCTTGATATTGGGGCCTCATACACAGATAAATGAATAAACAGTTTCAACCAACTGTCGGTTTACTTAACTACAAAAAGACAAACTAGTTTTACACAACAAAAACAGTTACACAACAAAACATACACGGACATGTACGCAGGTGATGCTAAGAAAGAAAAACAAAGAAGAAGGGGGCAGCGATAATGAAAGATGGTGAGAAAGAACAGGGGAGAGAGAGAGGAATAGAAAGACTCCTCGTTCACTGGACAATAACGCACTGTGCAAATACAACACTATCGCAGGTGCGTTCACCCTATTGCCAGGTAACGGCTGGGTGTAGCAACGTACGGACCAGTTACTTACATCTGTATACAAGGGCGCCGGAAGCGGGGGGGGGGGGGGGGGGGGGGGCAGGGGTGGCACTTGCCCCCCCCCCCCCAAAAAAAAAACAAAATGTGGGGGGGGGGGGGGGCAAAACGAGTTCCCCCCCCCCCAAGTGCCCCCTGTAACAAATAATTAATCACTGATTTAAAGACCAAAATGAACAATAAAGGCATATTTCTTGTCTAAATGTTGTAATTTCATAACTGAAAATGCAAAAATTTTCGCTCCTAACGGGGCGAAAATTATAATACACTATGATAACAACATACATTATTATATCTATACACTAATAGTAACTTTAAGAGTAAATTTATATAAATGGTAGCCTCGTGTCCTCGAGTGTGCCCGCTGAAACATACCTTTAGTAAACCTTACATTTTTCATTTTCTTCTTTGCTTTCTAGCAGTATAAGAATATTCTTTATTGTTCGAACGATGCGATCACGTTTAAGCTTTACAGCTTTAAATTGCAAAGTGAAAGTGGCTCGCTCGTTCTGCCCGTACTTATAGTAAAATGAAAAGTTTTCATATAAGTTATTATCATAGTCCTTCGCAGTGATTTCTTTTACTATGTTTAATTCCTCAGAAATCTAATTTAAAATACTTTCTAAAAGCGACTTTTATACTCTGTTTTTACAAAAAGTCCCTACCGCGGGAGGGGGTGTCCCCCCTCCCACACCCTCCTCCCGCTCGGTCGCTTCGCTCTCTCGCCGAGGATCTCACACCATCACATTATTAATGTACTCCCGTATTTCCAACTGATTGTTTCAATATGTTAATTCCCTATATTCTCTATAAACGCGACTTTTATACTCTGTTTTTACAAAAAGTCCCTACCGTGGGAGGGGGTATTCCCCCCTCCCACACCCTCCCCCCGCTCGGTCGCTTCGCTCCCTCGCCGAGGATATCGCACCATCACATTATTATGTACTCCCGTATATGTCTAGTCCTTCGCACTGATTATTTTTCACTATGTTTAATTCCTTAGAAATTTGCTTTTAAATGGTCTATAAACGCGACTTTTGTACCCTGTTTTACAAAAGCTCCCTACAGTGGGGGGGGGGGGGGGGGGAGGGGGGAGGAAATCCCCTTTCCACACCCCCCCCCCCCCCCGCTCGCTCGCTTCGCTCCCGCGCCGAGGATCTCACATCGTCACATAGTGTGCCCCCGTTGAGATTTTGCCCCCCCCCCCCCATAAAAAAAACAAAAAAAACAGAAGTGTTCCGGCGCGCTTGTCTGTATAAGAAATAGAGAAACATTCCATGGCATGCCTACAACAGAAGGCAGAGTACAACATAGAATGAAGATGCTTCAAGCAAAAAAAAAAAAAAAAAAAAAAAGAAATTCATGTTCTGGATATGTTAATCAAGTCACTGATATTTAGCAACAAGCTATTATGTTTAACAAATCTTTTAAAGGAACCAATCGTGCGAATTGCACGGGACTGAGATGGTAAAGAATTCCATACGTCTGGGCCAGTGTGCCGAATTGATTTTTTAGCTAAACAAGTTCTGGGATTTATAAGATGAATATTGGAGGCATTTCTTGTAGGGTAGGAGTGGATTTGTTTATTGAGTTGGAAAATATTCATGAAATAAGAAGGTAAACACTGAATGTTGTAGCGAAACATGAAGGTAGCAGTCTGTAAAAAATTAATGTCATCAATTTTCAGAATTTTATGCTTTTGAAATATTGGGTCTGTGTGAGCTCTATAATCAGTTCCAGCACAAATACGCATGGCTTTCTTTTGGAGCAAAAATATTGAATTTGTACTGTATGAAGTTGCCCAGACAATGTTGCAATAATTTATATATGGCAAAACGAGTGAGTTATACAATACAAAAAGAGTTTCTACCGGAAGAAAATACCGTAATTTACGTAGAACACCAATATTGCGTGCAACAGGATTTGATATATGTCTGACATGATCAGACCAATTTGAATATTCATTAATAACAACACCCAAAAATTTTATACATGATTTTTGTTCAATTGCAATATCATCTATAAGTAACACATTATTTTCTGGATCATGATTTGTTCTTCTATGACCTTTAAAATGAATAAAACTCGTTTTCGACAAGTTGAGAGATAACACGTTGCTCCGGAACCAACGTGACAATTTCGGTAGTTCAGTATTCAGTTTCGAAATAAGACTATTGTAATCAGTATGGGAAAAGAATACATTGGTATCATCGGCAAAGAGAATATATTGCAATGAATCTGACATATTAACCAAATCATTTACATATATCAGGAATAAAAGCGGGCCTAAAATGGATCCTTGGGGGACACCACATGTTAACGGAAGCAAAGTAGATGAATGAGAATCGTGAACAGTATATTGATATCTATTTGATAAGTAGCTAAGAAACCAATCAAGGGCGACGCCCCGTACACCATAATACTGCAATTTGGAAAGTAAGATACCATGATCTAGAGTATCGAACTTTGCTTTCTTTAAAACCTATGGTGTCACATTGCATTACAAAACCAACATGCATGCCGGGGAGATTGTTATTTTTTAGTTTAAATGCCAAGTTCTGGGGAAGCATTAACTATCAGTGTCTATATCATCCAGAGAGATATCATCTTAACATGTAAGCCATCAAAACTGGAGTCCTAACCCATAGTGAACTCATTAATAAAAATTTGACAGATGAATGTAAGAGTGACTTTTCACTTTTAAGGAACTGATTCACCCTTGGGTCTATAATACCAGAACAAAAATATTTTTCATATACACCACTTTGCTCAAAGGTCTACACATGAGAGCTGTAATGTGGGCCTATAAATCACATAAGCCCTACGGAGCGGATTGATAAGTCGTCATGTTTCGAGAAAACAAATAAGATTCAGATTCAGATTCAGGTGATTCATCTTTATTGATCTATGATAGAACAGAGAAATTATTTTATTGACAATATTGATTTATTGAAAATTGTACTGCAACACAAAAACATCTCACACCACAGTCAGGCTTAGGCCTACTTGTTTCCACATATGACAGTTACAATGAACATTATGAACATAGATAAATCAACTAGAAATGTCAATATGCCTCCGGTTGTGTCACATTATTTTCCAAGCAAGTTCACATTCCCATCCTAAAAAAAAAAAACAACAACAACAGCAACGACGACAACAACATCAACAACAACAAAATGATATTGGAATGTAAAGTGAAAACTAAAAAATTCAAACCTTTTTTGTTGGTAATTTCTAAAATTACACAAGAAAAACAAAACAAATGCGTGTATATAGGCCTAATGAATTTCACATATACTGCATAGACCTTATTTTCATTTTTGTAGCAGCAAAATAGGGGTCAATACCTTTATCATGCTTGGGTAAGTAACAAGTCGAGGAAAGATGCATGTGTGATTATACTAGTATTTAAAAATAAAGGCATATAATAAGGCGGCTTTCAAAACCTTTGTTGAGTTTACATTATTATCAAGCATTATGAAGGCCTGACATCATGACACGGTACACTTCAGTTGTGAGTTTATGCAACACTTTAAACACCAAGCACTACTTATAGTATCGATGAGTAAAACTATCTAACGTGATATCAATGATAAGTGTCAGCACACTGCAAAAAGTCCGGTGTTAAATATGAAGCACCGAGCTGGTGTTAAATTTCCGGTGCTCATTCATGGTGTTAGATTAACACCTCCGGGTGTCATTTCAAAATATAAAATTGTGTTGTTGTTGTTGTTTTTTTTTTTTGATATAGTTTCTTAGTTACTGAATTTCTTGTTAATTCTGAATTTCAATAAGACGATGAAGAATTTTCCGATAAAGTACTTGATTTAAAAAAAAAAAAAAATGTGTAAACACATTTACACCACAGTAACACCAGTTGGTGTGGTCTCCTATTGAAGCTGGACGGGTGTTATACCATTGAAATTAACACCACCAATATCAAATCAACACCATGCGGTGTCATTAATGAATTAACTCTAGCGCAGTGTCAAAAATATCAGTGTCAAACTAACACCACGAAGTGCCAGGTGAAAACTTATTAACACCGTCACAATACATTTTGTACACCTGTGGGTGTGGTCCTCTATTGAAGATCGATCGGTGTTAGATTTAACGTCCATGGTGTTAAATCTAACACCGATGTTTTTACAGTGCAGTTACGTAACTTGGACGTCTTCTGCTAACCTGTCGACTAGTTGGGCCTCCTTGTACAATGTACTAGTAACTTCCTTCCAGCACTCTGACATCCGCGTTCGGCATTGGCAATGGTAACAGCGCACGGTTTACCATTCGCCTCGTACTAAATCAATGAAATTCACCGGCCGGTGCATGACAACTTCATGGGTGTATGTATTGGAGGTATCTTTCAAAGATCATCGGAGCGTGCAGCAGTAGTGGCGCAGCTCTCATGCGCTTGCTCACCTGCCGCTAGCTCGCTAATGGACAGTGGTAAAGGCTTGCTACGCATGATCATCACATTCCGCTGGTTCTGGATGGGTATGGGGTGACCGTGTGTGAGCCATTCTGGAGGTCGTCTGTATCACCGGTGCATTGAGAACGTGGTAAGAATGAAAACATGTTTGTTCGTTTCAATTTCTATACCGAAGTAAACCCATCGTATTCACCGCATACGGACTTTATTCGTCTTAAATTTCCAAGGTCGATGCAACCCGGTGTTTTAGGGCACTCTGTAACATTCGCCACAAAGATGTCATACAATGATCATGAATGTGTCTGTGTGTGTTCATGGTCCCATGTGTGACAAATTGTGTCTGTTTTGTGTTTCACCTTTTTTTTAAGATTCTCTGTCTTAACTCTTTAGGCCCTATGCTATGGCCTACTAGTTAAAAAGCATGCGGAACTATAAAACGTTTGCCCATTCAAGATCTGAAAGACTTTGTCATCAGCTCTCTAACTGACTGTGGTACACGTATCTTTATATGTCAGAACTCCAGAAGGCAAAAAGAATGGTGCTTATGTAGTTTCGTCCTCCACCAGCACTCTCATACATACACAGTAGAACTTATGTATTTTATGTCATGTAGACGTTTCTAGTCATAGACAGACATAGCATACAAGTCTCATAGTCTTAATATGTCATACTTGTACATATACTTTATGCGGCAACAAACCCTAAGGCCTAACCCTAACCCAGGAGAGCTGCAATGTGCACGTTTGCATTTGATAAGACTCACTTAGAAGTACGAATATTCATGAGTACAGAAAGAATACCCCCAACAAAAGTCAAATTTAGGCAGTGTGTAAAATATTGAGTATTAAAAGTTTACTGTTGTTTGAATATGTTGATCAAAACAATGATTTGAGCATTGTTAACCTGTTGAGGACGAGTCCCGAGAATACTCGGGCAGGTGTCTATGGGATATGCGTGTTGTAGCAAAATCAGTCCGTCGATCCTCAACGGGATAAGTACATTAGCTTATTATACATGTATGTATGCCGGTACGTGTTACTTTTTGCTAGTATTATGCTTCTTTTTTCTTTTCTTTTTTTATTTACGTTGTATATCGAAGCTTTCATACTGTCGATAACATGATTAAAACACAAAAACTCTGTGACTTCGTGTGTATAAAATGCTACAGATTATCTTCCAGTTTTGCTGACTGAACCCTGTTTGGAAATCAAACAGTCACCAAGCCGCCATGCAGCAAATCTCTAGTGTTTAAATGAAACAGATTCTTATCAAGCTGAAGATGCGTACAGTACAACAAATGTACATAGACCCATGTATGTAGATCCATGTGATGATAGTAATGTTGATGATAATAGCAATAAGAAGGATGATTTTATATTAAGTAAACATTAGTTTTGTTATGATCACCATTGCGATTATTAGTAGTATTATTTCCATTGTTATTATTACCATTATTGTACAATGCTACTACATGATGAGTATTGTGTATTATCATATTAAAAAGCACAAGATTTTTTTTTTCTTTTTAGTGACTTTTATGTAATGGTTTTGCACTTAATAAAACAGATCTTTGTATATGGCTCACACCTCAGTACCATACAACATGTAAAATATAGAAATCAGAATTGACAATCTATGACAAGGTCCCTGCCAGAATATTCTGTCATTAAATACGCAGACACCTGCAAGTAGAAGAGTCTTGTGAGGGGGCACTGAATGCAAAAAGCTGTCTCACCATGCCAAGTTTCACTAACAGACAAGGTACAAACTACACTGACGATGTGACAGACCGAAGCAGCATTCAACACTGTGCATACATACAAGATACATGTATGTACATTGTATGTACATGTACATGTAAAGACAAAACTCTGTGTTTCATTATAATGTATGTTCTGTATGTGTGTATTTATTCATTTAGTTGTTCATTCATGTATTATCCACTGAATTATTCCTTTGCTTACTGTTTAAACCATTATTACATGTAAGTTCATAAACTATTTTCTGTTATTCATACAGCTCCAGTGACCTGCGCTAAATAAGCATGTTTTCCTTTTCTGTAGGGGCCACATTAAATATACTGTACACATATACATGTGTACACTGTATGTAATAAATGATGTGATCTGTATGAATGATAAAAGGATTCGTTAGCAGTTTGAAAAACAAAGGAAAATGGGACTGAAAGTATAACTACATGCACCCATGTTTAGGTTGGCCTGTGGAATAAAGTCAAAGAAGAAAATGGCAAGTGTTTTATTAAAGTTGGACCCAAAATAAGAAATACATGGAATTTGAAGGTTTCAGCTGTTTGTTTTCATTTCCTTCAAAACAATGCTCCGTATTAATATTGTAGAGGTTGCAGGTAGAAAGCAGGCATACATGGTGGTAATATGCAAATCAGATTGCGATGATGTCATGGTCTTGAATTTCCAATAGACCATTGCTGTAATGCAATATGTTACAATTCATGGTGTTTCTTTTCCTTCATCCAAGTTAGAAAAGATTTACCTGCACTTTCCAGTAACCATTTAGTAATTAGCATAATGTGCATATTTGTACAAATGGCCTTTCATTTTCTTATCCAGATATGCACTCCACTCATTTTCAGAGAGACATAATACATAAGCTTGCCCAAAATTTATGTTCAAAGTCATGTTAAAACAAACAATATGTTCAAACAAAGTACAGTTGTAACAGTAGACCAGGATGATCAGAATGGTCTGTCAATGTACTCCTGGGAAAGCATCCATTTCATTGCTTTACTTTGAATGCATCAACAAACTTTATTGCCACATTACACACATAAATAGACTTTAATGACATGTTGTTGCTGCCTGGTGGCATGTGCTGGCAAGTACCATTTAAAAGGATCTCAGGATTACCCCAAGGTAATTGTTTTATTGCAAATGCTCATCTCAGTTAATTTGAAACGAATGTACATGTTTGAAAGTGCATACAGGGTATGACCTTTTCTTTTCATGTTCAAAGTACAATGTAGAGCTATGAACTACAGTTGTAGCTTATCAATTAAGTTTCTTATTACCAGGAAAGCATACCATCAAGTTTCTTATTAAACCAGGAAAACATATTAAGTTTATTATTACCAGACCTGTATTAAAGCAAGAATTAACTTTGCGGTCATCAGTTGTTGATGGTAGGGCAAGCCTCCAACAAGCTGTGTGGTTGTTCAGGTTATCTTCCATGAGCAAAGCTTGCATAGAATTTGAATACATTATATCAGAAATGGTCTGTTAGCCTGCACTCTAGTCTCCACTTACATGTAATTTCCTTATTTGACATGTCAGAAAAAAAGAGAAATATTTGATCTTTTACATCGCTTTATAATGCAGAAATCTAGCAGTGATAATATGTGTTACCTAAATTTACCTTAAATAAAAGTTTTTATGATACACTGTGTACTTTTGTAGCATGGCCCCATGGTGTGAGTGCACATGTGAGTGTAGGTTTCAAGAGGCTGCCCTGGGGTTTATACCTGAAAACTACAGGTTAAATTATTCAAATGCAGACAGTGAAACATTTATGAGAAAGGGCTCTGGGTCCATAAGACCATACTATGGTGACACTGGACATGGATTGGACCAGGGTAAATTTTACTGTATTGTAGTGTGTGCATGTGTGTGTATGTGTGTATGTGTGTGTGTGTGTGGGGGGGGGGGGGGGGGTCATCTTGACATGAACAGAATACACTTGTACATCTCTATGCTTTTGTGCACAAATGAAAGAGAGAGTTTTCGAGTTGACATCGTCTCTGTTTGATTTGCTAAAGATTTAGTATGGTCTGATTTTACGTCAGTATTGTCTGGGGCATTTTTTTTTTTCTTTTTAAATAGGGTGCCATTTTTTTTTCTCTTTGCTTTTTCTATTTAAAACAACATCAAAATCTCCACTAATTTGCATATTTTGTAATTGCTTGCGTCTGAACAGGGGGACTTGACTTCTTCATCAGCATTCGTTGTTTATAGCATTAGGCAGAGATGTGATTAGGAAAAAATTCTTTGAATACCAGAAAATTTGTAATGTGAAATGTTTCCTGTTCTTACAAAGTATGTTCATGTCTGTATGTGTTTAATTGTATTTTTCAGTTCATTCTTTATGGTGTGGGATTGAACAATAGGTGTGTTTGTTGTTGTTTTGGTTTTTTACTGTTATGAAATAATGTTTATAACAAGTGTCATGCTTCAAAGTACCTGGACATTCATGAATAATGGGTTTGTTTTGTTTGTACACTTACTGCTGTTCACACCGATAGTGTGCCGTAACTCCTAAGGACAAGAGAGTGATTGCTCAGGTATTTGCGTAGCCAACACATGCTAGTGCATTGTGACAGAGGTGAGGTGCTGATCTGTAGGCTAGCTCTTTGTGAGTCATGATTGCATGTAGGTGATGATTAATTTGATTGAGTCTTGTCAGTCGCCAACCACCAAGGACAGGGCACAGTCTATATTCCGACACAACTATGCATGATCCTACAGAGTAACAGGGACTACTTGTAAACATTGTACATGTACACTGTACCAGGTACCTGTAATGTGATGTGTACTGTATGCTGGCATATATCACATGCACAGTGTCTGTCAGAGAACAGCATTTATCCTGTGCGCAAGTGCTGTCTACATACAGATGTACATTGGTTCTTTGAATTTAACCAGCCGTACTAACCCTTCCCTACCCCAGTCCTTGGAATTGTTCTGTTTTGTAAAGAAAAAAAAACAAAAAACAAAAACAGAAACTAAAACTCATCAAACAACAACAATAACAACAAGACCTAAATACACAAACAAACAAAAATGACAACAAGCAAACACAAAAACAAATGCTAAAACAAAACAACCAAGCAAGCAAATAAAGAATAGATAAATACAGCTGTACATGTAAACCTTCAACTGTAGTGGGTGTGTAGTTCTACTACTTACATCCACTTTTCACACATGTTTGAATGTGCCTGTTTTCTATTTCATTCATTTCTATTTCTGTCATTCTAACTATTTTTCCACCAATTATTGTGTGCTCTGTTTGTGGCCACCACTATACAGTATGTTAAAGTATTATAATTTACACAAACAGTGGTATTTTGGAAGTGCATCTTAATTTTTATACCCCCGCCACACAGAGTGTAGAGTATAGGAACAGGACATTTCCACCTCCCTGATAGGAATCACCGTGATGTTGGTCGGGCGGGCGGTCGGTCTGTTGCAAAATCTTGCGTCGCGAACTCCTATAGTTTTGAAGCAATTGAATTATGAAACTTAGGGTAAACGATGATATTGAGGTATAGATGTGCAAGACATGTTTTTTGTGTTTGTCGGACAACGCGTTGCCATGGTAACCATGATTTTACCAAAACCTTGTGGATTGAATAACTTCCATAGTATTTGAGCAATCAATTTCAAAATTGGTATCTATGATGATCTATAGGTGTAGTTATGCTAGACACTCTTTGTGTTTGTACTTGACAAAGCATTGCCATGGTAACTGCATGTTTTCTTTGAAATCTTGTGGAGTGAACAACTTCCACAGTTTTGAAGCAATTGAAATCAAATTTGGTAGGCATTATGGCCTTGAGGCATAGATGTGGAACACATAATTTTTGTGTTTGTCGGACAAAGCGTTGCCATGGTAACCATAATTTTACCAAAACCTTGTGGATGGAATAACTTCCACATCATTCAAGTAATTAAGGTCAAATTTAGTAAGTATGATGATCGGGAGGTGTAGTTATGCAAGACACCAATGTGTTAATATAAGAAAAATGTGTTGCCATGGTAACTGCTCATTTTTGTATCAAATTGAACCGTTTAATCTATGAAGGTGAAATTTGTTGTGTATGATGGTCTTTAAGTGTAGTTTTGCAAAATGTCCTTTGTATTTGTATCGGACAATGCGTTGCCATGGTAAACGCATGTTGTTGGTTTTTTTTTAAATCCTGTGGAGTGAACTTCTTCCACAGTTTTCAAGCAATTGAAACCAAATTTGGTAGGCATTATGGCCCTGAGGTATAGATGTGGAACACGTAATTTTTGTGTTTGTCACACAAACCGTTGCCATGGTAACCACAATTTTACCAAAACCTTGCAGATCGAATAACTTTTCCATCATTCAAGCGATTAAAGTCAAATTTAGTATGTATCATGATCTAGAAGTGTAGTTTTGCAAGACACCAATGTGTTAGTTTAAGGAAAATGCGTCGCCATGATAACCACTCATTTTTTGTATCGAAATAAACCATTCAAGCCATGAAGATCAAATTTGGTGTGTATGATGGTCTTTAAGTGTAGTGATGCTGGGGGAAAGCATGTTTCCATTTGCTGTAAGTTTATACTCAGTGTCAACTCTGTAATTGTACAGTAAACTAAGATTATTCTGTTTCCAATTCGACAAGTGCACAAATTTGGTACAATTAACGTCATTGCCCTCATGACATCACATACTATAAAGCAACACTAGGGGCGGAGGTATTAATCACCTTCAGTGATAATTCTAGTTGTATTTGTGTGTGTGTGTCTGTGTGTTGTTTGCAACACTTACATTTATTTCTGTTTGAATGTTCCTTGCCACTGCACCCCCCCCCCCCCAACAGTGCAGACACATACACACAGTGTCACCCACACTGCCAGACATCATGGGGCTGTTTGTCATTGCGGTCATCATCCTTCTGGTCATCTACTTTGCCATCAGGGTGCTGAACCTTCTGGACCAACCAGCCGCGCCCACGTTACACTACAAGGACACCCAATACAACCACAGCCTTCTCTCGCTCTGTTCCATCCTCACCAAACCGTGAGTATAGGGGTGCACACTTACACCCATCCTCCATTCCCCCCCCCCCACCACCACACTTTAGGCAGTACCCCTCCCTCCTTGTTTTTTTTTTTTTCTTTTTTTTTTCGGGGGGGGGGGGGGGGGGGTTGGGACATGATTTATAGAGCTGCCAAGTCTCTGTGATTGTTCAGAAGGCTTCCTCGAAAATTAAACATCTATTCATGTCATGACATGAATATGAAATGGCCTTCCTGGTATGGGTACAAATTTTGCACAGTTAGATGCATAAATCACAAATGTCTCCCAGATTCAGCTCATTGTCCCTCTCCTTCATCTACACCAGCACAAAATGTGTGTAAGACTACACATATTTTTCGTTACTGTCATGACATACAGTACAGCCCCCATACCACTGGACTCGTGGTCCATGCACAATGTACAAAGACTGGACAAAAAGTAAGATAAAATAAACAAGCCACCATCAGCTCTAGTCGTGGCTTCTACAGGGTGTTCAGATGAAAAAAAAAAAATACTAGAACGGTATAGCTATGCGATGAATTTATACGTCTGAACGCTGACTAACGAAATGACGTGTAATGCAACATTGGTTAGAGCATCGTTTTGAACTAGAACTCAATGAATCAGCATTCCATCGAATGTTCATTGTGCCTCTGAACGTATGGCGACCATAGAATGGTACATGTATAACTGGGCAGGGCTTAATGGGAGCCCGCACGAAAAGTGACTCCAATAGCGTCAGTCATGACCATAGCAGCATGCGCAGTGGGAAATTGCACATCTATATGGCGTTTTCCAGAAAGGTCAAGATTAGCGTCTGAATGGTCTGTCGGCTATGTATATGATGATTCTTTATACGTTGTTTCTTTATCAAGTTTTGGTATAAACTGGCTTGCGTCTGAACAGGGGGTTAATCATCATCATCTCTTTCTCTGGCCTCGCCCACCTTGTGGACAATGATGCTGTGTGGGAAGGACAGAGCTACACAAAAGCTGTATTCATGTTATTCTGTAGCTTGGATACATGAATACCCTAATCTATTGACTAAGAATCAGGATCAGCAGTGTTAAACAGCCCAACCCTCAATATTAACCTTCTTCCTAGCCACACTCACCACTGGAACCACCGAGAAGAATTAAGTTCTCACAGTTAATTACCAAATGCTACTTCCCTTCCATCTGGCATCATTTGAAAGTAATGTACATGTAGTCTTGTGGTTTGTATCTTTGAAACTAGATTCATGTGCAGTGTTATAAGGATTTATTTCCTTCCTGTGCAAGCAACCCTTTCATATTTCTTTTCTTGTTGTCCCTGCGTTCACATTGTCCCCCGCGCCGCGAGGAAAGTCCCGAGCTGTGGGACTTTCTCCTCCAAAACCATAATGTGAACGCTCGCTGGGACTTGTCCCCTCATCCCCGCGAATCAAGTCGGGTACGGGGACAAGATTTGGAGGGGAGAGTGACCTTGGGGCGAAATTGATAGTGTCCAGCTGTGGTCATCAAATGTGCGCATGCGCTATGCCTGGCAGAGCTCGCCCCAAGCCCCAATTGCCCCAACAGCTCGGGGACGATGTGAACGGTCAGTCGTAAAAAAGATAAGATCTCTTGAGGCTGTCCCCGCGGCGCGGGGGACAATGTGAACGCGGGGTGTGTGTAGTAGCAGTTTTGTAAATTCATGATGTCAGAATTACAGGTGAAGGCAGCTGGTGTATCACTAGCCTTTTGTCAAGGCCCTCTCGCTGTATGGTGAAGAGAGCCCAGCTGAGTGGGGTTGCGCGAGGGCCTTTTGAGATCTGCTTCGCATCCTTTTGTTAGCCCTTTGAATTACCGACTTTTGCTCCCCGATTTCGGGAGCAAAAGTCGGGGTCCAATCAGCGTGTCTGTCTGCTCGAACCCGATTTGAATAGAGCGAATGCACGTCGCTGCCGCAGACCTCACAGAACTCTACACACAGAGTGTGTAGAGTTCCGTGGCAGACCTCCTCGGGTGGTCAGTGATGCATGCGAACAGGCATGACCACCAAGGCTGAGGATGCGGGGAGCGCGCCATTCCATTGGTTGACCGGAAGCCATTAAAATGAGTATTCAGAAGGGTTCACGTGTCATGAATAATAATGTGTGAAGCAGATCTCAAAAGGCCCTCGCGCTGGCGCGCTCGGCTGGGCTCGCTTCGCTCGCCCATTACAGCGAGAGGGCCTTGACAAAAGGCTAGTGTATCACATATCATATACAAAAAGGGTTGCTCATGCAAAATGTTTTCAGCTTGTACAAAAATAGATGCTTTCAAGTAGGTAGAATTTTTTTTTTTTTTTGAGTGATTGTGTTTATGATATCACACACTGAATGTTACATGATACATTGAACTACATGTACGTATTAAGTGAACATTCTTTGTCATATGCACATGTGAATCTACATGTACATGTACTTGTATCCCGAGTTTACATGTACAGTACATGTACACACTCTGTCTGGTATCATGGATATGTACACTATACACGTGTATATGTGGAATGACTCTTGCCAATGAGTTTTGTTATTAACTTACGCTTGATAGGCCTAGAGTATAGGCCTACTACAAAGATGTTGTGAAGATTGCACATGAACCCTAACTACATGTGTTTGCTATAAAAAGAAAAAAGTACCCTAAGTACATGTAGCTTCCGGGATGTATATCATTTACTGCTACACGTACTGTAAGATTAGTAGGCCCTAATGCTGCCCTTGATATAAATTGTGACAGGAACATATGTTTCCTAAGTGTTTTAATCAAGTACAGTAAGTTTATCCCATTTACATTTTGCTTTGAGTGAAAACACCTTTGGTGCAGTGTTATATGTACAAAATGCAGTATACCTGTATCAATATTATAATTACAGTGTATGTCATCACCAATCCAGCAATACCAGCAGCAACAACTTGACACTGCCTATCAAAAAAGGGAAAATTTAATTAAAGGACAAGTTCACCTTCATAAACATAAGGATTGAGAGAATGTAGCAATATTAGTAGAACACATCATTGAAAGTTTGAGGAAAATCGGACAATCAGTTCAACAGTTATGAATTTTTGAAGTTTTCGTGCAGTAATCGCTGGATGAGAAGACTACTGCAGTGTATGAATAACTTAGATGTCACATGCGTACAACAATATAAGGAAAATATAAAGAGATTTTCACAAAAATTAATATTTTGAAAAAAGTACACATTCCCTTGACTCGTTACCGACATATGTTATGGGTAATATTATTCCCCCTGCCCTTAGAAAGAGGCAAATCAAGTGCTCTTTTATTATGCGAAAAAAGTGAAAATATGTTAAATTTTCCTTACATTATCTTCATACTGTTGTACGCATATGACTCATTTAAGCTATAGTAGTCTCCTCATACAGCGGTTCCAACACAAAAATTTTAAAAATTCATAACTTTTGCATCGATTGTCCAATTTTCCTCAAACTTTCAATGATGTGTTCTACTAATATTGCTGCATTCTCTCAATCCTTATGTTTATGAAGGTGAACTTGTCCTTTAACAGTCATACATACAGTTGTACTTCATGGCAGTCATGTTTCATACAGTGTACATGTACATCATACCATATGACCTCACAGTTGTACTTTATCATGTACTGCATCATCAGTCATGGTGTTGTGCATGCTTACCATGTAGAATATAAAAGTAGCCTTGTAAAACAACTCATAATTGGTAATGGCTCATTCTATGCAGCGTGACTCTACAAATGAAATAATCTGTTGCAACAGCAAATATAGATGCATGTTATGTGGAGATATACAGCTGTACAAGTAATATTTATGTGCACAGTAGGGGAATAATGGTTTGCTTTGGAATATTGGTAGAAAGTCAAGGGAATGTGTCCTTTTCATTAAAAAAAATAAATAAATTTAGTGGGATTCTCTTTATTTTTGTGGATGGGTATATCGTCGTCCTCCATGATCTTGAACTGTTGTAGTCTTCTAATCCAGGGATAGCAATGCTGAAACTTTAATAAAAGTTCATAACTTTTGAAAGGAGTTTCCAATTTTCACTCATAATGTGTTCTAATACTTCTGCATTCACTCAATCCATGTTACTATAATTGGATTAATTTTGTAAAGAAAGAATTTTTCAAGTACCAGTTTCTTGGCATGTTTTTAGAACCCTTGAACAAACGTGTACATTGATTTAAATCAAACTTTACAGTATGTCCACAAAATTTTGATGATTTTGATTCGTGAGAAATGCATAGAAAAAAAGATCATTATGAAGCGCAGAAAATATTTGAATGTTTCAGCCACTTCTATCAATATGCAATTTTGGCATACCAGTACATGTTATGTAAGTGTACACATGTACAAATGTATTGCAATAATCTGTTGTATTCGACACTCTACATTAGTGCATCAATTTTCCTGGTTCATTGTAACACGGAAGGTTACACTGGTCGTTGAAAGGGAATGTGCAATTAACATGCCTCATTTGCTGTGTCAGACTGGGTCTATTTGATTAGGCTCACTTAATCTAGAAGTCAAATAAGGAGTGTCCGGCTGGAGACAGTCATTAACGGGAATGTATGGGGCTACATAAGCTTCAATAGTGCCCTGTTTCCAAAAGTGTGATAGCAATACATAGTACAATGTACATGACATAGCGTGCACATGTATTCTACACTCTGAACTTACAACAAGTGTATTTAGCAGTCAAGGAAATCTCTATATTGCACTTCAGCAACTATTGACTTAACTACTTATTAGAATACATGTATGGTACACATTATGTTCAAAGTTCTCACCTAAAATTAGCATCCATTACCCTCATAGAGTATGTACAATTTTACATGAATGAATCGTTCCTCATGCTACAGCAAATTGAGCATCATGCCGCGCTGAACACACATCGATATACATCCAGATATATTCCAACTAGATGTATCTAGTCATATTGGGATGATGTGCCATACACATCATTACCATCTATATAGGACGTTTTAGCGGTGCATTAAAAATGCGTATTGTAGTCCGCTCAATTTTTACCGTTCAATATCAGAGCATATTGAACGAAACGCATAGGCCAACGTATTAATTCCCCAAAGGCTATCGTTGTTACTTGCCGTTCAAGATCATACCATATTCAATTCTGTCTCGTCTATTGCGCGAGCGCTTGCTGAATGCGCAAACGCTTGCTACTGGTGCGCGTCGTTTTTGGTACAATTCACAAACGCGCAAGCATCTTGCTAGTTGTTTGTTTCATGTACGCAGTTTTAGGGGCTTCCCCTTTTCAGCGCTGGGATGTGACTGCCGAGTCAACTTCAAAGACGAATAGAAGCTGGGTAATTTTGTGCAGTTTACAAATGCTTGCTCTACTTGATTGTATAGATGATAGTAATTATATTGGATGGCCTTGATTCATGGAATACCCGGGAATATTGCATTCGTTAGGGCCAATATTGCACTCATCTTCGATTCGTGCAATATTCCGTGGTATCCCATTCATAGCCATCCAATATAATATAAATATGGTTGACTCTACTTACTAATTCAAAGGTCAATAAATGTGTGCATTGGAAGGGAAATGCAAAGAAGATGCTCAGCAGAATTAAACAGTTGATCAGCCAGAGCTCTGAAGTTGAGTCTGATACTGAAGTGCATTGTACAATTGTACTTCACCTTGTATTTTTGTATGAGTTTTATACCTTTGTATAATGTCTTTCGGATATTTCACAACTATTTTGCATATTGACAGAGCAGTATTCCGTGAAGCATTACTGCACAAACCTTATGACGTTGTTCTCAGTACATCCTGCAAGGGGTTAGTATTGTACTGCTAATAAACCGTTCCTGTGCCGAAACAGCAAGGAGGAACAGGATGAGGTGATAGCCTTTTAATATCCTGAAATCACTTGTAAATAAGAAGCACTCCGAGAATGCAAACTTCCACTAGGGCCATGGGGTCAATAATACTACAGAATGAAAATCCTGGAACCGGATAACCATAAAAAACTTATTGAACTGTTCCTTATACTGTACTCCAACTGCTCTATCCTGAAATTTTTTATCAAAATCTGCCAATAACTGTGGAAGTAATATTGCCAACAAACAAATGCACAAAGATGGACAGAAACTTTAAACTCCTCGGCAGAGGTAAAGAGTATACTTGTATTGTAACATCACACATTGATGTATCTCATGAATAAAACTCAAACTCATGAGTTCTGTTTGTAATCGCACTATCCAGGTATGTGCCTAACCGACTATGGGGTCACAATGCTCACATCCAGAGCTTCATCTATGCCAAGCTGGGGCGGTTTAATGCACCCCGCCCTGCTGGCACCCGCATCCGCCTGCCACGCCCAGATGGAGCTACTGTCACCTTTGACCTCTTTGAGCCAACAGCAGCCCACCCTCAAGCAGGTAAAGCACCTTGTTCCTATCAGATGTAGTGGTACAATGTATGTCCAGGATCTTGTTGGTAGGAGGGCCACTGTGGTTGTAGCCTTGTTTTTGTTTTTGTTTTTCCTTGTTTTGCACTTTTGAGAGAGAGAGAAGGAGAGATAAAGCGAGTTATCAGAGAAGAGCATAACTTGTGATATGGTTGGCATCACTGCATCAATCTAAACTTATCCTGACTTTTCATGGAAATACAGCTTGTGACTTTTTTTTTTAATGGGGAGGGGGGGGGGGATATTTTGTAGCTACATTATTGTACAAGTCTACCAGCAATTCATACATTTATCTTTATCATACTGTGTGTTTTATGTGTCTTTGTTCTCATATGCAAGAGATGCCAACAGTTACCGGCACTTCATTTTGCAATAGTTGCAATACTGTTTTCTGATTGTTTTACAACATATGTCTCTTTAAATAGAGGAAAGGTAAAAATACTGTTTTTCCACCAAAACATTAAGCCTTTCTTGTTTTCAAAATACTGCAATGCTCATTATAGGGTTGGCATCCCTGTATATACCAGGTGGATTTATGCACTCATCTGTCTCTGTCTTGTTACTATATATATTAAAATATATTTCAATGTCTTTCTGTCCACCTGTGTATCTTTATATATGTTTGTCTGTACCTCTGTTTGTCTTTGTATTTGTCTGCCTGTCTATCTTTCTTTGCTCATCTTGGTCTGTCCTTATTGTGATCACTCAATTATGTCTATGAAACAAAACTTCGCTTTGGGCAAAAGCATTAAGTTACTGTCATACCAGACAATAGGGAGCTTTAGATTTTCGACGCGCGGACGTTCAAAGAGAAAAAAACATGGTCTGAGCGTGCGCAGTAACTTGATCCGCGCTACTGCGCACGCTCAGATCATGTTTTTTTTCTCTTTGAACGTCCGCGCGTCTAAAATCTAAAGCTCCCTAATATTTAACTCATATATTGAATAATTTGTCAGATCTTTGCCACAGAACATGTATACCTGAAAATGACATGTAATACTATGATTTGTAGGATTGAAGTACATCATAAAAACCATCTCCTCTTTTTCTCTCCCCTAGCCGAAATCACCCTGTGTGTGTGTCCAGGCATAGCCAACCATTCAGAGAAGGCCTATGTCAGAACCTTCGTCCAACACTCCATGTATCATGGCTTCCGTGTGGCCGTCCTCAACCACCTTGGTGCCCTGCCAGAAGTACCCCTGACCTCCCCGAGGATATTCACCTATGGTAAGGGGGGAAAGGCATGTTTTTTGTTTGTTTGTTTGTTTGTTGCTCTTGCTTTTGGGATGTTGTGTGTGTGTGTTTTTTATTTTAATTCTTCTGCCACGAAGTGCTGCTAGAGGCATTATGTTTTCTGGTTATAGTAGTAGGTAAGTAGTAGTAGTAGTAGTAGTAGTAGTAGTAGTAGTAGTAGTAGTAGTAGTAGTAGTAGTAGTAGTAGTAGTAGTAGTAGTAGTAGTAGTAGTAGTAGTAGTAGTAGTAGTAGTGGTAGAAGTGGTGCTAGTAGTAGTGGTTACAGTACAAGTAGTAGTCAGGGCCAGCACTGCATTTTTAAAAGGGGGGGGGGGGGGGGCAGTTTCTATTTCTGGCACCACTTCCGGGTTTCATCAGCTGACAAGCAACACACCCAAAAATAGGCCTTCAGCGCAATTTTCTGGTGCCACTTCCAGGTAGTAGTAGTAAGTTAAATAGTAATGCAAGAATTAACTAAATGATGACCCATCATTTAGTTTATTCCGTTTTTGTTATCCAACCAACATGAATTATTTTTATGCCTCCGCCACGAAGTGTCGCCGGAGGCATTATGTTTTCGGATTGTCCATCCGTCCATCCGTCCTTCCTTCCGTAATCAATTTTCTGGACAGCGTATCTAAAAAACTGCTAAAGGTATCTTAATGAAACTTGGCATGTATATGTATGAGTGGGCGAAGTTGTGCCTATCAACTTTTGGGTGCACATGCTCAAGGTCAAAAGGTCAAGGTCAAATGCTCAAAATTTCACTATTTCCCCTATATCTATGCAATGCGGGGAGGTGTTTTCTTGAAACTTGGTGTATACATGAACTACCAAATAAAGATTCCCCAGAGAGAGCTTTGGGTTATAAGGTCAAAGGTCAAGGGTGAAAGGTCAAATGAAAATGTTAAAATTAAACTTTTTTCTCCATATCTCAAATATTTCAAGGTATCTTCATGGAACTTAGTATCACATGCATGTATTGACTGGCAGTGATCATGTAGGGAATTTAGGGGTCATGGGTCAAAGGTCATGGGTTAAAGGTCAAGGTCAACTCATCAAAATGTCATTATTTCTCTCTTATCTATGCAATGCCTGCAGGATTTTTTGTTGAAACTTAGTGTATGCATGTATTACTCAATACAGATTCTCTTGGAAGTTTCTTGCCCAAAGGTCAAAAGGTCAAAGGTCAAGTGAAAGTGCTAAATTTCACTTCTTCTTTAAACTTATACAAGGGTCAAATGTTGGGTACTAATCCTTAAATCCCACAAATACCTGCACTCTTAGACAGTGTAGCCATTCATCCAAATAAACCTACAGTTGTAGTTCAAGGAAAGTGTGACAAACCTGTCATTTTAATATTTTGCCAGTTACGTGAAACTGTCATCACAGATTGTCAAGACATTTTGCTATAGACCTATTCGGAGAACCATGCATTATGGCGGAGGCATACCAGTCGCCATAGCGACATTTCTAGTTGCATATTCAATCATCAGACACAATAAATGATAACAGTTTTCACTGAAGAGCCATCAGGTTCTGAAGTACAGTTTTGACTTATGTATTAATTTATATAATTTTTTTATAAAAAGAACATCATTTTTTTAGATGAATCTGTTATACAGAAGCTACACTTACAAAAACACAACAAAAAATGTGATGACTTCCACTGAAACTGAAATCAAACAAAAATTCTGTACGTGCCAAGGTGAGACGGGGGAGTACGCCGCCATGGTAGACTACATCAGGGAACACCACCCCAGCAGCAAGCTTGTTGCCATCGGCTTCAGCATGGGCGCCAACATCGTTGTCAAGTACGTTGGGGAGGAGCCCTCTCGGCAGGATGACCTGATGTGTTGCATCTCCGTCTGTCAGGGTTATGACGTCACAAAGTTAGTCTTCATATGGTTTCTGATTCAGTTGTGTTGTGTGATGTTCCTTTTTTTTTGGTGGTGGTGGTGGTGGTGGTGGTGTTTCCATTCCTGCCAGGTTAAAAGGTCACAAAGCTAGTCAATGGCTTCTGGTACTCTAGTTGTGATAATTTGCTCTTTGTGCAAACTGTTTTAGTGTTTAGCCATCTATTTTTATACAAATATATGAGTATAAGATTTCACAGATTAGCTAGTGATATCTAATCTTGGTGATGATATGTAGCATTTATTTGTTGCAGGAGGCAATGTTTGGGGGAGATATTGATTTGGTGAATGCTTTTCGCCTTACTAAAGTCACAATAATAAAAACACCACACAATATACCAGGTATATACCATATCGATTCCAGCATTACAATGTCACAAAGTGTATAATGGCTGCTAATGCTTCAGTTGTGATTTTTCTTGGGCACCGTTTATGTCTAGTCTTGTCTAGTGATGTCTCATAAAAACTATTGTCATTGTGTCATGATTGAGTTGTTGTTTATAATCATTATGATCAGCAATGTCACTTCCACTATCATAGGATTTTTTCATAAGCATTGTTTCTTCTTCTCCCTTATTTCTCCTACTTCGCTCCCTCCTCTTCTTCTTCTCTTGATCTTTGTTTCGTCAGAGCTTCCAAGGTCCTGCATGAGTGGGAGAGCATGCGGCGCTTCTACAACTTCATGATGACGTTGAACATGTTGCGGCAGCTGCGGCGCAACTTCGACATGCTGTTTGGGGAGGGCGCCAAGCTGTACTGGGAGGGGCGGGAAGAGACCCCGCCCTGCTACAACGTGGATAAGGTCTTCGGGGCCACCAGCCTAGTACACTTGGACGAGGAGTTGACGAGGTAAAGATGACATGAGTTGGGAATTGATAGATATTAGGGAGCTTTAGATTTGCGATGTGGACATTCGAGAAGAAGATTGCATTTGACGTTCTGCGTCGTGTTGAAAGGAGCTTTAGATTATATGAGGACGCAACCTATGAAAAATTAAATGGTGCCCAAATGATCAGTGCATCAAGTGGCTCTCTGCGGCGTGAATCGGGCAGACATAAAACTAGCCCAGATCACGAAGTGAAAACTTAAGACGACGCGAGCTATAAATAGATCAATTTTGATAATGATTTTGCGCATGCTCAGAACAGGCTCCTGTGAATGACCTTTGTCATGAAAATCTAAAGCTCCCTATTGTGGCATTGATAACATCCAGACATTGGTAATCATTTCAAGTACAGCAGTAGAGTGAGCAATGATATAACTTTTAATGATAGATGTAGGAGAACATGAAGACAACAGTGGTGCAAAAATAATGATTTATTTGAAAGTGCCATTTACCAGAATTTTAGAACAATAACTTTAATACTTCTATTTTTCAGTTTGTCTATGAAGGCCTCATGAAACCTTTCAATGACAATCTACTCACATGATAAACATCTCATTAATAATTTACTGGCATCTAGGGGCAATGTTATTTATTCAGTTTTGCACATTTATGCATCATGCTAATGAAACCCCAAACTCTGTCAACACTTTGTCTGTCATATGTATTGTATATGTTTTATTTAACCAAATTTTTCCCAACTTTCTGGTTTCCTATGCTGTGGTATGACTGTGAATCTAATCTTACACTTCAATCAGAAATTGTCTTTCATTTCTCAATAATTTGTGTTTGTTCGTATACCTCCTCCACAAAGTGTCACCAGAGCTATTATGTTTTCTGGTTGTCCGTCCTTCCATCCGTCTGTCTTTCCGTTTGTAATCAATTTTGTGGACAGCATAACTAGGAAACTATTTGAGGTATCCCAATGAAACTTGGCATGATTATGTATGAGTGGGTGAAGTTGTGCCCATGTACTTTTGGGTGCACATGCTCAAGGTCAGAGCTCAAAGGCCAAGGTCAAATGCTCAAGATTTCACTATTTCCCCCGTATCTATGCAATGCCTGAAGGTATTTTCATAAAACTTAGTGTATGCATGAACTATCCAATAAAGATTCTCTAGAGAGAGTTTCGGGTCATAAGGTCGAGGTCAAAGGTCAAGTGAAAATGTTAGAATTTCACTGTTTTTCTCCATTTCTTGGAAATGGTTCAAGGTACATGTATTTTCATGAAATGTAGTACATATGCATAGGCAGTGGTTATCTAGGGAATTTTGGATCATGGGTCGAAGGTCAGGGGTCAAAGGTCAAGTTCAACTTCTCAAAATTTCACATTTTCCCCTCATGTTTATGCAATGCCTCCAAGATTTTTCTTTAACCCTAACTAGGCCGGGCTAGGGGGGGGGGGGGGGCCTACCCAGGCCCCCCCCCCTCCAGATCTCGGCCGTCGACCGCGCGATCGCGGCGAAAATTGGCACACACATTGCCTATGATGTAATCTAAAATACCATGAACTTAATATTTCAAAAAAAATCATCATTTATGCTAAATTATGCTAATTTATGCATGATGATGCATAAAATCAGACTAATTGGTATAAATCACAAAATAAAGCTCAAAACAGGCACATTTCTTGTGTAAATATTCTTTTTAGTGTCCTTAGCAAATGTAATAAAAAAGAATTGTGATATCAGAAAAAATTCTTAAGTATTCTATTGTTTTTTGAATTTCTTATGTATTTCTTTGTTTTTTCGACTTTATGTTTTTCATTGTTTTTTCGATGAAATTTGTCCGCGACATCGCTCCGAACAAGAAAATATGTTATTCATTGATTTTAATCAATAAAACACCAAAATAATCATGCTTTTATGAAATTTGCCAGTAAGCACAGTTCGCATTGAATCGTACACGAATTAACGTTTTTGAGCAATTTTTGGTCTGACATGCATGTACATATTTATGCGTAACTTCGGAACCACGCGCCCGGGCGTCGCAAATTTGGTGTCAAAAGATGCGGGAGACTCGAAAGAAAAAAAATCATGAAACGTCGCGGCGATAGCTTTTTGCGATTGCGATACATCGCGCGGAACGTCGAGGGGGGGGGCCTCGGAGGCCCCCCCCCCCCCCCCCCCCCCCCCCCCCCCCCGGCCTAGTTAGGGTTAAACTTAGTGTTTGCATGTATTACCAAAATGAGATTCTCTGGGTAGTTTTTTGCCAAAAAGATCAAAAGGTCAAGTGAAAGTGCTAGACTTAACTTCTTCCTCCATATCTTGAAAGTGACTCCAGGTATCATAATTAAACTAAGTACATAGTACATATTTAGGCATTTTTTGCCTGATAGTGATTCCCTTTGGAATTTTAGGATCATAAGGTCAAAGGTCAGGGGGTCAGAGGCCAGTTTGAAATGCTTACAATTTGCTACATGTATTTCATACTAAAATTGCACTTTTTCTCTGTACCTCGAAAATTAAACTTGATATAAAAGGGTCAAAAGTCAAGCAAAAATCCTCAAATCCCCAAATACATGCTCTCAGAAAATATAGTCATTCATCCAATTAAACCTAGTTCAAGGAAAGTGAACATTCACCATACACTAGTTGTGACAAATGTGTCATTTTAATATTTTGCCAATTATGTGAAACTGTCCTCACACAGTGTCAAGACATACTATAGACCTATTAGGAGAATCATGCATTATGGCGGAGACGTACCGGTCGCCACAGCGACATTTCTAGTTATTTTATTTTTTGCACGTCACGACTTATACATTTGTAGCACAAATATAACAGCTCTATAGATATATATAATCTTTTGTACTCTTCGCGTCTTTTCAGGAAAATGGCTCGTCACAGTAGTCTCTCCGAATTTTACAAGGAGTGCAGTTCCTGTCAGTACTTATTCAAGGTTAGTACTGATTGAATTACCAATTTCCTCATAAATGTACTAAAAAATACCTTGCAGGAATGAATTTGTCATTGGACCAACGGAGCAGCAGTGAGCGGATGGTGAAAAAAAAAAAGAATAGTAGAATAATGAAGTTACTGCATTTGGTGTACACATATGTGAAAATAAGTGTTTGAAATTTTATGAGTGTGCATTATGCAGACAAAGTTATCTGTTTGACGGAGGACATACCAGTTCTAGACCCCTCTGTCATCTGGTCTTGCAAACAACAGAGTCTAGGACCCCCGTTTACAGTGCAGGGCTGGGCCGAGCCCAGCCTCAATTGCGGTACTCAGCCCCGCAATTCTGTCCGTTTACAGTGGAGGACTTGGCCTGGGCTTTTAATTCAAACCTTTTAATACTTTGTAGTAGTGCCGCTCTGCTTGTAAACAAACGATTATTACTGAGAGTGCGCCAGTCGCAATTTGGTACCGCATTTGGCCCAGTTTGCGTGAGAAAAGGCCGGGCCGAGCCTGGGCCGAGCTGCGGCCAAGACTGCCTCCTGAGCTTGGCCAAATGCGAGGCCGATTTTGGTACTGCATTTGGCCTTTTGTGCGTTTACAGTGAAATGAAGGCTGGGCTCGGCCGCAGCCGAGCGCGGCCCTTTCACTCACTGTAAATGTGGTCTTACTGGTATTCTTTCTACTAGGCTTTTAGCAAAGGTGCTGATAACCAAGTGCTAGAAAAAAAGCATTTGATGTCTTGTGGTTTATTATTTGAATATATCATATGTTGATATCTTTCACCTGCCCAGATCAAAATTCCTCTTTTAATGCTGAATTCGGGGGATGACGCCATCATTCCTGTCAGCCAGAACCACTCACCACGTGAGTACAGCCAGAGGTCGCCCTGCGCCGTCTACGCCGTCACCAAGCATGGCGGCCACCTGGGCTTCTTCGAGGGGGGATTCCTGCGGGCCAACACGGTGTCCTGGATGGATCGGGCCCTCATGCAATACATCGACGCCATCGTAGAGCTGGAGGGCTCGCACACAGTCAGTAACGGGGAAGCCCCGCACTGCAACGGCGCGACCAGTTAATGACGACTGCCCACATTTCGAGGTGACGAGAGGATACGTAGCATCTCGGATGATGGGTGGACCTTGGCTCGAACGCCCGGTGGTCTGAGGTAGTGTATCCTCATACTCGTACTTCCCTACAACGTTTCTCGTGGCCTGTTATTTTTCAACAAGTGTGTAATATTGATCATGTGCGCAAATCTATGAAAAAAAATTTATGGTAGTTATTTCACTCACAAACTGTTTGTTCGTTTGCCCACTTCCATGGCAAGGACAAGACATATTGTGAAAATCAGATTTCATACATTCAAATACATGTTTTTTCTTTTTATTTATGCATCATTTTGATTATTTATTCATTTTCTGTGTTGCCTACAGTAGCCGTGCAAAATTACATTTGTGCCCCCTTTTTTTCCAGTAAAGTCTTAAAGAGTCAGTGGTATTATAGGTCTGATAGTAATGTGAATTTTTTTTTTTTTTGGTTAAATTTGCACATTTACACATAAGACCCTTGCCTGCATACTTTTCCCAGTGTTGTGTGATAAGGAAGTAAAATGGATAAAAGCGTGTGAAAAAAAGTGAAAAATGGATGGTAACATTTATTCTTTGCTTCAATTTTTTATTTGCCATATGCAATTCTATGGCTGCGATTAGTCATTGTCATAATCAGGTGATGGATACTATTTAAAATATGATGTCATCGTCTTGAATACCTTCAACTTATACCCAATCACATCCAACTGTGCAGATGTATTTGTAACTTGCCTCATTTGATGTTGTACTGTGACAGCTAGTGTGAATGCAGAGAACATCTTTGCTCCCAAAAAACGACAGAAGCAGAACAATATTGCGTTCTTGTCATTGAATGGGAGAAAACGGTATGGGTTTTTTGACGTATTTTGTATGATGAAATTTGAACGGCTGTATGACTACAGTGAGCATTGAAATTTGATATCAAATGTTTATTCATAAGTTGTTGAGATTAGAAAAATCAACAACTAAGATTGTACCCCTGTCACTCAGTAGGCTTTTTTTTTTTTTGGGGGGGGGGGTAGGGAGGGTTAGTTGTGTTTTGTTTTGATTTTTGTTTTTTTGTAGTGATGTTGCTGTTAACATGCGGGTCTTGGCCTAAACATTCCCTTTTGCCCACAGCTAGTTTGTAATTCTTTTCTGTGCTTTTCTCTGAGGTTCTTAGTGACTGAAAGGAATTTTAAGTTTAAACCCTGTATGTATGAACATTGTAACTATTGTCAATACACACTTGTGTCATATGCAATACAAGAATCTCAACAGGTTTGCTTGTGTGGTTTGAAGTTTCTTTTTTTTTTCTTTCTTTTTTTTTTTAGTCCTGAAATATAGTCAATGTTTGTATATTATAAGAGATAATTTGCCTTCTTTGAGATTATTTCTTTTTATTCATAAGTTTTGGCAAGATGGAATTTTCTGCTTTCGTGAAGGATGAAATAATGATTAGTGTGTAGTATGGATTGATTTTGAATGAAATGTTGTGGCATTCAGTTTGTCATCTTAGGAAATTCTATGAATTCTGAGAAATTATTAGTACGTTTACATCCACAAACAAGATGTGATATCCCATGTAGAACTGCTGGGACGACAAACTAAAAGATTTGTGCATTGACTGCATATTTATTCCTATTCTCAAAAGATTTTATTTCTCATATATGCTTATGTTGCAGAGTGAATGTGAATATTGTACAAAATGCCATGCGAGCCAAACGCTAATCTTCGTAGTTTTCATATAAGTCTCATTGTCTAGCATGTAGATTAACTTTTGTATTAGCAACTGACAGAGATATTTAGTATGCATTTGAATATTGTAAAGTGCCCAACAAAGTTACTGATGCACTTTAAAATCCAAACGAGACAGGAAAATCTCCAAGTGTGTGTTTTCGTGTGCAGTTGAATTCACTTTTTAGTGCTTTATACTTTTAAGTTTTAATGTGAATTTCATTTTTTTCTTTTATTTTATATTGTAATGCTAGTATGTGTGTTTTTGTATAGCAGAGTATGGAACATAACAGTACTGTCAGTCTGTAGTTTACTGCTTGCTTGCTTTCTGTTGCATACATATATGTATGACACAATATTGACTAGATGTGTTGTGAAGTCTAGGAAGCAAGATGTGTTTCACTGCATTTTATCAATAGTGATCAATGTACATAGGGATAACATGAGATCGTGCGATATGCAGTGTTGTAGCAAGGCGGGAAACTATGGGTTGTGTTTTGTTCTCTACCTGTTTGCGTAACTCTTTCACATGCAATATAGGCTTGGCTCACTGCTGGTTGCCTTTTAACACATTCGTGCCATCACTGCGGCAATGCAGGGTTTGTGTTTGGTCACTCACACGAAGGGTCGCTGATAAGTGTTCAGTTTCTTGTGTAAGTCGCGAGTGATATGCACACAATTTTAGTCTAACATGACGCTTGTTCCAAACAAAACATCATGAGTATATTTCTAGCCTGATGTGAAAATGAACGCATTTTCTCCATAAAGACTGCCACAATGCTGCTTAAAGGTAGGGAATCCCATTTGCATGCCTTAAATGAAGAGTTGTATAAATACAGTGGTATGTTGAAGAGAGTATCATTTTAGAAACTCCCATAAAGTATTGAAAGTGGAAGGTAACATTTAGTACATTTTTATTGACCGTTAGATTTTGAATTGAATTTTTTTCGGGGCTGACCGTAAATTCCAGTACATTACTAGGCTACCTTTGCAGACCCATGCACTGCATGTGTGTCCATCATGTATATTTTGTGAAGAAAGTTCATCAAAACTTACAAACATTTCTATATACATTCTTGCCACACACTCTATATGTTATTACATCAGCTCTTAATACTTTTAGATTTGTGTTTATAGATAAAAAAATACAGAAGACTGCAACAAAAAGGCTTAAATGTGGCTGACACACAGAACTACTGAGTAGTTGAGTTTTGTGCATTATTCAAATTGTGGATAACTGTTGACTTCCAAATTTCTCAGCAGTGGCCTAAACAAGTCCCCTGAGGTTCATATTTAATGTTTTGCTGCATTTTGGGAGGTCTGTAAAAGGTATCCCCTACCTTTAAGTAAGTGTTATTATGTCTTAATAGTCTCCCCAACTAAAATGTTTGTAATGCACTGCATATAATCTGCCCTTAAACCCATCCAGTCCTGCTCACTTCATTTAATGTTATCAAACATGAACAGAGTCCATTATTCACTTGTTTCTACAAGTTTTGTATGCTTGGTGAATGGAATATTAAGCAAATGCTCATTTGAATCAGTTGGCTTACCCATAGTCAGCAATTCCGTACCAGCAGTGTTGGGTTGCAACCAACTAAGCTCATGTAGTTTAAACTTGACTTGTACTTTTTGAATACCATTTTCCTCCTTTTATATATTTTGATTGTTGCTACTGTCATAGACCATTGTCCAGGGACTTTTTAAAAAGTGTACCCATTTAAAAAAAGGCTGTAGTGCACAAGACCAAGAAAGCCATGAGCCTATGTACAATTTGTACAAACAAAAAAGCAAAGTCCTCATGCTGTATAGATTGCTATATATTGCTTTTAATATCACAGATCATAGAGAGAAAGAAATATGGATGAGACATAATACATTGGGAGCTTACCAGCAAATCAAGGTACAAGTGTCTGTGTGGTATTATAAAATCACTGCTACTGGCATCGACTAGATGTGCAATTTGATGACATGCAGGAGTTACAACCACCATTCTTAGCAAGGACAGAAATGTCTCATGAACTTTCATTGGAGCGTAGCAGCTGCTGTCGCAGAGTTCTATCTCAACGTTTACTTTAAGGTTTCTTAAGTGCATGCAAGATAACCATGTGTATGTTGTATAATGATGTCTTTCCTTTCTATGCCACACTCACCATGTATAAAGAGAATGTACAATGTGTACATTGTGTGTGTTTTTTTCCCCTAATTTCTGCCATTTGCTAGATGCTAAGCAATTATGGACATTTTCGTCATGAAACAATTTTTTTTTCTACTCACTCCTGTGCAGCTTCTAAGAATGTAAAGTTGTTTTGTGTTCTCCAGTACTTCTAACGTAGCGTGCAAATTTACTCAGTGTTTAAGGTGTCTTAAATGAATAGAGTAAAATCATACATAGTGCTAAAAGGTTGATAAAAATCACCACCAACGTAAAGAACATTTTGGAATTTTAGAGTTGCACATGTTGTTGTTTTTTTTTTGGCCAAGTAGTGGTTTTGGTCATAATCACACTTTGAATTAGCTGAGGCAATGTGGTCAACTCCAAATTCCTTTTTGCACAAAAAGATAGGATCATGTTTTGTATGATGAAGCAACGACTGCTTGAGGAAACAAATGATGCGATAGATGCACACACGTTTCACAAGCCGCGGTCACGCTACGCAACATAACGTGTTGTGTTACTACCTGGAATTTTGCCTCACGTAGTTTGGGCAGTGTGATACAAACTTCTCAGAAAGTTACCAGTAAAACTTGCGGTGAAACTTCTTGCATTCACTTGGGAAGTTTCTCACTTCTCGCAAAACTATGCGTAGTTTGGCATAGTCTGAGGATGCATGGCTGAACTTCAGAAAAGTTTGTCACGTGATTAGATTCATTTCATGTTGCTGTATACACACATTGTGCATTCTTTTGCATGCTGTTTGACGTTTGCAATTTTTTGTATTCAGGGAGGGCGTGCAGTTTTTGCCCATGTGGAGCAAAACGCGTTGTGTACAGTGACAGGGCTGTGCTGCACAAATTTTTGTGAATGGGAGCCGACGGCCCTATTTGCAGCATGAAATTTTCGCGAGTTGCCTCTAACATTCATTGCATATAGTGTAGACAAGATCTTTAGCATGTATTTTAATTTCACGAAACTCGCCTCTCAGGAAATTCGCGAAATTAAAATGCACGCGAACATTCCTCGTTTTACAGTAGTCAGCTAGAGACCAAAACTGCAGGTAGTTTTGCATCACTGAAACTACACATAGCTTTTTTGGTAGAGTGACTGCGTGCTCAAACTTCTGGAAGTTATTGGGAAGTAAAGTTTGTGTAGTTTTGCATACTGTGACTGCGGCCACTGTGATGTCATTGTTACGAATATCTTACAGAGATTTGTGTGATTAGACTCTGTTCTAGAGCGAGCTTGAACATTGAGTTGAATAGTGCTTTCTATTCTCTTTGTATCTGTTTTTTTGTTTGTTTGTTTGTTTGTGTGTGTGTGTGTGTGTGTGTTTTTGTGTGTGTTTGTGTTTGTGTGTGAGCTGTAAACCCGTGTGTGTGTGTTTTTGTGTGTGTGTTTGTGTTTGTGTGTGAGCTGTAAACCAAGAAGACACCATTAATATCAATGAATGTTCATATTTCATGGTCATCCTGGTACAAAGATTAGATGCATGACATTTTGAACATCAATTGTCTTAAATGTAATGTTTCACTGATTGTATCAAGATGTTTCTAAATGACTTTTTAAAAAATGTGAATCAAAAGGACTTCCATTTTGAGTTAGTCAAATCATGTCGCTCTTGTCTGGGCATTTATGATTTGTTTGTTTGTTTGTTTTTCTACAAATGTGTTCTTTTGTGTGTTTCTGCACTTGTGTTTTAGATATGTGAGCCTCTTTCTGCAATCCTTGTGTTTTCGATATGTGAGCCTCTTTCTGCAATCCTTGTTTTATCAGGTCTGCACGATCACATTCTTTATGCGTGGATTTCATTTCTGTCACATGAATTTTCAGTATCATTTTCCTGTACATACGTTTTGTTTTGTTTTTTATCACATATCTTGCATCATCAAACTTACCTTTAATATTTGCCATACAGTCTGAGAATATTAAAGATGCATTGTGTATCTCATACTGCATAAATCATTGAAGGTAAGTGAGCTATGCAAAAAAAAAGGGGGGGGGGGAAATGTGATAAAACAAAAATAAAGAATTCTTGATACCAAATACCACCGATCTCCTTACACTTCTCAGAAAGCAACTCTTGTCCCCCCCCCCCCCCCCTCAGCCAAGCAAACTTTTTCTCTCTCTGTTTTTTTTTTTTTTATGTATAAATAATGATGCAGGGCACTCCACCTGCCTTCTCACATTTTCATACAATGTTTGCCTTAGCTTAAAGCAAGAATTGATTTTAATCATTGACCATTGTAGCACTGTTGACTGGTGTGAGTTTAAAGTCTAGAAGCAAAGGTCAAGTTCGCTATTTCCTACAGGTGTATGTCTTTAGTTTGTGTTTTTATTTCACTTTAAATTCCAATCATGATAATTCAACTCTTTTTTGAGAACTTTGTATTGAACAAGGATTAACAATTTGCAGAAGTTTCAACCCAAAACTTGCCACCCCCACCCCCAGACCTTGAACAGCTTTGATTTTTGTACTAGAGAGAGTAAAGTGCTGCACATACATGTGCATTGTGTATGCTGTGGTAGTGTAAAAGTGGATATTTTCACGGGAGTAATTTTTTGTGCTCGGCTGGGTAAGATGAGTTTCATTTGTTTTTAATTCCACAGAATCAAGATGTGAACTACTGGAACATGTATTACAAGCAAAGATAATTGCATGCTTTTGTTTTCGCACTAGTTTCTGGTTGTGCGAAATGCACGAACATCGCAACACCACAAAATTTTTCATGTTTACAGTATATGAAGTCCCATTTGGGTATTATGCAGTGGTATGCATACTCTTGCATATTATGGTTCACATAGTGTTTGTGTGTGTGTGTGTGTGTGTGTGTGTGTGTGTGTGTGTGAATGAATGTATAATACATATAGTTATGTAAACTTATGTGTGCATGTGTACTCTACCGGAAAATGTATAGTCTGCATTTTTGTAAAGAGCAGAGAGTGTGCCATGGAGAGCTGGAGTAGGCAGGATTGTTTCATTAAATTATTTCATAATCATTTCATAACTATGGTACATAATCTGCAATTGATTGCAATTCTGTGTAATAAGGAACCATGTGAAGAAGTTTTATTGTCTTTGGTTTTTTTTTAATGTCGTCCTTTGGTAAATTGCCCACAACATTCTTTAACCGTTGCCATAGATTTACCTCATCTATGTAATCACATACATATCATGTGACAGTTGTAGTGTGTTTGTATTCATTAGCAGCAAGTTTAACGTACCTCTCTTGTGCTGTGTATGTATATATAGTGGAGGAGTGGGAACAAGGTAATGTATAAATTGGCATCGTGTGTATTACGGAGGCTGTAGACATTTTGCGGTAAGTTGCAATGGGAAATGTTTGTTTTCACCTTGCTTTGTGGCATAAGATTACATTTTTGTCAATTGGTCATGAGCACATATTTGACCATTGAATAGATACTTGCCTCACCCCAAATTCACAAGGGTAGTTAAAGTTTTGATATTCCACAGGTTATGCAAATTTTTACTCCGTAAATGCATATGACGGTTTGTGCATGCAGACATCCAAAAATGACCGTGCGCTTGCTTATGTATGCAAAAGGTTCCCCTATTTCAGGCTTATCTTAGTCCATGGACTGAATTTAAACCACATAATTGATTTAAACTACCTTTGTGAATGAAGGCCCTTATGGTTGAATCATTGGCTGTGATCCAAGCTTTAGTTTATAAAATTGTCTATGAGATTGGTATGTGATACAGCAAAATGCACCTTTTTTTTTTAATTTCTGTCTTGACCTTATGACTTCTACCCTTTGCCTTATTTAATGAAATTACAATGTAGGTTTTATTCACAGAAGGTGGTGACTGCAAACAGAAAGGGGCAGTACCAAAACTTGTGAATTTCAGCTAGTCAGCTAGGAGTGTACATAGGAGTGTAAACTTGATTACCTCAGCCCCTGCTAAACTTTCCAAATATGAGCCACGATATGAGCGTGTTTAATGCAGTGCTCCTTCTTGCTCAGAAGTGAGGTTTTAACCACTCATCTTTTCATGTAACCAGTTACCAAAGTTTGATGTACTTACCAGGGATATGTGTATATTATAAAAACAAAATGATTATGCAAGGAATGATTAGTAGTGTATACAATGTAACAACATTATATATACAATATGAACAAAATATCCTAAAATTTGAAAGCTCCAAAGCTGTCTGGGATAATTCTTCTAAACAGATACAGATGTCAGTGATTTTTATCCTAATAATATTTTAAGTGTCTGTCCTATTATATTACATATACATATTTACAGTATATATATTCTATGATATGAGAGAATATCCTGAGCCTCAAAAGATTAACTCTTTCAACATCGACATTCCTGTTTCCTACAGGTCGTAATGACGGGTTGTGTGCTACCAGTGTGTAATCATTATGACAAATCCTTATTACCCAATAAAATATAAAAAAAAGAAGAAGAAGAAAACGGTATAAGCTTACCTCAACGCTTTGCTTTACTAGTCGGTAACCAGCTTTATCTCAAAATACAGGTATGCAGGGAATCATTACCTTAGTAGATTTAAACCATGGTAAATGGTATCACTTCGAATGACAAAATTCTGGATGACACAGGGGTTGTAAATATTGTGTCTGATAGTGTCAAATTTGAATGTGTTTTCACAATGTCTAAAACAGTTGATTTTTGTACAATTATTGTGACATTTTTTTTAGATGTCAAATCAAGCACCATGAGTTTCCAACTCACTGGTTTAGCTTTTCCCTTCTGTTTCAGGCAATTTTGATAGCAGGAATGATTAATGAAAAGGTGTTCCAAAAATACTATATTGTTTCTTTACACCAGCAGGTTATGTTCCAGTACGTATATAGTATTGAAACCCTTTTCACTGTTTAGGACCAATTAAAATTTGCTGGGAAATCTTCACAAAGAGAAGAATTAAATTCTTTCAGTCCTCTTTACCAACAGACTTGAGAACATCACACCAAATTTAGCTCAAGGCCGTGTATACGTATAAAGCTAAAGATTGGTGGTACATCTGAAACTGAATTTGTGAAATGCAATTTTTGATTTTCCTTGTAGATTTAATAGCATGGTGTGTGATGTCTTCTCCTTTTTCTTCTGAGGATTGTTTGTTAAAGAAGGACATAAATTTTTATCAAATGATTTTGCAAAGTCTCTACTCAGGCTGTTTTTGTTTTTTTAGATCATTATCATTATTGTATTTTTTTGGGGGGGTGGGAGAGGAGGGGTTGGTGTCATATACTTGGGGATTTTTTTTTTTCTTCAAATTTGCTTTGACTGTGTTCCCCTGCTACAGATCATCAGAAATGGACAATCAGGCTTATTAATGAAATTCTGATCAGGCATGATACTCATAACTAATCTCTGTACAGAGGTTGGGTATGTTTGAGTATCTCACCACAGATTCTTCTGTCTTATGTTTTCCCCCCATTGTTTTTTTCATGAATTTAACTTTGATTGGTATCTTCCATTTGATATAGTAATGACCTGTCTACACACTGTTGTTTCATACACCTGTAGTTTATTGTTCATTGATATCTGGTATAGCAGTTATTGAACAGACTTGTATATTCACAGGGTCATCGGTGACCCACAATTGCTTTTGACAAGTATTGTATTTCCCTGTGTGCCAAATGCTTCTTCCAACAATCAAATTTGACATTGCCTCCTCACAACATGATTATCTATTCAAGTTTGAGTAAAAGACAGGTTTAAATTTTGTTATGGTTTACTTTAAGTCTATACCTTTTTTCTTCTTTCTTTTTTTCCCAAGTGTAGATTAAGATGTGCTGTTATGTACTAAAGTTTCATGGACCCGGAATGTGTTACATATTTGCTGATGGAAGTACATAATGAACAAATACAAATGCATTGTGTATTGTAAATTCTCAGAAATCTGTGTGACAATTATTGTATATCATCATGTTCATGAGTATGAAATTGCACAAGGAATGAGGTGAGAATGTAAGCACCCTGTTGGCAGCAGTTATTTATCTTATTGCCATAAATACATTTGAAATTGTTATGATAATAATGATTACTACTATCATTGCTATTTATTATTGCCATTGCATCATTGATGATGTCACTATCACTACCATCTCACTTTTCTTTCCTTTTTTTTTTTAAATCAACATCAGCACAAGTTTTGATCAATCACGCTTTGTGGCTAGTGTCTCAAATCACCACTTCCTTTAGTGAGAGCTGGTCACCTTGATTTGGTTGGTCTGAAGACAGAAGGGCTTTTGTTGTAGTAGCATACAATGTTCAGATGCACATATGCGTGCTTCTCCGTCATGTTTTATTTTCGTTTTCATCTGGTGGTCAAGATTTATCAGACGATATGATTGATGGAGTAAGGGTAATATTTTTCCTCATGTCTTTCACCTCTTGATTTTTTTTTTTCACACTTGCATAATTATGTTTTAGATTGGTCAAACATCGACGCTAGCTTGTATTATGGCAAATCAGTTGGTGTAAACTGATCACGGGAAATAAATTTATATCCTATCAATTCTTTCATCCTGGGTCTGTTGCTTGCTTATAATATAAGTCTATATCTTATTATCTACGTGTATCTATCTATCTATCTATCTATCTGTCTATCTCTCTCTCTCTCTCTCTCTCTCTCTCTCTCTCTCTCTCTCTATATATATATATATATATATATATATACGTGTGTACATATTTGTACATAATATGTGTGTGTTGTGGTTGGTCAAATGAAGAGATAGGCCTACATGATGTTCTGGCTGGTTAACTTCTTAAAAGGGACATTATGCATTAAGAAGAAAAAAAAAAGGCTAGATAAACAGTGAAATTTTTATGATACGATACCTACCATCCTTTTTATCCCATTCATGTTTTAATCCGGTGTATGTTTTGTTCAGATGAAGGCAACATAAGCAATATGTATAGATTTGTAAATCAAATAGAGAGAGAGAGAGAGAGGGAGAGAGAGGGAACCTTTATGAATGAAACTTCATGAGAGATGGAAATGTTATGCATTTTTGCCCATAAAGGGATAAGTGTCAAGTTATGATTTTATTTGTTTATATTAATTTATCTATTCATCCTTCACACTTGATGCTCTAAGCCCAAATCAAGGAATAGAACGGAACAGATGGATCAATTTTTTTTTCCTTTTTATAGAATGCACACATAACCCATTAACGCACACTCATACACATCCATATTATGCACAATGAGTTTATGATTAATATTGTACATTTAGAATGTGAATGTATACATGCCTCTGAGGATTCGACGAATATGAGAATATAAATTTAAATAAGTTTATTTGTCTTCGATAGCAATACCAGCATCAATATACGAAGTTACAGGTCTTCAATGCTGCATACAAATGAATGCAGTGAATACAATATCATTAGTTTGATCATCAGGGTTTAATCATTCTTAATTACGAGCCAGTCGTACGAACGTAGCTTTGAATGCCGGAAGTAGGCTATAGCACCCACAGCCTTTGTGAAAAACGACAACAACCCCCCCCCCCCCCCCCCCTTCAAACCGTAAATACTGCTCACAGAAAGCACAAGTACAATCTGTAATGTAGGGTACAGATTATCCCCAATGTTCATCTCATAGTCAGAAACGGAATGACATAGAAGGGTACCTACTCCGGTCGTGTCGACCGACAATCTGCGATTCACTGCATTTTTTTTTTCAGCAGAACTGGTGATGTCGGAGACGATTTTCCCCTAAATTAAGAAATGACGCCCTATCTATTCGTTTGCTCGATGGCACGTCTTAACCCCGACCGCACGGTTGTGTACAGTGTAAACACTTGGGCAACCTCTTTCTATGTACTTTCATTAACCCTCAGATCGAGATGTCGATCTAAAGAAGGTTACACTCATCAATAGTTCTCCTCATTGAAAAGGGGAAAGTTATACCAATTCCATCAGTACACTTCGAATAATTCTTCCCATTGAAAAGGGAAATTTATGCCAATTCCGTCATTACCCTTTCTTTGAAACTCGATATTATCAAACCCTAACTTCAGTGAATAATGAACTGAATTGCTGTATATGACCTATTGGTACAAGTTTTATCAGAGTGGGACCTGCGAAGAATAAGCATATGAAACGTTGAAGTTTCACATGACCTATATTATTGTGGGTTGCAGTCACGTATGCAAATCAAGTAAGGTAATGATGTTAACACCTACTTTCTCATTGTCTTTTTTTATGTGACAAAAATACATTGTAATAATCGTAGTTTTTGTCGTTGATTTAACATAATTTCCCTCAGTCTTCGTAAAGTTATGACATCACAAAATAATACGAAGCATGCAGTTTTTTCAAATCGATTCCATTTCAAAAGAAGAAAAAAAAAATAGTGAGACGACTTTTGTGTAGGTCAGAGGAGATGAGTAAGGCCATGACATTACCAACTCGTCTAAGGGAAATATGTGTATCCAACTAATCCCACGAATATCATCGTTTTTTGGAAACGTGAAACTTAGTGGAAGTTAGTGAAAGAAATTTTGTTAAGTTATAGTGTTCCATAACTTTTTAATTCAATGCCCAATTTCAATGCAGCTTCTACCATTCGTAACGTCAGATCTCACTGATCTGCTAGAGCGAAGTCCGATGCCTCGTGGAATTGCACTCGTTATAAAGTTTCAGTATCATCTACAGTTTAGTACGGTCATGACGGTTGTTATTAGGGAGCTTTAGATTTTAGACGCGCGGACGTTCAAAGGGAAAAAAACATGGTCTGAGCGTGCGCAGTAGCTTGACGTGTTCTACTGCGCACGCTCAGACCATGTTTTTTCCCCTTTGAACGTCCGCGCGTCTAAAATCTAAGGCTCCCTACTAGTGGTGATAACACGGCCGACCGATTCTCGTCTCTCGCATCGGAATGGGCGTGGTCAGCGAGTTATCAGCGCGATTATTCGTCTTTAAGCCAAAATATCTGCTACTCCGACGTCCATCTCAATACCGGTCCCTCTGTAATCTGTGACGAAAAACAACAAACAAACAAACAAACAAACACAAGCCTTAAAAACTTTTTGCCACATTGAACGTTACACGCGGCACTCAAACAGACCCATTTTTTCTTTTTTTTTTTTTTTGTTGTTCACTTCGAGCTGCAATCAGCGTCTCGAAAAATGGATATTGCCGTGAATTGTGCACATGGTGAATCCAGTTCCTGCAATATGGTTCCATCTCGGTTATTATTTCTAAACAATTAGGCAAGGACCTTGGACTCTGGGTGAATGAGAACAATAATTAATAAATAATAATGATGATAATAATCATCATCATCATCATCATAATCATATTAGTAGTAGTAGTAATAATAATAACAATAATGATAATAATTATTATTATAATAATAATGAATCAAATCAAACACAAGTGCGAATATGAAGAGCGCCACTCAAATGCTCAACGAAGAGTTTAATTGAATTCCATTGAAACCGATTGATTTGATTTTATAGTATACATTACACTATCATTATCTTTAGGCCCATAGCAGCTTTCATGAGCCATTGGTATTTTTGAGCATAATAATCTGCAGTGATAGAATAGTAGAAGTAAAAGATAATACTGGAGTATTGAATGGTATACGAAAGCTGAGACCATGAACTTTTTGTCTTCTAGGTCGACAAGTCCATCATCAACCCCCAGTCTGAAATAGTTATGATTCTATACCTGTCAGCCGATGTTCGAAAGTAGGTCTCTCTCCGCCCACCAGGTTCCTGTCATCCCCGACACCGTACACCCGTGCGTCGTCGTTGAAGTAAAAATCTTCGTCGCCGCCTTCCGTCGTCCGCTGATCGAGTTCGCCGATGCCCGTCTTTGGCTGCATGAGCCACGGACTTCTAAATATTGGAATCGCACCCAACCGTTCCCTCTCGTCCACCAAATCAACGGCCATGTCGTGGCGTCCCTCGATGTCCTGCTGGTTTCCGTATCGCTCATCGTAGTCGACGAACTTTCGCTTCTCGTCAGACGTGTCGTGCGTCTCGACTTCGTTATCCAAATGGGCGAAGACATTGAAGTCTTTCCCCGCATCGTAGTTCTCAAACGTTTCGCGGTTGTCCTCGGTTATGACCACAACCGGCAACCCGTGCTCATCGAAGTGATCGACAACCACATCGTCGGCGGAGTCTATCCCAGCACTTGGCCTTATCGGAAAAGCTACCTCTGGAATTTTGTTCGGCGGTTCCGCGAAATTGTTCTGTTGAGGTACTTGATAGATAAGGAGCAATGAAAAGACACAAATTTAAAGTAGAGAGAAATGTTTTGGAAAAATGGGAGCAACATCATCGGCACAAAAAGAAGGACACAATTCAATGCGGGACTAACGCCTATAGTCGCACGATACGCTATGGTGGTGTAAAGTAGCCTTCCATGACAACAACAAAAAAAAAGTTTCATGAGAAGATCATGGGTGCTAGATGTACGTAGCTCTTTCTGTGGCACGTGTATAATAATTGTTTTAAACATGACATAGTACTATCGATTATTCTTGCTCTATAGCCTGCAATAAAACCTCCCAGAGAGTCTATTTAGCTGAACGGGTACAAAAGGTTCAACGGTCCCAGATATAGGGGCCTATAGGGTTAAAAGTTTGTAATTTATGTTACATCCTAGTCACATCCCGTACGTGTGGCTGGAGGCCTCAAGAAATTGGCTCAACATTATCATTATTTCAATTATTCAGTCAAAGGGTAAAAAGACCGGGGAATCTGGAAGGCGAGTCTTACGCAAAATTGAAATTATCACACGCATTGTTATGTAATTCCTTTATTCTCAGTTGCTATCACATATTCTCTATGGCTACGAAAAACGAGGCCAGCTACTTAAAACGCGGAGAAGCGAGTGAAAGTGGTCTTCATAATCTTATATATCACTCGCTGAACAAACTTACGGGCAGCTCTTACAGGAATTCCCGGTGCATCTACCGACGCACTCGCTGATGGTGAACGCGCTGTGCGACGTCGTGCTCGGAGCGGTCGCTGACATCACGGGTCACCAAGAGGTGAGGAGAAGTGTAAGACGACAGACAGTGAATACTAATGTGTCTAAATATCACAACTTTGAAAGTTTACTGATTCTGTAATGACAACAACAACAACAAAACAAAAACAAACAGATGGTGTTATACTAATAATTCTCTATCACAATGATAATGTTCATGGTGTATCTTGCAGCTATGTAGGGCCTATAATATCATAATTTCTAGTGGAGCCATTGTAATTTTTTTTTCTTCAAATTCTGAGTATACAATGCGACTGATATTCATGGTAGGCCGGCCGGTATCATGAAGACACACATCTTTGTAAATGAAATATGATCCCTTCATAACATTATTACAAGCCACCCAATGTAATAAAACAGAATATTTTATCTTACGGAGATTTGGAAAAGTTTTTAAAGTTCCAATTCCATGAACATCAGCACTGATGTACATTTTATATTCTAGTGTATTAGCTACAATAAAACACATTTAAAATCTGAAAGTAAAATTACAACCAACTCAAACCCAGGCCTTTCCTGAGATTCCGTGCAGATCCTTCCCTCCACCCACCCCTTGATCGATCCCCTCATTCACCTGACTAGGTGTTGCCCTTGCGACTCGACCAGCTTGGTCGAAAAGAAAGTAAAATTTGACAAATCGTTTCACTGTGTCCCTGCCTTAAAGAAGGCCTGATGCCTTTAAAAAGTAAATTAAGAAATAGAAAATAAAAAAAAATCACAGAATTAAAAAATGAACAGAAAAACATGCTCCGTAAATTATAATGATAGCGATGATTGAACAACGGAGATATTCTCTTACTAGGAGATGAAAACTTGTCGGCACAAGAATTACCCTCAAATAGGACCTACACGAAAAAGAACAACTATAAACATCACAGTCTATTCACCTTGTGCCATGAATTCCATGGTCGGAAGAAAGTCTTCGACACGCATCTTCCCGCCAACTCCACGATTCCCGGGTCCCATTCGCACGACTGAGTGGGAAGACAGTCGGAATGCGACAAGCACGGACCGTCCGATCTCTGCCCATGAGTAGGAGGATACGAAGAATTATTGAAGCATCAGCATGCGGGGGGGGGGGGGGGGGGTTCTTCCGTAAGTCACATCATCATCATCGGCTGAACTGATACCATGTGTGAACATCATTAACAATACCTGAGTTTGCTCTCTGAGTATAAGGTGGATAATGCAAAGGCCAAGCTAAGGGACGTCCTACCACATGAAGACAACGTTAGGCCTATAATGAGGCCTATTCAATTCATTCAGGGCTGTTGTATAACAGTTTAAAGTTATTGCTTTAATCTTATAATAGTCGTGAAAAATATACGGTATAAAAAAAAACATTTTTTGCAAAAGGCAATAAAAACACTATCCCAATTAGAACTCTATACCCTACCTCCATCTGAATATCGTCGTATGCTTTGTCTCTATGAAGCACACGGTAGTAGACATAATACACGACATGTATGTTTAGGTAGGCCTAGATTTTGATGTGTCTGTCCTGATACAAGACTGGTTGAAACACTAATATTATTGTGTAGGCTTTTTGTTTTGTTTTCTTTTCTTTTCATGATAATAATTACCGTTATCATTATATAGGCCTACAATGTATACGGGTTTGTAACGGAGAAGGTAGAAATTATGTGCTAAAAATACACAGCAGAATATATATCAACATTAAATTCCTTCCATAAACATAGCTAAAGCTTGACATTGACTGCGTGTATATTGTATATGGATGCAGAAAGTCCCGAAGAAAGTCATAGGCCCTATCCACTTGTGTCATTCCATGCATATTGAGAGATGTTTCTGTAGATCTATAGCGATGGCACATCATAATACCAAACAGCCAAAAACAACAACAAACAAACAAACAAAGGGGTCTTTGTGTAAGTGACTCAAGTGACAATATCAGCATTACTCCTTAAATCAAGACAAGGGTAATGAAAATAGCCCACGTGGCCTCCACGGACCCTCCCAAAAAACTCACCTTGTTTCTGAAAGTAATAGCATCATCTCTTTTTCTTGCTGGGAGAGCATCACACACCGCACAGAAACTGGCAAAGATAAACAGCAGACAGGCTGCCAAAGTGCAAACAAAGAGTAGGTGTTCACCTTTGTACTTCTTACTGGCCATCTGGTCAAACCAGCACTTAAACCCAATTAATCTGAGATCTCCGAAATCAAATTGTTTTGATTTCGTTTCTAGACTGCTTCTTTCAAGAGCCAAACTTCACAACCAGAGACAAAAAAATTGATATGTATAGGCCTCGCCTTGGTGCATGGCGCCTATACGGAGTACGAGTATACAGTAACCCTTACACACGCTACTCGGGAATTTCATGCCATGCGCGTAAAATGTGCGTATTTACGCTGATGTGGCCACGCTTAGCAGATGACACCTTTTATACGCATCGCGTACTTTATTGTGACGTCACAGTTGACTTTTTCTCTTTTTTTTTTTACAGGGCAAATGAGTTGTTAGACAAAATGATGAATCATGGCATAATAAACCATGTGAAACATGCTGATAATATCCCATCCTTCATAATAAGAAAACATCCATGGAGCTACGTCGGTATTCTCGATTGTCACTTCAGTTGAACCCATTTCAATCTTATTAACCCCATCACCACCCTAATCCCTAATAGAGATGCATCATTGTAGCTCTGATTCTTTTCCCACTGCTGCACTTTACTGGTCCATTTGTGTACAGCACAAGTCATATATTGGCCACATACACCCGCAAATCGTGTGAAATGATCATAATGAAGCAGATCTAAAATATCGTCGAGTTGCATCTTTACTTTCATTTGTATCTATTCTAACACGGCGCCCTTTAATTGTCACGTTCAGCTTCAGCCTGTAATATGAGCAGATAATGTAAACCATAGAGTATAGAGGCGCACGCACTTCTACGCTCTTTGATGTAAACGTTCTCTTGACACGGCTCGTGCAAACACCCTCGGTCCGGTACAAATACGTAGGTCTACATGTATTTCCCACACATTCACCTCTCTTCTAATTGACAATCAACGCTTTCATGGAATTGTAGAAATAAAAAGAAAACCGTGAGATCGAAGAAAAAAATGGTTTCATTCATTCATTTTATCTAGTGCATTCATAAAAAAAAAAAAAAAGAATCCGGACATATCCTCAATTCCTCTGATATTCCCTGGATTCTGAGTACTTAGTATCATAATGCTATGCAGCGGAATTACAAATACGTCGTTGTTGACTAAGCAGTGGATGTAGTGACGTCAGATCGCGGTCCCATGGTGTAATGGTTAGCACTCTGGACTTTGAATCCAGCGATCCGAGTTCAAGTCTCGGTGGGACCTCCTCATTTTTTTTTTTTATTTGTTGTGTTTTTTTTTTTGCTTTTTGTTTTGTTTTTCCAGATCCATTCAAGTGCTGTCGTTGACAATAACAACAACAACAACAACAACAACAACTAAATTCATGGAAGGACGTGAAACCAATTAGGCCTACACGCAAGTAACTATTGGCCATGGACAAAATCATGCAAAATTCTGGCAGCATATATATATATATATATATATATATATGTGTGTGTGTGTGTGTGTGTGAATGTGTTTCTGTGTGCTTTGACGTTATGGAGTTATGTTTGGAGTTATTATCGAAAGTATTCCTTAGTTAGATACATCGAAGAAGAAAATAGCATACGCCTTTTGAGAAAAGACATTATCACCTTCACTTATATCGCGTCATTATACGAAAACTATAATTGAAAAAAAAGAAGAAAAAACAAAATTGAAAGCACAGAGTCATTAGGTCAGTTATAATTATTTTATTCTATCTTATATCTAATAACCACAGCCTCAATAAGGCTGAAAGAAAATATTACTTTATTGAATAGAATATAACCGGTGAGGGAGAGGTTCGGTAGATTTCAATCAATACACCCAGCGAGCTTGCAGGCGAAAACTCTTCCAATACCCACAAGGAAATTTGAAAAGAAAGATCACAGATAATGAGCAAAGACAGTGGAATATAGTTCATTTAACAAAAGCAGACACATACCGAAGATATCCAGAAGAAGAATTATAGATTCTGTATACATAATAAATATTTTTTTTTTTAAATTGGGAAGGGGGAGAAACTAAAAGCAGTGATCAGTTTAAAGGCATAATTTACCATTTGCAGATGAAAGCAATAGTGCTATGAAATAGTTCTAAAATGTGAGTTAGGGATAGAAACAACCACTGTCAAAATTTGAATCCGTATAATCGATGTTAAGTGTTGTTTAATACACAAAATGTGAACAATAGTTATAATAAAAAATTCTCCGGACTAAACCGTATACAGTTACGGTTTATTGAGAAAAACCCTGATATCTCGTTATATTTTAGGTTTTATTGCAAATATTTCATATGGTAGGATGTTTTATGATACAACAGACCTACACATATGCATCAAATATGATATCTTGAAAATTTTTGAAATCACTGCTACCAAAGGTAAACTGGACCTTTAAGTAGAAGAGCATTCTTTACATTTCATCTTGAACATTAGGAGTGGGTATTTCGTCGGATTCAGCTGAGAATTAGACAAGAAAATAATTTTTGTTTATAGATTCAGATTATCTTAAGTACAAAGCTTCAATCCGATGTGGCTTTAAAGATGAAAGTCGAAAGTTTATTGACTCAATTACCCAAATTAGGGTATGCGAGATCAAAAGCAACATAATTATTTACAAAATATGATAACGCACATAGACATAATAAATTATGTAGAGAAACGCTAAAGGCAGCGCCCGCAAGCACTAAAACACGAACTCATAGATACATACAAAATGTTCTAATACCATAAGTCTACTAAGTCATCTTTAATAATCATATTCACACACAAAAAAAAACTGAAAGTGATTAGACTGTATGTATGATACTGTTTTAATATAGGCTCTAAATGATTTATCGCTTATCAAAATATTGAACAATTTCTTTACAGAATTTGACCATCTCCGCCAATGTCGTAGTGTCATTAAAAAAAAAAAAAAATCAATTTTAGTACGTTTGGGTGTTTCCAGAAATATTTCTTCAGCGCTTGTTTACGAGAATTATGAAAAAGCAGACATCGAAATAAATAATGAAATTCATCACCAAACTGGCCGAGAGAGCAATTTTCACGAATTCTTTCCCTTCTTGGGATATTTGAGTACAGTCCCGTCACCACAGGTATACTTGTTATTCAAAAACCTGAAGCGACAGAAAATTTTCCTATCAGTAGGACTTAAATGAATGATACATTATTCTCAAATTTATGTTCAGGTTTAAATGTTCTATAAACAGTTTAGTATACACTGTGTGTTAGAATAATCATGCCAGTCATGTGCGTAGACCTCGTACAGTCCAGTCAATACGCATGAAGAATTGTTGCGTCATAAAATACATTGGGGTTGCCTTGTACAGCAATAGCGCGTATACACGTAGCTTCCGCGTTTTTAGTAGACGGCCATTGGCTGAAAGTTGTTCACGCTACAATGCGCGATGCTAGGTTACGAATAGGTCTTGGATCCTAAACAAACCCTTCACTCTTTCCTAGAGAGCTTCTGATTAACGGTCGTTATACAGTTGTTCCCTTTCCGAGCATTCCGAATTTGCAGATATTCGAAGAATTCTGTCAGTTATTGGTTCTGACATTGACAGATCAATAGTAAGTATTATGAAATTTGTCAAAACAATGGCGACATTTTGATTTTTGACCATCTATTTGTCTACCCATGCCTATCTTCAAATTGCTTACAGAGTAAAAAAAACTCATAGCAAGGCAAAGACACATTATATCGCAGTATGTGACTCTAAATGATTTGGTAGATTTGGTATTAAATTGATATCAACGTATCAATACCAAACTTTCAATTATTTTGTTTCTGGTTATGCCAAGGCTATGTCAGATATTCAAGCTGTGTCTACGGACGGAGCTTTGTCGGCTCAGAAACAGCGCAGAGCCGAGCGGATGGCTAAACGAAAGCAGCGGCTGGCTCTCGGGCCGGCATGCGACCATGCTGCCGAGATATTCCAAGCCATCAAGATCATCAACGAACGGGGTGACAAAACTACCTCCCGTGATGATGTGCTGATCGAGGGCGACTCATCGGCAGTACAAGAGACCGTGGAGTCGGCAGTGGTGTCTGCCCACGGAGATGACGTTGCCCCCACCACAGAACTTACTTCCACTTCCATAGTCGAAGCGGTCCCTCAAAATGTTGTCGTCGACCAGAATGTTGAGATCGACGACAATGTAGCAGATGTGCCCAGAGAGTGCCGAACAACGACAGGAGACAGCCAGGTAGAATTTCATATTGCCTTAACTTGCCGATTCGTTCAGTGCTCAGTCCTCATTGCTGATGTCAAACATAATAAAGTAAATGATAATACAATACAATGACATACAGATGACATCTACGTTTGTTTTGTTTAACTTTTTTATTGCCTTTTGATGCATTTACATGAAAGTGAAAGAAAAAGAAAAAAAGGAATATCAAAATATGAACATATCTTACTACGTTTCGTTTCCTTTTCAAGCACTATTTTCTTTTCTTATCGGTAAAGCAGGAAAGTGGGAAGCTAATGTCTGTACACGATTGTACTGTATCCTTTGAAATTTGCAGGCTTCTGACAAAACTGAGAATCCGTCTTCCTTTCCACCTGCTACATCTTTGGACCTCCTTTCGGAAATTCACGAAATCTTCCCTCTTCTACGAGACATTCCTTCCTCCAACCAGGAAACTGGTAGTCAGTGCACTCCTGCTTCATGCAGTCAGAGTGCTGAATCTGAACAGGTAAATATCTGTTATTTTTTTCATAGCTAGTTGCTGCAACATTGTTTATCATATCATATTGACGAAAATAAAGTTTCCCTCAAGATTATTAAATACTTCACTTCATACGCATATTGACAGCACTGGATTTATATTTACACATTATCAGAATAAGAATAATCCCATTAAAATTATTTACTTTAGACAGGTAAAGGAAATAAAATAGCAACAACAACAACAACAACAACAACACAAAAACACAAATTCGACATTAGAAAGTCAGGGGTCTTTTAATTCTACCATCGCCCTTAAACGTCATGAGGCAGTGATAATATTCTGTTACAAATGAGACCAAATTTTTCGTTATTTTGTTTCTGGTTATGCCAAGGCTATGTCAGATATTCAAGCTGTGTCTACGGACGGAGCTTTGTCGGCTCAGAAACAGCGCAGAGCCAAGCGGATGGCTAAACGAAAGCAGCGGTTGGCTCTCGGGCCGGCATGCGACCATGCTGCCGAGATATTCCAAGCCATCAAGATTATCAACGAACGGGGTGACAAAACTACCTCTTGTGATGATGTGCAGATCGAGGGCGACTCATCGGCAGTACAAGAGACCGTGGAGTCGGCAATGGTGATGTCTGCCCACGGAGATGACGTTGCCCCGACCACAGAACTTACTACCGCTTCCAAAGTCGAAGCGGTCCTTCAAAATGTTGTCGTCGACCAGAATGTTGAGATCGACGACAATGTAGCAGATATGCCCAGAGAGTGCCAAACAGCGTCAGGAGAAAGCCAGGTAGAATTTCACATTGTTTTGACTTGTCAATTCCTTTCAGTTCTCATTCCTCATTGCTGATGTTCTACGCAATAAAACTAAGTGTAGCAAAAAAGCTGGGCAAAACTGCTTATCCAATAGTGGCGAGCCAATAAAATTGATAGAATACAATAGATCGATATGAAACACGATTTTGCCAAAAAGCTTTGTTTTCAGATAACATCTGCATTTTTCTTTGTGTCACTGTTTCTTTTTTTTTCTTCTTGTCTTTTGATGGCATCTGCATGGAAATGAAAAACAAAAACAAAACAAAATATGAGCATGTCTTCGTGCGTTTCGTTCCTTCGTACAGCAATCTTATCTTTTCTTACTGGTGAAGACAGGAACAAGAGAATTGTAAAGCTATAGTGTCTAAACACGATTGTATATCATTTGAAATTTGCAGGCTTCCGAAAAAACTGAGATGCCATCTTCCTTTCCACCTGCTACATCTTTGGACCTTCTTTCGGAAAATCACGAAATCTTCCCTCTTCTAGGAGACATTCCAGGCTCCAACCAGGAAACTGGTAATCAGTGCACTCCTGTTTCATGCAGCCAGAGAACTGAACCTGAACAGGTGAATATTTCATTCATATTTAGTTCCTAACACTATTTATCATAAATATATTGACGAAAATAGAGTTTCCCGCGAGATTGTTAAATACTTACTTCATTACGCAAAGGACAACACTGAATTTATGTTTACATATTATCAGAAAAAGAACAATCTCATCAAATGATTTAGTTTAAACAACTGAAAGAAATGAAAACAACAACAACAAAAGCAAGATCCGACAAAAATCCGACATTAAAAAATGACGGATCATTTCTGCCATCGCCCGAAAACATCACGAGGCAATGATTCGTTATTCTTTGTCAAAATGAGACTGTCCTCACAGTTCTGATTTCGACCTCCATCTTTCGTTACAGGATATCCACTCTGTTGATGAAAATACACCATCATCGAGCACATATAAAAATTCTGCAGTGACCTCTCCAAGGTAAGTAATAATTACTTCATGCATTATCTTCAAAGTATATAGTTTCATGTCACTCATTCTGTGGTTAATTTTGTTTCTTGACGGTCTACAAAGTCACATTTGCAATTGGTTGACAATCAACCTACTGAAAGTCAATCGATGCTGTGGAAGTAAATATTCTTCAAAACAAGTATAGCATATCTTCTGCAATGTACTGGCACACTTTTGTTATTTTTTTATTTGTCTTTCGATCCACTCAAGTCATTTCAAGTATAATAAGTTTACGTAATGTATCTATTGCTCATTGTTACTTGTCATCACTGCAGGTATCCAACAGAGAGCTCCCCAAGTAGTCAAAACGTTGACGAAGTTGTCGTTGACATGCTGCAACAAAAGGTCAAGTGTCCGTCACTGACTTTTGATGACCTTTTGACTTTCAACTGCGGCCACAGCGTGTCGGTAAGTCTTTCGTAATCATGCCTGCAAAGGTTTTCAAATGAGAGAATGCAATTTTCATCAATCTGTTGTTTTTTTTCAGTTAGAAGCAATTACATTGAAAAGTTGTATATATATGTCGCCAGCAAATTACGATATTATGTATACACCCTTTGCTTTTTTCTCTTTGTACAATTTCAGAACATGAACAGTCTACTTGAGATTGGTCGTGGTAGCTACGGCCGAGTTCTCCTGGCCCGACACAGCAAAACATCAACTCCCGTAGCCATCAAAGAGCCCTTTCGATCCAACAACTATGCCTCGCCTGGCGAACTGGTGGACGAACTTAAAGAGACAAGAAGGCGAGCCAATAAGGAGGCTCTCGTTCACCAACTTCTCTCGAACAGTCCATACTTCCCACGTTTCTTGGGAACACTTGACAACGGCAACGACCTCTATCTGGGAGTGCAGTTTGTTGGAGACAGTGAAACGGGACTCAGCTATCCACTTCTCAACCCACCTCCCCTCTCAACCAAGGACGGCCTCAACATCGCCGAGGACGTCGTCAGGGGCATGATGGAGCTCCATGAGAACGGACTCCTCCACAACGACATGAAAAGCGACAACGTCCTTCTTGAACGCCGAGGAGGTCGCTATCGCGGCGTTATCATCGACTTTGGCATGGTGTCATCGATGACTTCCCCGCTTCAAATGTCGGGTCTCCCGGAAGCCGTCAAGTTTGCCTACCTGCAGGGGGAAGAAGCGGACTATCTTGCCCCTGAAATCGTGCTCGACGAAGAAAAGACATCAGTTCACTCGGACATCTTTTCACTGGGTGTCATCTTGATGGACATCGCACAGGTGCTTGACGGTAAGTTTTGCAATAGTTTTCTCTACTCTTGGTCATTGTTGTCAACTATTTCTGATTTACCAGCTTGTGATTATGAAGTATTTTCCCACATATAATTTTAAGACTAACTCTGATAAACTGCTAATCAATGGTAATTTCCTTAATCAAATCACAGCTCAATGAGGATGTTGAATCTGAATCGTATCAAAATTGATTTCTGATCGTCTAAACAGGCATCCGTCCAAGTCATCGAATCGTTGTTATGTTTGAGGCAATAATTATATCGTTATTCCTAATCTACATGAAGACGAGATTTGCCCAGGGTTTTGTCATTAATTTTGTGCCATTTCAATAAATAACACTTAAATGCATCGAAAGATCCCTTACAGAATAAATCATAGTATGTCTTATATTTTCTATTCACTCACCTTGCAGATTCACGATCTCCAACCGTTCAGGAACTCTCTTCCCTCGGCATGAGATGCAGAACGAGAAACCCAGAATCCCGTCCAAGTCTCACAACAATTCTGAAGGAAATCAGCGAGCTGAAAATACGGTTCAAACGCCCACCTTTCTGGAAGCGCCTTCTCAAGAAACTACGAAAGTAAAACTCTGTATCAGACTTTCAGCTGACATTTAGAGGGTCAAAGGACCACTGCCTTGTAAATATTGTAAATAAACCATTGTAAAATATTCCATATTTCTTACATGTGTTATCATTTCCGTGTTAATTGAAGTACAAGTGTACTGATATCAATTCTTTCTTCTTCTTCTTTTTTTTTTTGGGGGGGGGGGTGGGGGTGGGGGGGGGAGAGGTCGGATTTCCACATAGCTAATGGTTTATCAATTAAAGCATCAATTTGAAGAATTATACGAATAGAGTAGGCATACACTACATGTATAGAAATTGAATCAAAATCTTGAAACTCACTGGCACTGACAAAGAATAACGTACTGAAGTTTGAAGTTTGAATTTGAAATTTATTTAACATAAAAACCATTCATATATTTGCAATTACATAAATCATTGATACATTAAATTACGTAAATTTTATGTCTGTGTTTGTTTACGTGTGTGATTGTGTGTGTGTGTGTGTGTGTGTGTGTGTGTGTGTCACTCTTTTTATCACTGAAAATAATGTCTCCAAATATATCCGGCATGGGCAGTTTGTTTGCAGAATAAAAAAAGCAGATAAGATCGCGTGATACAAGGTAACCTGTACTATTTTTTAAACTACTGCCTCTATCTTCATTTTGCTACTGAATGCACGCAAGCTATTTCCCGAGATAGTAAAGACATTTGGTAGAGCATGAAAAAGTGTTGATTTTAGAATGCGCGTAGGTCTTCTTAAATTTCTTTTATCTGATTAAAAGTCAACATCATAATCTTATTTATGAATGTATAGCCAGTGGCGGCATTTTTTTTGGGGGGGGGGGTAGGAGAGAATATGGCAGCGAAGATGTTGAGGAATTTGAAACAACCAATTTCCAGTTCCACAGTGCATGTATGAATACGTGACAAGATTCATAATTACCCATTCTAGTGATCTTAACAGACCCAACTCACGACTACATCAATGAGAAATTAAAATCTGGTGGCATTCTTATGTTATAGAGAGGAGTGTTGGAGAGCTCTTAATGTTGTGATGTGAAAAATGACATTGTGATCACCATCGGCCAAAAGAATTCAACCATTATTTTGTTTTCATTCAGATCATCGATTTGTTCGAATATGAAAGCCTGAACGATATGTCGTTTTGAAATTACAGATTCTGATACGAGGTAACACCGTGTATGATCTGAAACGAGATCTATGTGTCCCTGGTACTTTGTAACTGTTAGGCATGGTTACTAGTACATCGTAAAAAAAACAAACAAACAAAAACAATTTTGCAAATTCGTGCGTACTGCACAAGTTTGAGCCCATACGTTACACTTTCTATGATATGTATAAAAAAATAATGGTTGCTTCTACAATAGAAATGAGGTGTTATGTATATTACTTATTTATAGAAATAATTTTATGTAGAGGTTACCGTTGTAAAAATCATTATCATATGACCAGTGATGACCAATTTTTTGTTATTCCTTTTTTTATTTAAAGTAGATTCGTTGCCACCATGCTACACTGCAAAACAAAAACAAAAACAAAACATTAACAACAAACAAATAAGCACACAAAATAAACTCAACACATGCATATGATTTTGATTCGATCAGGGTAGATCTGCAGGGATACTGTGGTATATTCATAATTGAGCATTTGGATGCGCTTGAGATCTATTTTCCTGTTAATGCTACAGGCTACAAATGTGAATTCATTTCAGTTATGAAAATCAGTTATGACAGGTGACTTTTCTTCACTTTCTATTCTTTCCCGTTCTTTCAAAACTAGAGCAGGAGCGCAGACCGTCAAATCTCAACTGGGATTTTTTTCGAACACGATCATGTTGCATTACACCTAAAAAAAAGATGGTCGTTGTATTGAAGGCCGTCATAAAAAGTGGAACCTAACTGAAGCTACTAATTAGAACTTCTCTTCTCTTGTCCCATCAATTCAACATCTCGGTGAGTATGGCACTTGGAGACCCGCGAGCTCTGAACAATTTCCCCGTCATTGCTTTGTTCATTGGCGCCACGCACCATTCTGTACCGGTACCCAAATTATATTTTCCCTCTTTTTTTTCTGTATCTGTCTCCCCCCCCCCCCTCCCCTTCTTTCTTTCCATTGTCTCTCTCCCTCCATTTCTCTTTCTCTATCTCCGTTTTCTTCTACAGCTAACACCAAACAGCACCTAATCAATTTTCATAATTATTCAGGTCATCTCCAGCATTTTCCACATTGTGTATGTTGGTGACGATTCATAAGATGGGGAAGACTTTATCAAACACACATGCCACACACACACACACACACACACACACACACACACATGCAAAAACATAAAAACAAACATAAAGACACAAACATACAATAAAAAACAAACAGCTTTCTACCACATCATAGGTCAGCAAGCACAGTGAAGCTTGTAGAACCAATCAGACTCACATGTACTTGTGGCTACTACACACAGTTTCAAAACGGCAAGTTGCTGGGTAAAGACAGGCAAGGATCAGTGCTCATGTACAGCCAAAGGTTTCACTACAATGGAGCTACTATAGCTCCATTACTACACCATTCAAAATGCACAACTTGCAGACGACTCAATGCTGTTGTCCCAAGCAGTCTCCCACTACACTCTTGGTGTACTCAGGGAATGTGCACAGGTAGGGCCTATGAATGACATTGGAAATGAACACACACACACACACACACACACACACACGCACGCACACTCACACACACACATACACACACACACACACAAATGCATGCTCACAATCACCAAAAAGCAACGACGACAACAAAAACCCTACTTCTAAATTCATCACAAGAGATGTTTCATCAGCATATTACACAAGTACAAAAATACTCCGAAACTGACAAAAACTGAAGCTCAATAACTAGGCATCACTCTTTACGTCTTCCTTGATGTATTTCTTTTTTTATTTCAAAAACATGTGGATAACAATTATCATACAGGCATACATGAGAGATATGAAAAAGATAGAAGAGAAAAGAGATAAAGCATAATTAGTTATGAATGACTCTCTTTTTCTTTTTTTGCAAGTATGACCTTATCATCACGTCAATTTAGAAGAAAAAAAAAACAGTAACAAGTAAACATTACAGTATTTTGACCAGGCATGTCATACCCATGACGTTTTATTGCATTTTTAAAATTCTAAGATGTAAATGATTTCATGAGCTTGGAAGCTTTGATGTGCTAATGATGAGCATTTGGTTGGGTATGTGGTGTCATGATTATACGTTCAAAGTTTATAACGAACTGGAGAACGAAAAAAAAAATGAAATTAAACATTGAAGACAGCAGTGCTAAGTCCATTCTCAAGAATCCCAAACACATCAAGCTATTCATGCAAAGTATAAGCCTAAACATACAATAGGCACGTATTATCATCTAGGAGAAATGCTCCAATCACTACTTTACACACACACATTATAGAATCCTTGGTAGTCATGGTTACAAAATCTGCAGTCTTTCTTGGAGCCTACGATACAAAACATACTGGACTCGGCCGAAGAATTATGGCAATTGACATCAAAATTAATAGAAGCCGATGCAAACCGTATATCCCTCATGACCCATGCTGTCAACATTGCCGAAAATATCTACATTCAAGATACAAGTCGTGGCGGTATACACAGTTTAATACTAGTAGTATTTGGGGGGGGGGGGGTCCCGTGTGTGGAGGTTTATATTTGAATGTTTACATGGTGTCTCATAAACATATTTCATTTGATAACAGGCACATCATGACATGCTCATACGAGTACAAGTCCTGGTCGGGCTTTGGATCCCTTTGGACTATATATTCAACAGGTATCATGTATATTATTCTTACTACACATGCACATCATGAGTGAAATTTGTTCACATTTAAACGTTTCTACCACCTGTTAACATCTTCAATTACCATGAAACAAAACAAAACAAAAAATCACCCTTTTTTCCCTTTCCTGCCAAATTTCAATTAAAACATGTTGTCCTGTCTGATTAATGGAAAGACCAATACACAATATTTGTTCGTGCAAATTCATGTATAATCATCACTCACAGCCATGATATTTTATTTACAGCCCTATTTCACCTCAGTACAGTCCCATATTTTTCCCTTTAAATGAATAACATGTCTCACACTCACCATATCTTGAGAAGCGCACTCCCTTTATACACATCTGTTAATAGGATTGCGTCAGAGTCTATTCGACAACACGAATATAAAACTTCGCGAGCGGGGACAATACAGGCTAGCAGACAGAAGAAACAGGAACTTTTGAGAAAATACAAAACATAAGCATTACCCTTGCAGATGCCTCTGGCCACATGCAGGTGCATCTTTTTTTTTTTTTTTTTATAACCACTGAAAATAAAATGATTTGCATACGTCATAACACATGGTGGGATAACAACACATTACAGCTTCGCTCAGAAAACCCCTAAAACCTGACCCTTTCTACATCTCTCCTTGTCTATACATAAGACTTTTAGGACAACAAATGCCAGAAGAACAAAAAAACAATACAGAAAAGCATGGAACACAGAATAGAAAATCTTTTCTAGACCTATACGCAGGGGTAGGATCTACCTCATACATTTCTTTGCTAGTAAGCCAGTCTCTACAGGTAATAGTCACTGGCATCCAAATAGTTCTGCGGGGATATACTGTTATCTATAAAAAAAAAGCAAACAGCAATACCCTACTTCATGAATTCATCAGCATCACTACAAATATGTCATGCTTGTAACAAGATTCTTTCCATTTTGGGGGGATACAAAGATTTCCTAGCTACATGACTAGACCATTATTTCATGCATCATATCACTGAAACATTATACTGACAGATGATGCGTCAGTCTTGGCCAAACTGTCAGTCTTATGCGTCCGAGATGGCCTTTTATACCATAATATTCACGGAGGATCTCTAGCTCGATTATTCACTCCATCTATACAGACACATGGAATTCACATAGACATCACTACCTTATAAATACTAGCATCTGTGCCTTCGCACGTAAAGAAATAAAGCTAATATTCCCACATGATTGAAACAAAAACTCTAAATATAATTTGCCGATAGAGCTGCACGATCTAAGATGTATTGATGATTTTGAGTACGAATAAATACAAACAACTGTCTTCCTCTATCTCCCTCCAAATACAGCATCATCATCTTCTTAGGCTCGAGTCATTTCACTCTAAGTCTATGATCCATTCGTATATAGAGACTTTGCCCTAACTTTTGACATACACAAAGACAGTCTACGAAAGCAGTAGTAAAATTACATCCTTTAACATTTCCAACGCGAAACAGCATCATGAAAGGCAATTTCGAGACACACACGTACTTTAGCAGACAAACGTTGTCTGCTCACACACACATGCACACGCGCAAACACACTTTACATTATCATATATGCTCATGAATATGAATATATGCCAGGCATACGCACAAAAAAAACTTTCGAAAAATGCTCATTACACTGAGATCACACTGCCTGTTATCAATTTTTATGCTATCTTCATTCACAGAACAGAATGATACAAACATTTTTGTGAGTGTGTGTGTGTGTGTTAGTGTTAATTGCGCTGCAGATTTAGTTCCCGTGCAACAAACGGAAGTAATGGGCATCGTGATTACACCCCAACGGAAGACAACAACAAAATCTTTTATGATCACATATCTAAAAGAAAATCAAACAGACATCCAGCATAGCAAAATAACTTTTCTTATTCTCTTCTTGCAATACTGCAAGGATCTTGTATCTGCAACCTTTCTCTCTCTCTCATTAGTCATAAAAATCTCTTTCTGATTCTCACAGTATGACTACATCTCAAATGTGTCTTGCCCGACAATAACGACATTGAAAACCCTATCATATTTGTGATGCGTGTGATATTCACTTCTTTGAAAACTGAACATCTTTCTCGTTGTTGCCTTTCAAAGTCACATGACTACCACAGGGGGTCATTCCCATGTTATTACTACCTGCGAAAAACAACAACAACAAACAAACAAACAAACAAAAAATGCTATGCATTATATATTTTCTTTTTCATCCACAAGACGCGCAAAGTGAGTCGTCACACTACAGATTTTCGAGTCAGGCTTTCGGCGATTGGGTAGCAAATGTCCGAGATCCTGATTGGTTGATAGCACTTTGTACATTTCTACCTGCATGACAGTGATTAAAGGCTGGCTGTACAAGAACCTACCTACCGATATCCTCAAGATGTTTAAAAAAAACAAAAAAAAAAACACCCACTTTGCACTCACAAAAATACAAGGCAAGACTTTCTCCGCCTGCGTACAAACACATTAATCTAAGAATATGTACATAATACAACCTATTCTGTTTTATTCTTTTTATATTGATGCCATGTTTTATCTGCCCTGCCTACAGCTAATGAAATGACCCACATAGAAATTTGCATTCTAATATCACTAACCACAAGAAAAATATATTGACGAAAAGGCATGGTGTATATATAATTTTGTATTTTTCTGTTGTAAAAAAAAGGAAATATCCTCCAAGCACCTATCACGTTGATAATAGGCTCTCATCAACTTTACCTTTGCACCAATCCAGATGAGTGGTGACTATGTGCTCTTTGTATGTTCAGTTTACAAAAATAGGCAAACGACAAGCAATTCTGTTGCGATGCAGAATGGCATCATGCAGTCGTTCCTTAATGACAAAAAAAAAAAGGAAAAAAGAAGAACAAAAATGAAAGAGAGAGTTTCTCCTTCATTTCCAGCTCAGGTATAAAAGAAACTTTTCAATCATCTACAGCAGTGTCGACCTGTGTCCCTTTTACGATTTCCTTCACAAGCATAGGACGACATGTCTTTTTTGGGTCTCCGTAGCCAACGTTGCGTGACGAGATGCGGCATCCCAGCCGCATGAGACAGGCCGCGAGGGTTAGTCGTCGTCCGACGGCGGCTTGTTGGCGTACTTGGCCTTGCGGATGTTCTCCAGCTTCCGGCGTGCCTCCTCCAGCTCGCGCTCTTTCTTCAGGATGGCCTCCTGGGCCTCGATCTCGATGGCGATGTTGCCCACCATCTTCTGCGAGATCTCGATGCCCTCCTCCTCCGCCGCCTCCTGGGACTGCTGGGCGGCCTTCACCAGGTTGTCGGAGGCCCGCTTGACAGCATTGCCGGCCACCTGGAGGGGATGGACGACAAGGAGAGGGCAGAGAGGACCCAGAAATGAAGACATTTTTGTTTTTCAAACTTCTCTGAACATTCTTTTTAAACTTCTCACCCATGCACTGATGCATTTTCTACTCTCCCCCACCCCCACCGCAATAAAATTTAGTATGAAATGATATGCGATGACAAGTTGACCACATGTATTCTTTTCAAAATCAAGCTTCTGCTTAAAAAAGCAGTCTGCCGCATTTGTTCATAATAATTTGATTTAATAATCAATGATTTTCCAATTGCTTGTGCTATTACTACAATTTACGCATACTGTATGTTTGGTATACATGCATGTTTGTCCATTGTATAATTATTTGTGGAAATCTTTTTTACTATTACATTTATCTCTTGTGAAAAATTCAGAAATTGAATCAAATCAAATCAAAATGAGACAACAGTAACACCTTCCAGTTCTCACTACCACTATCCTACCACACAGCATGACTATTGTCCAGCAGGCTAATTATCTCCTAAAAATCATTCCATTAGCTGGTAAAGTCTGCTTATTTGCACAGCAGAGCAAAATGCACGTTTGTATATTGAGTTAACACGAGCCACTGGGAACACTATACAGGAAATGGCCGGATAAAACAACTATAGCAAGGCATTTGAAGAAACAAAACAAAACGACAACAAAACACACACTCACACTTGGGCATTTCCTCGTATATCTACATGTACATCTATTCATCTCGTAAAATCAGTTTCAAAAATGAAATGGGACAGATATGCTGAGATTGCAAATTATATTCTAATTTGTAGTGTCATAACAGCATGTACATATCTTTAACAAAACACACACAAAAAAGAAACAAAGCACAAAATTGGTAGGGGAAATTCACACGATATAAAGATTTTTTATTCTTTTTTTATTTTATTATTCTTTTTTTTAAGGGGGAAATTGAAAGGCTTTCAGCCCATAATTGTTGGCTTATAGGACACTGAGTCTATTGACTCATGCCATCCAGACATTAAAAAGGAAAAGTAAACAATAATTTGACTTTAAATTTGAAACATCTAACCAACTGAGCTCTTGTGAAAATGTAACTAGATGGTGAGACTATGAACAAAGTATCTGAAAAGAAAAAGAGGTGTGATAGAGCCAGTAACACTGGTGTTGCCTCTTTGTCAAATAAATGTGTGCATGGGGGAGGGATGGGTGTGTACATCTATATGACTCAAGGTGTAGCTGCTTGTTGGTAAAACTATGGCAAGAGAGAATAATGAATTCAAATAACATAACATGATTACTCTTTCCTTCCCAACTCACAAAAAAAGAGACCTCTATTTATTATGGCTGCCATCAATCAGTATATAATAATGGCAAAAACTAACAAAACAACAAAAAACTTAAAAAAAACAGCTCATGGAGTTCTATACCTTCACACCTCTTGGGATGTGCTGTGGTTGTCATTTCTGAATGTTCACACCGAATTCATAGTGCCTTTTCTACTGAATGTTCCATAGTCATGCACTACGCTCATTTGGCAGTGTGCCATTTTGTGTCGTTCTGCTTTGTTTTCTACCTAACTACAACAAGTTGTCTACACTAAAGGACAAAGAAAGCAGCAGTGTGCGAGAAAGACGCACTTCACAGCTCTCCCTGCAAACTACATGAGCATGCAAAGTAGTAGGTTGATTCTTGGACCAAGTAAAGTTTCTTCCGTTCATTACTTGCTTCCTCCGACTAATGAGATGCCCAAGACATTGTTCAAAAGTTGTATGTGTGTGTGGGGGAGGGGATAACACAATTTCTTATCACCAGAAGTGGTAACAAGTCAGAAATTTCTCTGGCACACACTCGGGAATTTTTGGGCTTCTAGTTATCTCGAAACACTCTGACCACACAATGAGAAATTTCAAGCTATATCCTGGATTGCTCTGCTGATATCTACATGTACAAGTGCCATTTCAGCTTTTCATTAACACTGCTTTGTGAACACTAACTGTGTGTCAGGCTTTTGAACCTCCAAAAAATCATTACAAGATTTCCCGACCTCATCTTCCTACGAATCAAGAAATTGGAGGATCATCCCAACACACAAGGTGTGCCTAGTTTCCCACATTGGATTCCTTCCCCTTTAGGTTCCTCCCACTACTAGTTAAAAAACTTTCCACCTAAACTTTGCTTAATAACATTGATGAAATCTCAGAATGCATAGGCCAAGGTATATGTACACACACACGTAACATCCGTCTTCTATTGTCCTTGAACAAAGTGAAGCATATATAAACCGAAACAGCAACTTTACTCGACATCCTATGGACTTCAGCAGGAAGGCACGATCAAACCAAAACATGAATTCTCAGTTCATGAATGTGGTGACTATAAAAATAATAGAGTCGGGCCTGGGTTTGGCACAGCATAATGTAAGGTACTAAAATGGGAAACCAAAACATGGGTGTCTCTGGTGCCTGTGTTTGCAAATCTACGGCTCATCTGTGGGAAAATTTGAAAATTTTGACGTCGGTCCACGTACCATTCCCCTTCGGAGAGCATTTACAATGCACACCAAGCAACAGCTTGTGAGCAAATTTTGTGTTGTACTCTAAGCAAGGCACAATGGAGAGAGAAAGCGTTAGAGAGTATTGCACACTTGCGTAGAATTGTTACGGTATTATGGTCCCATTTTGATATGAAGTGACAGTAGTATTACTTTGATGAGACACATTGCTGCCAGTAGATCTCTCTCTCTCCCTCTCTGCCCTTTAAAGGACATGTTCACCTTCATCTACGTTTGGATTGAGAGAATGCAACAATACTAATAGAACACATCACTGAAGGTTTGAGAAACATTGGACAATCCCTTTAAAAGTTAGGAGTTTTTTAAAGTTTCAGTGTGGCCATCGTGGATGAGAAGAGTACTACAGCTTGTGATTTCACATGTGTAGAATGATATAAAGATAAATAAAATTTAACATAATTTCACTTTTCTTGCATAATAAAAGAGCACTGGACTTGCCTCTTTTAGAAGGCAGGAGGAATAATATTACCCCTAACATACATCAATGACAAGTTGAGGGAATGTGCACTTTTCAAAAAGAAAAAAGAAAAAAGAAAAAAAGAAATTCTGTGAAGCTCTCTTCATATTTTACAGTTTCATAGTTTATGATGTCATATGTGACATCATAAACTGTAGTAGTTTTCTCATCCAGCAGTGACTGCGCAGAAACTCCAAAAATTCATAACTTTTGAATGGATTGTCTGATTTTTCTTAAACTCTCACTGATGTGTTCAATTAGTATTGCTGCATTCACTCAATCCACATGTATTTGAAGGTGAACATGTCCTTTAAGCTCGAAGTGCAATGGTATTGTATGAACATACACGTAGACCGTGGTCTGCAGATGGTGCATAAAATTTGCGGTCTTGTGTCGAAAATGGACATTCATGGTGTGAATACCAAATTTGGTGACTGTCTACATCTGCTTTGAAATAATAATAATAATAACAAATAAAAAAGCACATCGGCAACCATAAAACCTGCTGTTTGTTACTAGCACGTCCAGGGTTAAAGACACCCTGTTCGCATTGCCTAGCAAACTTAGAAAGTCTTTTCATCTTGGGGGGAGGGTTCGAGGAAAATGCACCATACATCGTCAGGTGGGAGATGATTTTGTGTCTCTGAATGGAATTCATCAAGGACAAATAAACGGTCACAGACTTTGGCTTAGATGTGGACTGGTAGTATTACGTTCCCTAGCTAGGGTAACCCACGTGTGACACCAAGTTGACTGAGAAACCTCTGCCTTTTCACGGGACTTACTGATAGTGACTCCCATCCCAGGGGATTGACTTTTCACCCCTTTGTAAGAAGGGAATATCTCACCAGTTATATCTATCTTTCTCATCTAATTACATTTGCACTGGACTTCCCCAGTTGAAGCTATGACTGGACATTGAAATTTCAGGCAAAATTAATTATCCTCTGCCTTTGACCTTTGACTCCGGTTATTTTGTCTACATCATTGTGTGTTCATACAACTCTGTACATTTCCTTCCTTACCACATCATATCATCATGGGACATTCCAAGCTAAAGTTATGGATGGATAATAACCTTTTCACATTTTCAAAGACATTCTTTGTTTTGTATCTTTTGCCCCATCATTTCATATAACTTCTTTAGTGTCAATCTACATCCTTCCCATCAAAATATATCATCTTTCATTCTGGTCACCTCCACCTGCGTTTAGATTTCTCTCTCTTCAGCCAGATCACCTCGTCTTGCAGCTTTTTTGGCATTACTGTCTGCAGGTTACCATGGCGATGGGACACGTATGTGGTGATAACTTAAAAAAAGGTTCTTTGTAATTGAGGAGACCTTAGGATGAACACACCAACATCACACATTTAGCACTGACGTGGGGCTGAGCACATTTCAATTATAAATGAAGTTGATGAGGGTACACTCCGAGAAAGGGAATAACTTGTACGGACGGGGCAACAGAAACAAAACAAACTGAGTGAGAGAGGAGAGAGTGGACAAACCTGCAGTCGTCTCATGGACTCGCTGTGTGTGTCCGCCTTGACCTTGCAGGCCACCAGGAGCTGGGCAGTGGAGCTGGCCACCTGCTTGGCGGAACCGATCAGCCGCTCCTGGCTGGCGTGGCCCTGCACCACCGAGTTGGCCGACTCGCACAGGCCCTGGGTGGCCGCGGCCACCTTGCGGGCCGCCGAGATGAGGCCCATGGACCACTGGCCGTCCTCGCTGTATGGGGACGGGTTTGACTGCACCTGTTTTTGGAACGATATGCAAGGAGAAATCAGTGAAGTTTGTGCTCTTGAGAGCCATCAATTTCTCTAATACACCTACACTTACTTTACTTAATTATAAATAACTCAATATCACAGTAGAGAGCATTATGAATGTCTTACGCTTGGATTCCGACACTGACATGTTGCAATACCTCTTGCAGCAGAGTGGCATTAATTTGAACTTTGATTGGAAAATGATTTGCATTGTTTGTACTTCATTTGAGGAACTTGACTATAATGTCCAAGATAATGGGCTCATCTAAAGTATTCTTGATAACAACGCATGTGGGTCTCTCCAAATCATTAACAACTACTAAAATACAATATTACAAATGAGTTTCTCCTCTTTTTAAACCATTTTTAAAAATTTCATTCACACAAAAAAGTAAAGTTAAGACCGAGTTGTTGGAGATTCTCTCTTTCTTTGTTAATCTCATGTCTGCCAGCAAGCGTGGCGGCTTCACTCACTCGACCCTGCGAGACAAGCTCCCTCTGTGCAGCTCCCGCCGCTTTCACCAGAGCGCTCGTTGCCGCGGCGATCGCCTTTGCTGCCTCCAGGATCTGTTCCTCAAAGTTGAGACTGTCGTCTGCTTTCTGCTCAGGGGATAGGAGAGAGAGAGAGATGGAGAGAAAGAGAGGGTTGATCGACAGAACGAAAGAAAAGAAGAGAAGGCAGAAGAGAATGGAGGCAAGAAAATGACAAACAGTTAAAAGAAGATCAGAAATCCATGCAGTGAATAAACAATCATCAACATTTTGGCAGCTAATGATCAGAAACGTTATATTGCAAACTGGACGCAGATGAGACTGCCATCAATATTGAATTGTTCATCAATCATCCTCCATATTTTCACGCAAGAGTTGGATTCAAAGCACTGGTCATGCACACAGGAACTACGTACATGCTCACATTCCACACTTTTGACACCTCTTACGACAATCCGCCATCAAAAGCCCTTCTTCTGGTATCCTGTCATTTTGTTATGAATACTTAAAACCTTGTGCTACGCACCTGGGACATCAGGAGTGAACTACTTCAAGTGCATTTATGAGTTATGTGTAGGCTTGACCCAGTCAAACTTGCCATATCAAAACAGATGACAAAAAAACCTAACACAAAAACACACTACACTGACAAAAACAATTTAAACAAAAAACACAGGTCAGAACGAGTCACCTTTAAAATGACAACATAGGTACATATGATGCATCTAAAAGGGATAGGTGTAATGAGGTTTACGTTGTGACTAGTAGTTCCTCTATTCTTTGGATCCTAAACAGAACTACAACAAGAAGAACAACTCCCTACGCTATCTGATCCCTCCCACACATGTTGAGCTTCTTTGGTTCACACTTACTAAGTCTTATTCTGCTGTCATCCTCAATGACTTTGTATGTATTTAAGGAGCATAAATGATTATTATATAATCATTGCTACTATCTATGTCACCTTTCGGAACATTGTCCTATTGCATTGCATTGCAAAGGTGCTACACATACAGGTTTTGTATGAAGTTCCCATATCTTTTATAATGGAGAGGCCTCACGAATGTGCTTTAACTTTTAGAAGCAAACATGCATACACTGACTGAAATGTAAAAAGCATGTTCAAGTCTCTAATTGATATAGCAAACACAGAGGACACACAGAAACAAACTCATAAAATGAACACATTCTCTTCACACAACCAACACGTAGCGACGCGAACAACATCCCTTTCGACAGAGGGTGCCGGACGCACATGCCCGGGGGTCACGATGATGACGCACTGATTATCATGAGGCACCGCATGCTACGTCCATGTTGGGGTGAACTGCAAAGAAGAGGGCGCAATTGGCCCACCCCCACAACCCAACATAGACATATCAGGCAGGGTATCATACGTACTCCTGGATTCGGACCATTCCACACAGGGGGTGCACTATGTCCACTTTGACACAAGCCATAAGAAATGGGACGAAATTGGTGGGCAATACCATTGGGGGTCGGGTCGGGATGGGGGCTGGGGATATGGATCCAATGCTAAGGGCACAGTTAATCATGGTGAAATTATATCAACAGATATAAGACTTACAAAACTACAGTTTGTACTGCTTTTCTTATTCGTATCAATTATACCAAGACTCCATGCAGAAAAGTTAATACACAAAAGTCAATAAAAGGTATAAAAGGTATCTATATACAACAACAACAACCTTCACATCAACTCTTCAACTAACGCTACGTGTATACTGTGGTTGTACATGGCAGTTCTCAACAACAACAACAACATTTGAAAGTGGATACACTTAAGCAAAAATTGCAAATGTGCCCTAATGCGATCAAATATTCAGATCAAGAGCAGCACACTGTGAAATAACAATTCATCAAGAGTTGGACCGATTAATCATGATTATTAACAACTGGATAATTACATGTCACATGTCATAAATAATGTGTGGGAAGGAGGAAAACATGAACAGCTCTGTTTTCAAACTGTTCCACAGTCAGAAAGAGCAAGACTAGAAGTTCAGACTGCAGTTTAGTAATGAAGAAGATAGATTAATCAGGATTGCAGCATTGTGTACTCACAAAAATCATGTTAATCTGTGATTCCTGTAGCGTGAAGGGGAGTCTCCAATACATGTTCCAGGATTTCTACACACACCCACAGTGTGCCCCACACCAACGACAACAATACGGCAGGCAGCCTCTTAAAACCTCACCAGGGTAGCCCCCCGAACAAAAAAGACAAACTATATATTTGTAATGATATATAGGAGGGCTAACGCAGGATCACGCAACACGAAGTACGAGTGGCGCGTCTGCACCAGAGAATGGGTGGGGAGGGATGGGGGGGGGGGGGTAAACGGGAATCAAGACCACATGAGGGGGGAAACTATGGGCTGTCCCCCATCTGCTTGCACCCATCACTGTAAAGTACACGGTACAGCCCTTGATGGAATCAGTCGAGAAACATGAGCGAGAGTGTGTCGAGAGGCAGACGGAGTGTTTCTGTATGACTACAGAACATTTTGGGAATTCAGGATGAGACAGAAGCTGACATACAAACCACCTTCAGTGGACTTTCTTTGACAAACAACATATTTCTCCCAACTTCCCCCCCCCCCCCACACCATACCCCATTTCCTGTGAAATGTATCACATACAAAAGTACTGTAGCAGTGAGAGGCGGAGAGAGAGAGAAAGGAATTGAGATAGGGAGAGATGAACCACCCCAACCATCCCTTCCCCCCCCCCCCCCAAAAAAAAAAGTGATACGGCAGGGATATCTGATCACTTCTTTGGAAAAACGGTCTCGTATTTCTCACCGGTGGATTGCAATTCTATAAATAATTACAAATATTACGGCTCAGAGTGGTGATCGTTTCTGACAAACCTCTTCCTTGATGGTTGTAGATAGCCCCTGGCTCAAGAGCCAAATTGCCAGGGTACCCTGAGATAATATGATGTCAGAGTTAAGTTTTGAGGAGAACGAGATGAAGTTGAGATTGATAAGTTTAATATTTTTTCTTTCTGTTTTTTCCCAACGGTGAATGTGCCCAAGGTATCTCTCTGTCATTTCCCGAAGCCTTGTCTTGAGATCACTTTTAAAGTTTTCTTAACAGCCATTAAACCCTTTATGTGCTTTGGGTGCCAATTGGCATAGAAAACCCCCATAGCGTTGTGCACACTGCCCAAAGTCTTTGGTATGGGAAGGGTTAATCGTACACTTTGCACATGGCCCACTGTGGTAACTACTGCGCATGCAATGGGCAAGATTCATTTTGGCTTTCTTTATAACCCTCATGAGTAATAACCGACACCATTGTCTCTCTTAATCACTCCGTTCACCATCAAAATCAGAAAAAAAAAATCCAAAAATACATTGTAGCTATTAGAAAGATGCTTGTGTGCTACATATGCATCTCAATAGCCAATTATAGTTTCCAAATTGGGGAGGCTTTTTTTTTTTTTTTTCCAGGAGATATTTCAGTTTTTCTGGGAGACTTGGCAGCTCTGACCAACAGTGTTCTCTTATATTATGTGTTTCCTCTGAAAACCCCTGATTGCTATTATTACAAGGGGCCAGACATGACTAGCATTCACACTGTTTTCTGGTTCCTCTCATCCTTACCTTTTTCCATGTCACTACATATTTGTAAACATGTACAATGATTATTATTGCATTGGATATAATTCATTCATCCATCCATTTATCTATTTACTTATTTACTCATTTATTTATTTATTTATTTATTTATCTATTTATTTACTTATTTACTAATTTATTTATTTATTTATTTATTTATCTATTTATTTATGTGTATATTTATCTATTCATTCATTCATTTACAGTTGTATTCTTTAATTCATTTATAAAGGCTGCAGACAGTGTGTAGATAATACTTTAATTTAGCTACTAACAGTCATGAACACCAATTAGCACCACAATGCGCTCTGAGTTCTTGCATATTGAAACTTTTCATGATTTAGTTTCCCGTTTCCTACATGTATTACGCTCAGAATGAATCAGAAGGCAATGGGAGGTGATATATTTCCCAGTCGGGGGAGGGGGGATGGAAACAAAAATAAACAGAACTTGGCCAACAATTTACCAGAAAGCAATCAAATTTCAACCTCCCCAGTCATAGAAACAAACTGACGCATGTACAACAATTGTCATCCAGGAAATCTTCAATTGTGTGCATTATCTATCTGCTGAGCCAGTTGAATAAAAGCAGTTTACTTTGAAGTCATCCATTTGTGAATAAAGCCAGAGGTACTATGCACATGTACAGTCATGTTTGACAGATTGATTGGGACTCCTGACTTCATCGTTTTCGAGTGGGGGTGGGGGTGGGGGTGGGCTGGGGAGAGAAATCATTTAATCCATGTGTACAATCAAATTGCGATATTTCCTGGTTTCACAGTATAGATTGTGATCACTGATCCCTGCCAATGATTTGTAGAACCACCTTTTAAACATAACACACCAACACATTATCACGTGGGGATGCTTAAATAAAAGTTCTAAAATTAAAAAGTGGAATTTGCAAGAAGATACTGGGAAATATTTTCTTCAACCAGGATCAAGTAGTATAACTGAAGGGCACTTTGTCTTGTTCTATGGTTTAAAAAAAAAAAATAATAATAATAATAAATGGTCTCTTGAGCAGTATACATATATGCAGCGTATATTTGGGACATCAAGGAACTTTACATGTAGAGTACAAAATAACTTGAATGCATCGAATGACTTATCGTAAAGGCATCAAAATGTCATCAGCTTTTAATATGACACAAATTTTGACGGTAGCACCATTGTGCTAAATCTGACTCAACTCAATATGTTTAAAGGAAAGTCCACCCTGAAAATTAGTTTGTGTGAACAGAGGTGGAAAATCTAGAGAAACAGGACAGCGAAAGTTTGAGAAATTTATGATCATAACTATGAAATTTATGTTTTTTTTTTTAAAGCTGTAATCAATTAAACACAAATTGACAATTCCTTGATGTCACATGCAAGCTCACTCCCTCCCCCTTCATTTGCTCGAAACTATTTAAATAAGACATTTATTTTTCCCATCAAGTATATTTTCAGTCATACAAGCACCTTGAATACAATCATTGTAAACATTTTTCTACATGACCCTCACATGCAAAAAATATATTCCGTCAGCAAAAGTGCAAAAAAAAAAGAAGAGAGATATTACAGAATTTTATGCATGGAGCAGATGAAAGGTGAGCTCACATATCAATTTTGTCAATTTTTTCTTTGATTGGTCCCACCTTCAAAATTTCATTACTTTCTTACTTTCACACAAATGCAAACAAAGGGAAACTAATCAGAAATATAATATAGACAAAAATCTCAATGGAATCCCTTTTTTTTTCTTTTTCCATCTTTCTTATTCTTTATTAGAATTTGGTAAATCTTTCACTATCCTGTACCCCTCACCATTTTGTCTTTATTCAACAAATTCATATTTTGGGTGGACTTCATGTAAACAGTCTCAAGGCATAACAAAAGATATTTCTCCCAATGGCCCACATCGGCATTTTGGGCAACCCAAGGGCTCCATACTACCCAAAGGCAAGTGATCACTCATATCACTAGCAAGACAGTGAGTTTAAGTTGCCTCTGGCAAGTGGGGCAAGGGAGTTAGCAGAACCCTGGGTCTTTTTAGAGGAGAATATGTTGGGTACATCACATTTTAATGCTCTCATGTGTATGCTATCTTTGAAACATAATTTTGGTGAGCTCTCATTGCAAGGTAAAACTGATTTAATTTTACTTACACCTTTACATGAACAGGGATTATTGAATGTTCAAAAGACTAACAGAGAATGATTAATAACTGTTGACCTCCATCCCCTCCACACAAAAAAAGGGGATATCTCACTGCTGATTTTCTGCCATGAATAAAACTTGTATATGGTAGCGCCAATTTCGACTCGTTTGCCAAGTGTATTCATTTCAGGTGGATACGAAAGGAGAGTTCCTAAATAATTCCATCTAATCCAGCATGGACTATTAGTGACATTTTGTTGCCGTGGCAACCTCTAAACACACGCTTACAGACATCCGATCCCTTTGGGTCCCCCATTCCCACCTCCTATTTACGTCACAGTGTTCATTTCTCCGCCACAAGAAGTGCTGAATATAAATCGCTCAGAAAGCCAGAAGGCAATTGAGCCTTTGCCTATGGGTTTCCTCCTTCGAACTTGATGCCAACTCTGTTGTATTCATGCAAAAGCTGCTCTACGAGACACACTCCCTTCACATATCCAATTCTTTGTGTCAAGAAATAGCAATCTAACAACAATTCTGGATCAGATTCAACTTGATTTGAAAAAAAAAAAGACCAACAATGTACAAGTGCAACAATGAAAATCTTATCAAAATCACATTAAAAGTAAGGAAGTTACGAAATGTTAAAGATAACCTAACCTTAAAAAAAAAAAGTTCTAGCAGTTGACATGAATATATGCAATTAGCTAATGATGTCATCACTACATTAGGCAATAAAATCATCTACTCACTCATTTGCATAGTCATATTGACTGTTCAAGAACTGTTTTGTGAAAATTAGCAAAACTTTGCAATTTCATACAAGCAGCTTCCTTAATTTCTATCTGATTTTTTTTTTTTAATCAATTTTTCACCATTGTAATGCTCATAAAAAAGTACTCTTTCTTTTTGGACTAATTTTTGACTGGTCTAAAATTGTTCTTTCACTGCACCATGTTCAAGTTGATTTAATATCCATCTTATACATACACACTTGAAGTGCTCATTCATTTCACAGACATAGTTATTTCTGCACTTTGGTATATGAACATTCTTCATAATAAGAATATAATCCAACAGTCACTGTAGCTACGATTGTACATAAATGTAGTTTGGGCTTTGAAACTTTACATACACAGTGAATGTCTGAGATCAATACTATACAAACTATGAGTAAAAAACAAAAACAAAAAGACTCCTGCATTCATTTAAACTACCAAAATTCATCATGGCTGTCTATCCAAATATGAGAAGAAAGGCACTCAAATTCACATTGAATGCAACGACAGAAATGAAAGAAAAAACATTAACAGTATGCTCAAGTCATGTCATGCTTTATAAAAATATGGGGCAATTGGCATGTTGGTCAGCAGTCAAGGGGAGGGGGCGGGGCAGCAGGAGGGGGGGGGATCCTGAGGGGAGTTTGTAGAAGAAGGGTCATGTTTCCACACACTCCCTTCTTCCGGGGAGCGTGTGCAGGTGCCGTGACATTTTGACGCGCAGGGGTGGAAACAGGCCCTGATCAATTCCCCCCTTTTTTAACCCTCTCTACCAGACACGGGATAAAGTTCAATGTTGGGTCAGCATTTTTTCCCCCTTTCTTTCTCTGGCTTTAAATTCCAAACAGGCAGCCAGGCAGCTACCTGCCAAAGTGAAAATGGTGGGGGGGGGGGGGGGGGCGGCGGAAGGAGTAGCTAGGAAGCTGTGTTGGACTGAGCAGATGATGACGCGGTGCACAGTCGCAAAATGTCTGTACATGAGTCTGTCCCTTCACAATATGTTTGTTTACCTCAAAAACAAGCGAGTCATTCTGTCAATTTGTTGTTCTTGTTGTTGTTATTGTATTTTTTGTAAGGGGGAGAGGTGAGAGCTTAAAGGTTAACCAGGAGAGTATTGACATTGACAAAAGGTTGCTTCTACAAAATGTGTAAAACATACACCTATTCTCTCAAACCCGAGTAGGATAAGTTCAGTTTAAAATTGGAAGTCTCCTTAATATGCAAATGAAGGGACAGCTTTTCGGTAACTGAAAATGAATGAAATTTGATTTTGGCTATGAACTGAAAAAGGGATTCTTGCTGGTGTTTTTGATTAGCTCAGTATATTTTCACACCAATCCTCCTTGCTTATTTGAAAGGAAGGCATTATATGCATCAGTCAAGAGCAGTAAATAATCAGGTTGGCATTAATTTCTCCCTTTGCTAAAATAAAACCAAATCATTACAATTGTACATATGACCATGATGATTTTTGTAAGAAATGATATTTCTGGGGGAAAAAAATGGATGCATAAGTAGTCACTTTTAATGGCAAGCGTCAGATACAGACAAATCTTCACCAAATTATGGATTTTGATAGGCATTCACAAAGACAGAGCTACAGTCAGGACTGCTAGCCGAGGGATAAACTTCTACTCTATACCCAATCTCCTGAAATAAAACTTGAAGCATACTTCCCACAGGACAGCAAGGGGAGTGGGAGAGGGGGTGGGATAACCCATAGCACCATAAACCAAAAAAGTATAATCACAAGGAGTTTTTATGCTAAACATTCCTTGACTTTCTTTCAGCATTCTCTGGTTGCTACGACTTGGGGAACAATCATTCCGATTTCTAACTACTATAAATTTGGATGAAGAAGATGCTTGGTTATATACAAGGGACTTCAGATATACATTCCAAATTGAGAGGGGGGGGGGGGGGGGGGAAAAGCAGGGAGGAGAGGGGCCTAAATTGAGAATTTGGAACTAAACGAGAGAAAAGAGGTGACAGGCGCACCGCCCCATGCTAGCACTGCGACATACAAACGCCAAGTCTTGTCCGCGCAACACTCTGTCCCAAAACGGGGTGTCGTGGGCAGTACACGGGCCAGACTGCACAAGTATCCAGAAGGAGCATACGAAATTTGGAAGAATGTGGGGGGCAGGACAGACGGACGGAAACAACAAACAAGACAAACAGACAAGCTGACATGAGCAGATGAGATATGAAAAGACGACAGACGGCAAGCATTAGCAACACTTTCCATGTACAGTCATACACACATAACAATGATCCTCCACTGCTACATCTTAAAAACATGCAACATTTATATTCAAATGCTTTATAACTTACAAGAAATCTTCCCACTTTTTTTAAGTGTAATAGGTGCAGAAACAACATTAACTGCATATATTCTATTAAGATATACTTGAATTTGAATAAATCTTTTTATCTCATACACAAATATCAAATAATGAAAGACCAAAATAAGGGAACTACACTTGATGTGTTAAAAAAAAAAAACAATTATCTGCATATCTCTGCAAAGTGTTCAGTTTTTGCAGCTCAAGTGCTAGCAGTGCCTTTTGAGGGAAGGCAGAGTCAAGAAATATCTGTTCAAAACCTCATCTATAAAAAAAAAAAAAAATTATATCTTATCATGGTAAACCAGAAAAACAACAACTAATGAATGCAGTAGAATCTCTCAGTGCAAAAACTAGCTTTTAGCAAGTACATACACATACACACACACCCTCAGTTCAGCCAGAAAGGCATGTATGCACAAAGCCATACATGCACAAATGATGTTGAAATTCTGTGTATAGATACAGCACACCCAGAGAAAAACACACACACATGAATACACCCACACACATGAATACATACACATGTATACAACACAGTCATATTCAAAAGAAGGATGCATGCGACTGTGGGGAATATGATGATGTCATCATAAAATGAGGGCGGGAGAACAAAGCCAAGGATCACGAACAAAAGTGAAGATCTGTTCTCAATTTGGGCCTCACTGGGTGACACAAACAAGGGTGGGTTGGGTTGGAAATCATACTCACTCTCCATCTCTATCTCCCTCTCTTTATATATCTACATGTATCTATCTATCTCTTTAAATATCTATATATCTCTCTCTTTCTTAATGTACCCTTAATGTACCTATCTACCTATCTCTTTTTATATGTCTCTCTCTCCATGTATATATCTATCCCTTTTTTTCTGTATCTCTTTCTTACTATCTTTCTACCTATCTATCAGTCTCACTTTCTCTCTCTCTCTTTCTCTCTTCTGCTTTTTCTTACTTAGAAAATATTTTGAATTGATGAATTATCTAAGAGAGCTTGTAATTTCAACTTGTTGAGAGTTGAGGTGACAAATGTCCTCAAGTAAAAATTTGTCACTATATTTTGCTTCAGACACACACTCAGTGTTTTTTTCACCCTTTTCACCCTTTGTTATTTCCTTTTGCACCAGCCAATTAAACTCTGTATCTAGCACGATAATACACTGGACAAAGGTCTCTGTCTCACTTTCGAATTTGCTGGACTTTCTTCTGTCTGTTATTATTGCCAGATTAGGAAAAAAAATGTGTGAAAAAAAAAAAGAGATTTACAATGTGTTCAAGAAGCAACAACAAAACAAGTGAAAATAAGAGGTCATCTTTTTACCTTTCACTGGTTACAAGGTAAAATTTGTGCGTCCTTCCAAAAATGTTCCATCTTTGTCTGTACATGTAATTCCATGAATAGGTTTCGTCACTACACGAATGCTAATAGTCTTCATATCATGATAAGCTTGTGCGAACATGAGAATGAGGGCAAGGGGGAAGAAGGGGGAAGGGGACGTAGGGGGAAGGGGAGGGGAGAGAAAAAAATGATGCAGGTTGACTCACCCTAGCACCTTGGCGGGGTTTCAGCTGGGCCAGTTTCCTGGCAGCGGCCTCAATGGCATTGGCTGCACTAAGCAGCTCGTTCTCGGCAATGACGTTGGGGTCATCCGGGTTCACCCAATCGGTACCTGAAAAAATGGAAGCACAAAAAAAAAATGTTGAACATGTCTCTTAGACACTCTCTAAATTGCCGCTAGCAAACATGCTGCGCCCAATGTCAATTATTGCATTTATCATGTAGTGTTTCTGAGAGGGTTCCTCAAGAGAAGTAGGGATTTTGATTTGCACGGCGCAACTAAAACCCAAATCTTGAGTTTTCACCGGAGGGCAGAGGTGCCACATGTTTGCTTTGGTCATTCTTCTTCAAACTTTCTGTCACGCTGGTCAAGTGTTGTGCACTAAACATATCACAGGAGGGAGATAAAAAAAATTCCCTCAAGATTCTAATAATGGATATTGTGTATACTGATCATGAGGACAACAGTTTCAAAATCATTGTTTTATATTTTATCATCTACACAAGTTGTCAGAAGAAGCAGGCCTCATCTTGTGATCATCGGAGATAGAAATTGACAGGGAATAACAAAAACAAAACAAAAAAAAACACCTCACTGCATATACTTACATGAATACATAAAAGAATATGAAAAACAATACTAAATGAACAGAAAACTCAAAAGAGCTCTTACATGGCACATATTCTCTACTACCAGTGGAGACTCAGTAGGATTTTTAATATACATGTATGTTTGCTTGTTTTTTAACAATGGTGGTGACAGTGGAGATGATGGAAATGATGACTGGTAGTGGTGACTGTGGTAATGGTGGGGATTGATAGAAATGGTATTGGTGGTAGTAGTTGTGGTAAAGAATGAAACAGCAGTGAAGTAAAAGGCATTAGGGAGGGAGAACACAGGAATATAAGCATAAGCTGGAGTGCTCCCTGGGAAGTGGAGAGTTAGCACTGTCAGTGCTGGTTGGAAATAATGTAGGCCTATCCAGTGACTAGGGTAATATCAATGATAGCATGTATGCACCTTGAGCACTCTACAGAGTGGATGTGGCACAATACAAGTCATATACATTATTATTATGAATTCCTTCTGTGCCAATGAGTCAAGTGAGCACAAATTTAACACAAAAACCTATGGACAGGTAATTAAAGGGATAGTACAGTATTGGTGGAGATGAGAATTGGGCTTTTAACTTTTTGTGAGATACCAAGAAAACACTTATGAAATAGAGCAGAGCATACCATTTTAAGAGGAATTCAAAGTTTATTTGATGAAAATCGGGTTTGGAATTACTGAAACATCCAAAAACAAAGTAAAACAAAGCGATCGTAATAAAGTGTGGGTCCCACACTTATAAGAATCGCTCTGTTTTGGATATCTCAGCCATTTCAAAACCAATTTTCATCAAATAAACGTTGAATTCCTCATGGAATTACATGCTCTTTCATAATTTATAAGAGGTTTATCATTATTTCACCAAAAAATGTTAGAAACCTGAAATCAGTTCTCAACCAAAACTATACAATCCCTTTAAAGGGCTGGTATAGTTTCAGTTGAGATGGGGCTACAGGATTTCAATGTTTTGGTTTTTTTTTTTTTTTTAAGACAATTTTTTGAGATAATGAGAAACCTCTTATGAAATAGGGAAGAAGATTATTCTATTTGGAATTCCAATTTTATTTAATGAAAACTGGCTTAGAAATTGCCGAAATATCCAAAACAAAGCAATCCTAATAACCACCTTTTATTAGGATCGCTTTGTTTTGCTTTGTTTTTGGATATCTTAGCCATTCCAAAAAACAATTTTCATAAAATGAACTTTGAATTCCTTTTAGAATTGTATGCTCTTTGTCAAACATTTCATCAAGTGGTTTATATAAAAGTATCTTGCAAAAAGTTAAAGGCTGAATCCTCAGCTCAACCAATACTATGCCATCCCTTTTACGTGGCACACAGATAGTGGGAGAGATAGGACTGCTTACCCTTGAGTTGCTCAGCCACCTGCACCAGCTCACTGACGGTTTGTGCCACCCGCTTGGAGTGCTGCAGTAGTCTCTGCTTGCCCTCTGGCAGTGGCTTTTGGATGTTCTGCAGGTACACAGGGCGAACATGGACATAAGAGTCATTTACTCACACCCGCCTACACTAACATTTGCACTGCTATGCTTACAATCAATTTCAACTGTAATAATAATAATAATAATTGATATGATTTATATAGCGCCAAATCCACTCTGCAGAGTGCTCTAGGCGCGGAAGGAAGAGAAAGTGAAGGAGATAAAGGACATACAAATATCAAGTACATGTAATGAGTAGTCAAATTGAGGCTTTAAACAAGTGAGTTTTTAGACTGCTTTTAAAGGAGTCTGATGAAGAACAATTTTTTACGGCTGAAGGTAAGTTATTCCATAAGGTGGGAGCAGCATGGCCAAAGGCACGTGTGCCCCATATTGTAGTGAATCTTGGAATTATCAGAGAACCGGAGTTGGATGAGCGTAAAGATCTAGCAGGGATGTAATTATGGAGTAAGTCAATATTATACTGAGGAGCAGTGCCCTGAATGCAATGAAAAGTCAAAAGTAAAATCTTGAAAATAATGCGATCTTTGACTGGTAACCAATGAAGTGATCTCAAAATAGGGGTGATGTGAGTGTGCTTCTTGGATAGTGTGATGATGCGTGCTGCCGCATTTTGAAGCCTCTGTAGCATGGAGAGCTGAGTTTGTGGTAAGTTAAATAAGACAGAGTTTCCAAAATCGAGCCTAGAGGATATCAAGGCATGGACTAATTTTTCGGTAGAAGAGCGGTTCAAATATTTTCTAATGAAGCCGATATTGCGAAGTTGGTATCTTACAGATCTACAAATGCTAGAAATTTGATGAGACATAGTCATATTACAATCTAGCATTACACCCAGGTTGCGACAGGTTTGGGACACACTAATTGACATGCCGGAAAAGGAGATAAAATTAATGTCAAGTTTACCTAATTGTGTCTTCGAACCAAACATTAAAAACTCAGATTTATCCGTATTCAATTTCAAAGAATGTGAGTTCAGCCATGAATAAACATCGTTCATTGCATTCTCAAGCTGACTCAAAGCATGTAAGGCATCGGCCTGGTTAGGTTTGAAAGACAAATACAATTGAATGTCATCAGCGTATATGTGATAATTAATTTTGTGCTGGCGCAGTAAGTGTCCCAGGCTAATAAGATAGATGGAAAACAAGGTGGGCCCGCCCACAGAGCCCTGTGGAACACCGCATTTGAGAGGCATAGCATTTGATTTACAGCTGTTGACACACACTGCCTGTGAGTGGCATGAAAGGTAAGATTTAAACCATTCGTATGCCAGACCTTTTACACCAAGAGATTGGAGGGTGTTTAACAAAATTGCATGATTAACAGTATCGAAGGCGGAGGACAAATCAAGTAAAATCAAAGCAGTGACATTTCCACGATCCATTTCCTGTAGGATGAAGTTCGACACATTGAGGAGAAGGGTTTCTACGCTATGGTAAGGACGATATGCGGATTGAAAAGGATCGAATAAATTATTAACCAAGAGGTAATCTGTAAGTCTGGAGAAAACAATCCTTTCCAAAATTTTAAACAAAAATGGGAGGTTACACACGGGGCGGTAATTTTGGAGTGAATCTGGGTCTAAGGAAGGTTTTTTCAAAAGAGGTGTTATATATGCAGATTTCAAACACGAGGGGACGTAACACTGATCAATACTTAGGTTCACAATCATTGAAATAATAGGAGCGAAAATGGATGAACAATCTTTTATCAATACAGTGGGGACTGGATCTAAAGAACATGACTTGGGAGGTAATCTGCGAAGAAGAGCTTGGACCTCGTCGGGATCAGTGGGCTTCAGGGTTTCAAGGGAAGCTGTCGTGAGGGGCTCCTGCGCCGATTCGTCTGGACAGAGACTGTTACTGATAGTCTCTACCTTATTCCGAAAGTAATCGATGAAAGTCTCGGCCATTGCAGAACTGTCCATGTTGGACGGTAATGGTGAAGATTGCTTTCACCATTACAAAAGGAATCACTTCCAATTCAGAACACTATTGCAGCCCATATACAGATACTGTATACAATGAATGTGGTGCAACCAGAGTTTGTAGATACAGAAGAATGAATGAAACAAACACACAAAAATTGTGAAAATGCATGTTGCCTAATAAACTTACGGAAACATTTACAAGATGGATATGAGGAACATTTACAGGGAACCATTCCTTTATCAGTAGTAACCTTCACTAGTAAATTATGTCAAGAAGATTGTTATTTGGTAACAATCATGTGCTGATGGCTGCAGTTAAAGCAGGGAATTGTTGCAGTGACTGACTCCCACTCCCCCTCCATCTTCAAATATATGTACATTGAAGCAAAATGTTTACATAACATGCAAGAGGAATTCTGCTGTTTAACACTTGGAAGAATTCACTTTTTCTTGTTTCTGAATGCTTGGGATAGCATTAAGCTGCAACTGTGTACCATCTAATTGATTCTAAAGTTGAAGGGACTTTCACTATAACCTATAACCTGTAATGCTTCACTGCACATACACTGTAGCTATAGCCTACACAGCAACTACGGACAAACCCAACCCCATCCTCAAAAACAAATAAACAAACAAACAAACAAACAAAACAACTACCAAAACTTGACTGTAATGTAACTTGATTTGTAGAGGAAACTCACCGCATGGACCTGCTCAAGCAGGCAGCGGAAGGCATCGGCGCACTGGTGACCCGACATCAGGCAGCGATTTCTGACCTCTGCAGTCTCGGCAGTGGGTGCTGCCCTCTGCAGGCAGATGGAGGAGAAGAAGAACAGACGTTTTAGTCCCGGGATTGCTCTAGAACCATATACAAAATATCTTCTACATGGAATATGACTACAGGGTAGACATTTCAAAGTCAGTGGACCTTGCATGTGATCTACACATTACTAATCTCTTAAAATCTCTACACAGATCTCAAAATAAGATAAGTGCATGATCTTAGTTGATATATTTGACATTTATTCATTTCTCATTCGCAGATAAAGGTGTTGAGCCTATAAAAACCAAATCCTTTACCCAAAGGCAGTATCAACTCACCAAAAAAAAAAAAAAAAAAGAGAAAAGAAAAAAAAAGGAAGAGGCTATGAAATGTAATCTCTACAGAGATGGTGACATGTATACAGCATGAACATACATGAAACTACACACATTATCTGCAACTTTAAACTCATAACTGCAATCCGACACCTGACATTACATTTGAAACAGAACGGCAGATTGTTCGAAATTTTATCATTCCATTTACCCTGCACGTGTCGAGCATTTCAAAGATGGCCTGGCGAGAGATGTTGGAAGCCTGGATGACGTCGTCCTGGCGACAGGAGTTCCCGGCCCCCACGGCCTTGGCCGTTGCCAGGGTAACCTGTTTGGTGCTGCGGATGAGTTCCTCCGGCGTGGCCTTGGCATCGGCAGATGGGGGTGTGTCAAGAATCTGAATGGGGGTGAGGAAGTTATACCATGACAGATAGAGGGACAGAATGACAGATTTGAAACTGTACTATATTGGACTCTTGGATGCATCACAACACTGTCAAAATTAGTCTTGATACCAGGTGATATGCAGTAAACCTCAAAATGAATGAAGATTTGGGATATATTAAGAATTGAGGGGTATCTTTAACTGGGACTCCTGGACAATTGGACATTTTTTTGCACCACTTTTTTGTTTCAGTGAACTTTTACCATCAATTCCCCTGGTGTGAGGATGCATCACAACTTCAGATGCTCAACAATTTCGTCACAGTGATCTAGGACCCCGTTTACAGTGCGGGGCCGGGCTCGGCCGAGCCTCGCAATTTTGTCCGTTTACACTGCTGGGCTCGGCCGCGCTTTTGATTCAAACCTTTCAATATTTTGTCGTAGTGGCGCTCTGCTTGTAAACAAACGCAATTTGGTATTGTCTGGTTTTCAGACCCTTTGCCAAATGAATTCCGTGGCGACGAAGTCGCCGTTCGGGCAAAGGCCTTTGCCGAAGGAAAAAATCCTTTGCAGGACAAAACCACCTTAAACTATACTAGTTTTCGATGTTGAGGGGGTTAATATCCTGAATAGCGAAAGATACAGGCAGAGGGTTTGGAAGCCAGACTAAAATTGGCCGCGCAATTGGCCGCGCATTTGGCCAAGTTTGCGTTTACACCAAGAAGAAGCAGGACTCGGCTGCGGCTCGGCCGCGGCCGAGACCACCTCCAGAGCGAGGCCAAATGCGAGGCCAATTTTGGCCTCGCATTTGGCCTTTTGCGCGTTTACACTGAAGCGGGGCTGGGCTCGGCCGCGGCCGACACTAGATTTATCTCACATGCAGTACATATCACTAGCCAATTCAACGATTCATCAAAATCTTAATGTTTATTCAGGCAATCCTGAAGATCAAGATTATCTCACATACAGTTCAGCCAGCGATCAAGTTCCCCCTAGATCGCGATCACAGGCGATCAGTGATCACATACGCGATCATTGATTGTATGCAATTCGGCATACAATCAATTGATTGCGACATATCGCGTATGCGATCACTGATCGCCTGTGATCGCGATCTAGGGGGAACTCGATCGCTGGCTGAACTGTAAATACACATCATTAGCCAATTAAATGATTCATCAAAATCCCAATATTTTTACATATTCAGGCCATCCTGAATCAACTGTAAAGCAATCATACCATTGCTACCATTCCAAAAGAGACAATTTGTGGTATCTGTTACCACCACATTTTGATCGAGAGCAAAAAACACTGAAAAAAAAAATGAGACAGGAAACTAACAAAAACACCAAAGTACGTACATGTAGCTGAGGAATGGATTTAACATACCCGAGCTTCTTGCACGATGGCGTCGATGGTGGCCTCTAGCGCCCTTGTGCCTCGGGTTGCCTCGTCCTCCACGCTCTTCACCGTCTTGAGGAGCGACGTAACGTTGGTGACCATCATCTGTGGAGGAGGGAGATGAAAGACTTTCTCTGTTTCAAACTCTGTCTGCATTCTATTGCTCCAACAACTTTGTTCCCTGACCAGTAATGGTCTACTCTTGTTTCTTTGCAATGCTTCTTGTCCATAGATCATCAGGTAAAATGTAGTCCAAAAGTTGTCCACATTTTATTACACTTTTCAAGTACAGTTGTACCATACAAGCATCTTTCTATAACTCTGCAAAGGATATGTCAGATCTCTTCTGTTATCCGTCCCAGTTTAAAAAAAAAAAAAATAACAACTTGGCTGTTATCATGTTTAATGACAAGCAGACATCTTGCCAGAATGAATTTCCTCTTGATTGCATACTGGATTTATCCATTCAGTTTCCAAAGGATGATGTGTAGGAAAAAGAGCAAGATACAGTGTACATGTAATTGTCTTCATAATGTCAGATGATTGTATGGTGGGGCAAATCCTTGTTGAGAGTATCATACCAGGCAGAACTACATGTAAACTCATTCGTTGTCATTTTCTGTGATGTCAACTGCCAGATATACTAGGTTGTACATATATGTAGCTTGTAGAATTTGCTGTTTCTTTGCCGGCATCAGCTGAATATCACTTTGCACGTGAAAGCAGCACACCGTCAACAGTCAGACATTACATTTTGTACAGTACAGCTGTATGGCTCTGAAATACACACCAGATAGATTGTACATCTAGATGGTCCATTTTCACACACCTAATGAATGCTTTGTAGAAAGAGGCAAAGACAGTCGGTGGTTGTCTGCACATTGGCATATCATCCCTGGGGTGACAAGACCTCATGTCTCAATTGGCATCTATTCAAAAAGCTCTTTGCTCAATTTTGAATATCAAAAATACTGATTTGAGTTTTAAAACAGTACAATTATTAATGTAACCTACAATATGTACAACAATGTTTCTACATTATTTGATGTCAATGTTGACATTACTTGGCAAAAAAATGTTGCTAAGATTAAAAGAAAAGTTTTTGCACTCTCCTGAAAATTCATGATTTTTGAGATACAGGGTCTCATCACCCCAGGGACAATACATCAATGAATGGCAAAAAAAGCTACAAGTAGCACTTCATACAAACAATGACCGACACAAAAAATTTTGCAGCTATTTAAGGCAGAGTTTGGAAGATGGTGATGTAAGTAAAGTTTACAAGCGTCAATCAGGTGTAGGCTTTACAGGACTATTGTCATCATTTGTCATCAAAAGAAGGCTTTCCACTTTTTAAACACTAATAAAGCTGTTTAAAGCACAATATTTTTGACATAACCTCTCTTGCACGCATAACATGAATTCTTTTAAATCACATACATGTATGCATGAATTTTATAAAGACGGGGGAAAAAAAAGCTGCTTGCACATTTCTTTTTTTTTTTTTGGTCATGGTGATGTCCACAACCACAAATCTCTTGATGACACCCACAGACAACCACAATCAGGTTTTCAAAGCCCCCAAAACACCACAGACTACCCAGGAAATGCTCGCTATTGCAAAGTCAAACATCCAGCAATGCTTGCCAATGTCTACCACAATTGATTATCTGTTGGCATCGATAGGAGTGCTATATCCTCAGAGCCATCATCTTCTAACGTCATTGGCATGGGACATGAACAGGCTACTAAAAGTAATACCAGTGCTAATAATAACACTCCCCCCCCCCCCCCCCCCCCCCCACATTAGTATTTGGATTTCATGCCAGTTCACGACAGTACTATTAATACCTGATGATCCTTAAAAAATTTTTTAAATCATCAAACAAGGAAAACATTGTTTGTTAGAGAGTATAGTCCAACAATGGATTGATCAGACGTCTGGTAATTTCACTGTCATTGAATGCTGTTAAAAATTTTTGGCTTTGTGATGTCAAAAATTCATATGCCATATGACTTATGAAAAAGGACAATGTTTTGTTCTGATCAATAAAATCCAGAAAAAAAAAAAACATTGTTTGTCCAAAAAGAAATGCTTTTCAAGGTTTGACTCCAATGGCTTTGGTTGATCTTCATTGTATCACACACACACAAAAAAAAAAATGAATTTAAACATCATCATGAACCAACCCCAAGTTGTACTTGGGGTGATTCCAAAATGGCCTTCATGTGAGCTGTACAGATCAGACAGAAGCCAGTTAAGTTCAAAGCATTGGGATGATACTATAAGAGACAGACTTACACTTCCTAAAAGCCTTTAGCATTATTACCCATGTCATGACATTCTTTCTGACTAAACGCACACAATGCATTTTCTTCTTTGCTGTTGTTTTTTATTTGTCTTTCTTGATCACAGAATGTCGCAAGATGTAAAAAGCCAAGCCATGATGTGAATGTATCATGACATGCTACATGTATGTCTACTGCTGTAGCATGCATTGCAAATAGAAAGACTGATGTAACCACTGTTTGTTTACTGAACATTATTGAAACCACCTGAACTTTAAAAAAAAAGAATCAAACACAGATAATTTACAAAGATACAGCAGTGAATCACAAGAATGTATAAATATCCCTGACAAATAGAGGAGATGATTTCACCAAATATAGATTAATCAGCTGACATTTCTTTGTTTTTTGATAAATATTTAATGAATTATGATGCAAGAGATAGAGAAAGAAACCAAACACGGCATGTGACATAGAAAAAGAGATGATTCTACAAAATTTTATTTGTGAGAATGATTTTCAAAATATGCACAACGCAATGAGCCTGATAGAAGTCTCCTGACACAAGAACAAGATTTAAATGCCGACAACTGACTGCAAACTATCTACCATGGGTATCTAAAAGACAAACTCAGTCACGATAAAACATTTTTATGGTCCCGAATAACAAAGACAGTTTGTCCAGAATGTTATTTAAGAAGAAATCCTTTCATCTAAAACAAAGTCTTAAAATGACAAAGATGCGCAGGTTCACAAACTGCCCACATATTACGCAGTAATATGCTATGAATGAATGAATGTATTCCAACGTGAAACACTGGAATGCTGATATTGCGAAAAGAGAAAGCAATGACTGGCTTATATTGAGACATTTTTCTTTTTTTTTTTTTTTGTTGAGTGGGTCTTTTTTTGCAAGACTTCAACCACAGCTTACCTCATAATAAACCTCAGATTTTGTCTGAAATTAAAGAACACAAATCAAATCAGACATCCCATGATATTGAAGCATTGCATTACTCTATGCCATGTTTGAACTGATCCGATGTGCCTCTGCAAATCCAATCCTTGGTATCTGTACGTGTTTTGTACGACTAAACCTTTAATCCCACCATTTAGCAAGTTTCCCGACACAATTTAGATACAAAGTACTTTTTTTTGGGGGGGGGGGGGGTAGGTAATTCTAGGCTCTGACCTTGTCTGTTAACACTCGGCCTTTACAAATTGCCCTAAATCTCAGTAAATAATCTCTCTACACAATTCATTCATGAATTGGGTTTAATAGAAAAAAAAAATAGGCTGTGATGATTGACACTTGATTTTTACACAATATTGCTGCAAATCTCGGGTACTAACTTTCCTGTAGTAGTTATATTAAGAATGCAGCAGGTTTGATCTGAACCTTGCATTCAAAACTGTCCTTTGAAACAGCCCAGAAATCAACATTATGACACACAAACTTTGACCTTTCACCCCTGATGGAGCCCTCACAAAATTTTGTCTAAGATCTAATCAGACGGTTCCCGAGTTGTGCTTCTTCCTTGCACACAACCTCTTTGAATTATACTCAAGGTTCATGAATAGATGCAATTTCAATTTATGGTGCAAACGAAAGAGGGACGTGGACAATAATCTTCGAACGATAGACAAATGAACCCAAAGAGGCATAGCCTCCAGTAATCTCAGTGCTATGACAGGTAAAGAGTAATGCCTGCTACGTGGGTTGCTTTTTCTTGCAATTGATGCAATGAGGTGCAGGAGCTGTATAGTTTTTGTTTGTGTTTTTGTTGTTTTAAATTTGTACAAAAATCCTATTCACATTCTTTAAAGAGAAAACAAAGTTCTGGTAAGGGCTTGAGAATCCGTCTGGCACCATTTCATATTTGCTTGCAATATATCGAAAGAGTCTACAAAGAAACTTACCTGGCTGACGTGGTTTGCCGGAATGATGAGTCGTTTTGGAGTATTTTGAGAAAAATAATAAAAGTCGGTAGACCGACTTTTATTCCAGAAGGCCCCAGACTAACTCGGTCTCAGGGAAAACTCGACCCTATTTCAGACAATTTACACACACAGTTCGTGATCGCCATGTTCATCAGTACTCTATAATACTACGGGTACCAAACGAGGCCTTACTGGTCTGAGCAGACAGGAAAGTGCGTGCTAATCCTGTACAAAACAAATGGACAGCGCACGGTCCTCAAGCCTATACGCACATCAATGGTTGCTGAGACGCGCGGCCTTTGAAGTTTTTGTTGTTGTTTATCAATCGTCTTTGATTGTTTTTAGAGGTGCTTGTGAGGCGCACACTAATTTTGCATGCGCGCCAAAGAGGTATTTGATGCGCGCGTTGTAACAGCTCGGACCATTACTGCGAGTAGCCAGAATTGACGCCACAATGTAGTTTATACAGGCCGCTCCCATATGCATAGTACAACACTGTACAATCCAGAGGGACAACCTCATCCCACCGTCAAGCAAAGCGAGGCCGAGTTATCCCCGAGTCCGAGTCTAGCCTGACCCCGTTCGGGTAAGTTCTGAGACTGAATGTTTTTTGTTAATATTTCCCATTTTCGTCGTTACCCATCGAATATCTTGTTATTAGCGTTATTCCGCACATTTCCTAGGCATACGTTCACATTTTGGAGCAAAATTTGACAACTTTTGCAGGCATACCAGAACTTTTACACTAGGCTAGGCTTTAGACAAGCAAACAGATGAACAAATTCTTGTGGGTGCTAGTTTAGTGCCAAGAGAACCTCACAATACAGACATCAATCCCATCTGCTCCCTTTTATTACAGTGCATCAGTACTAGTGCAGCTCTTTATGCAAAATTCAGAATACTACTTTTTTTTTTCTTAAACAGACAATAAATCAGCATTAACAGCATTAGAGCAGTCATAGCAACTCACAGACATATCTCCACCAAAAAAAAACAAAAAAGAAAAAAAGACAAAGACAAAGAAAGAACAGTCCTTTAACGGTATCAAACACTCTTTAAAATGTGGACAGGCAGATGAGCAGAAAAAATTTCTTCCTCAAATTGGCAACACCAGCTTTACTTTAAGGCAGTGCCGTATATTAAAGAGAGTCTGGACAACTACTGGATTGGACGCCATGTCATTGCCCACCGTATTACACGTTACAGGATTTGCGTGTACACTCAGATGTATTAATGAAAACCTACCAAATAAGGGGTAGTGAACAATGGGCACTGGGTATTGCCCTGAAAGCAATGCTTTCAGGGCAATGTGAAAGCGCAAAGACCAAAGGAAGAGGGATCCCTCTCACCTTGGCGGAGTTCTTGAGCGGGCCCATGGTGGGGTCATCGCTGGTCTTCCCGGCGGCCATCTTGGTAGACGTGATGAGGTCTCCGAGAGCCGACGCCACGTCCTTGACCGCATTGATGAGAAGAACCTGGCCGTCTGGATCATCTCCACCTGTATCAAGACCCAGTAAGAAATTTATTCAAAAAGTGATTTACTGTTCTTCTGTGTGTGGGTGTTTTGTTTGTTTGTTTGTTGTTGTTTTTTTACTGTCTTGTTAATCAGCAAACACTGCACAAGGTGTGTCTTCGTTATTTTTTGGTCCATGTACAATTACTGTTGATGTTTAAAAAACAAACCAAAACAAAAATTGGTATCACACACAAAAAAATAAGGCATCATGCCTTTCATTGACCGTTCTTAAAATAGCCTTTGTAAGAAACAGGCCATTCTTCATATGACTGACAGGATGTGACTTAAATGACTAATCCTGATTTGAGCAAAGTAGTCCTGATTAGGGGAAACTGATAAGAAAACATCTCCAGACCATAACTCCACATGTGAGATAAGATAGGCCCCTTTGATTTTAGTTTGTGTACACATGGACAGAAATACCTAACCTGGAGTGAAAGGTGATTCAAGTCATGAATACAATCACGTTTTTGGTCATTGCGTGAACTTCCCACATTTTGAAGCACGCATGTGGCGTGCCGAGGTGCGAGAACCTACCGAGCGTGGCGGCACCAAGCTTGACGACGTCGGCCAGCTGCGTGATGGTGCCAACGGCGGACTGGGCGGCGATGGCCAGCTGCTCCTGGCTGTCTGCTGCACCTGATACCAGAGTCTTGGTGTCCTCCACCAGAGCACGCGCCGTCTTGAGGATGTTCTCCCTGGAGGGATGGAGGAGTGGGAGAAAAGAATATTTTGAGACACAACGGTACAAAACAACCAAAAACAGTCATAGATTAAACATTGTTGATGAATCACTTGTGTGAAACACACATACATATAACTTAAAATTTTAGATAGAGCTTGCTTGGGGATTCTTTCGTTTTTAAGTTAATAGCAATTTCACAAACATTCTCACAGGACCTTTGCTTTGCACATGTTTGAATCGTATGTGTAAATTGGCTTATAAATATGTGTAAATTGGCTTATAAGATTAGTTGGGATATTGTTGGACATCCAAAGATGATCAACAGAGAAATTGCTTGACTTTTGGAAAGAAAGAAAAAAAATAAAATCAAGCATCACATACGTTCCTTCTGGTCTTACCTGTGGTCTGCGAAAGAGCCAATGTCCGGCTCGGCGGACAGCGTTCCGGCCGAAGCAAACATGATGGTGGTGTCCAGGTCACCGATGATGCCGGAGACGGTGCTGGCCGCATCGATGCAGGCCTGGGTGCCGCGGGAGCCGGCCTGGAGGGCTGCCATCACGAAGTTGGCCTGCATTGCGAGGAGGGAAACAATAAGGTCTTCTTCATCCAGGGTAGCCTCTCTAGTGTGTTCAGCACTGAGAGATGACTGTAACAGCTTGAATTTCTTTTCTGCTCCGAATCCTTTGAAACTGTCCCGACTCCTATTACGATGTCTATGTGCGAGTTGCCCAAGATGTCTGGCTTCCACAGACATTTTCTTCGCAATTCACAATGTCGGATCATCATCCCCTTTAAAGTAGTCATAAAAACTTCATCACAAATAATACTATTCCATGAGGGAGACCACACACAAGTCACATGGGAAATTTGCAGGTCACTGAAATTCACATCTCCTGCTTTCTGGGTGGAGGGTCATTTCAAGCTTGCAAGGTACAGTTGTACATTTTTTTTTCTTCAAAGAAAACAACACACTAAAGAAAACAAATTCATTCTATTATGACTGCACTTTTTTTTTTAACTTCCTAAACTGGAATTTGTGAATGTCTGCATGTGAATTATCTATAAGTATGACCAAAGATTCTATACATGTAGCCTGAACATGTATGTACACATCATGTTCTTTGTCAATTTGGCAATGCCCGGGCACAACAAAAGTCTGCACCTTTTCACAGGTGTTCCTGGCGCTGTCCACAAGCTCTTTCTTGGCCATGTTGTCGGTGGGGTTGCTCTGAACCGTACCTCCATTCTTGATCAGGCCGATGCAGGCTTGTCCAAGATCCTGCACCGTCTTCTTGATGCGCTCAGCAACCTGCCATAGCAACAGGACACGAGGATGGGAAACAGACAGAAGGAAAGACAAACGGGCGAGAAGAATAAGAAAAAAATCAAACAAAAGTTGAATCGTTTACATCAGAAAGGATGACTATTAACTGCTGAGGAACACATGTGCAATATAAGTCAAAGACAATCCACGAAACATGCACCTCTGACGGCATCTTCAGGTTTTTGAACCGATTACTGATGAACTAAAACACACGGACAGACAGACACACAGGCACACTCGTCACAGTTTCTACGCATCGCAATCACAGGGAAATTACATCCTCAGGTACATACGATATGAATTCATAACTACACCAATAGCACTGCTTTAGAAATCATGTACGTAAGCATCAGCACATCTGAACTCTGGTAACCAGGCAACCGTTCATCATGTCTTCTCCATCGGCAGACTCCCTCAGCTCATCTTCAATAAGCAAATAAAAACCAGTGGATACCTGTAAAAACTTCTCAATGCTATGGTGCTAAAAAACAAATAAATAAAAAATTGAAAAAGTAGAATTTTACTCTTGTGCATCAAGAGTCTCCAAGGCGAGACATGGCACATTAATCGAAGCAGAACTCAAAATGTCACGACCCCGCCAAATGGAAAAACGCTCCCCCATGGGCAAGACGTACATGTAGCAAATGCCCCCCAAGTTAATATCCATGGAGTACATAGAAATACTTGTGTACGCACAATATGTGCAATTTGGAAAGCTGACTGAGATATTCATTAATCCGTGGCAAAGAAATAGTCAAACCCCCACCAGGAGGTTACAAATCGCTAGTATCAAACTCCTGAAAAATAGTGTTCAGCAAATATTAATATTATACATATTATATGAATACTAGTATACGAATATAGAGCTATACATAACTATGTATGTGTACAGATATTATTCAAAACATAATGTGAGGTTGTCTCTGTCCTTCTTTTCATATTTCATGTGCCCCCTCACCCCCAAGAAAGAAAAGAAGTGAAGTACTTAAATGTTAACATTTCTTCTCTTTCATAAAGAATACAGGACAGATAACAATGTGTATGACCTGCCTAAACATTTAGGACTTGATGGTGTTGCAAAGTCTGAAATGGAATAGGGTAGATACTTAATGCCATTTACGTTGTATTAGGGCACAATTTAGTTGGGGTTTCAAAACCTCTGACCCTCGCTTTTTAAAAAAAAATCAGCAACAGTGTCAGGCAAAGTCACAGCTTCACTATTGAAACGTGTCTGGATCTCAAATACCGGTAGACACAAAGGACGATCTCGTACTCTGCCACAGAAGTCCAACGTTGCACGTGCAAATAGAACACACATGGATGAGCACTTCCACGCCACGCTTGACAAGCATGGAAATCATATGCCCACGTAACATTTCATATTTTAAGTCAAAAGTAATACAATGGTACTTGAAAAAAGGCAAATCATGCATACCAATGCATTGGCCTCTGCCGCTACTCTAGCGTAAACCATAACAACTTCTGATGTTTCTGTCGTATGACTGCCAAAGCTGGAAACTTGTCCCCTACCTGCACTTTGTGATACTACAGTACGCGTAAACAAAAATATACAAGCATCACTATTTTCATGCTATATACACATTTGTCAGATTGATATCACTGGGCTCAATTCTGTATGGAGTAGAGGGCAACATTCCTTGTGTATATTTAAAATATACTTCCACTAACTACTACTAACTACTACAACAACTACTACTGCAACTACTACTACAATTATTACTACATACATATGCCTTCATCTAATTTCATTAAGTTATAATATTAGTAATTACAAAGACAAACACCTATTGGTCAAAAAAATTACAATGATGATTACAGCGATGACATATTTCAAGACCTTTGCATGTTCTGCAATATATATGATAAATAAAAGGGAAGACGCTCGACTTTAATAACCATGCATCGGGAAGTTGCGCACATCAATCGGCAAGCAATGTAATACACATCATACGCACACCATACATCCACAAAATTAATCCTAAGAAGCCATTTTGTACCTCGCGGACGGAAAATCTGCCACCTTCCTCACTCAGGTGTTGACATTAATAACATTGCATTAAAAAAAGACAAGCACTGTGCACGAAAAGCCAAAATGTTTCATTTCAACAATTACAATGTCATCTGTATTTTACTTCCCCTTATCCAGGCATGTAAAGGCTTCTACAAATAAGCAAACAAAAATACATCAGACTTTTCTTTGATGATGAGGACGAGGGGACAAATATAAAGATGTATTTTCTTGCTGATCATACACAAGTGATGCTCTATTGTCAGTATCTACATATGTGTCATCTACTGTGCCATACACCGGCAAGGCTGCTGTACCCTACATAGATGATCTATAGCCAGAAATTGTATAAAGTGTACTAATAAGAATATATAGCCTCTTCTTAACCCATTAGTAACTGAACCGCCCGAATCTGCCCATCAGATTACTCCCTAAACTGCCCGAAATGGTCCGTCCGCTTTTTTTTTTTTTTTTTTTTTTTTTGGGGGGGGGGGGGATAGTTTTATGCTTTATTATTTTGTTTTCAGATAGAGTATATAATCACATAATTTAAAGAGGTCAAAGGTCAACAAAAGTATGTCAAATATTATGTCTGTGACACACAAATCTCTTGGTAAAGTCTTAATAGGCTTTCAAATAAACATAACTTATAATGGACAAAATCAAACGTGCAGTGATCTATTTTGCATAATTTAGAAAATTGTTGAAATGAGAGTAACATTAATGCACCTTCCAGGAAACAATAGGCCTTTGTGTACAAATTCTTCAGTTGCTAAAGGGTTTAGGGTATCTGCCACATTGTGGAATCTACATAGCAGCCTGCAAAACAGCCTCACACATGATGTTTTACAAAAACTAGAGTTGCACACGTATATCAAACCTAGATCAATCAAGCCTACATCAACTACAACCATGTAACAAGTAAAAGCAGAGTACTAAATGTGATAAAACTCTCCACTGAGATGCAACTTTGCATTGCAATGGAACTTAATTTTCCTAGTGCATGTGCGTGTGCAACGTGTATGTATGGTTCAATGCCTTTTCTTGTCTGAGCTAGCCTTTTTTTTTTATAACATCTTTAATATGTCATTTCAAAAAATAAAACAAGTAAAAGCATCAATGTCAGTCCTATTCTTAGTTCATGCCTGTGAGCATAAAAAATAATTCAACATGACTCATCATCAGAAAAGAGCCAGCATGTGCATGTGCAGGGTGCATGTGTGGTTGGATGTTTTCCCTTGAGTAATAAAGTTAGTTGTTTATTTTCTCATCTCACGTCTCACAAAATGAAACACGTATAAAGGCGTCACTACCAGTCCTATTTTTATTCCATGCCTGTGAGCGCACAAAGTAATAGAACATGACTCCCAACTAGAAAAGGGGCCACGTGTGGGTGTGCAAGGTGCATATACGCTTGGATGTGTTTCCCTTGTTTGGAGGGGTTTTATCACATCTCACAAAATGAAACATTTTTAAGGCGTTTGTTGTTTGCAGGTCCTATTTTCATTCCATGCCTGTGAGCGTAGAAAAGTAATAGAAGCTGACACATCACTAAGATAGTGGCTGCAGCGCTGAATGGCTGGCCCACGAATGACTCATTTCAGCTCCAAGTGTGTCTGGTAACTTCAAGTCAATGAATAGCAATATATAGATAAAAGAAGCGTTTTGGCCCTAGAGCTGTGATGACTCAAGACAATTATTTCTTCTTCCCCTTCTTTCCTGTCAAAGTAGATACGTTCGGTTACTTTCAGTCATGCACATCATTTCTTGTCATAAATGATTAAAAAGAAAAGATTGCTTGTACAACTGAAATAAATACTTGTTTTGATGGAAGCTCTAAGGACCATAAGTAGTCTAAGCTCATCAGCAATATCAAACAACGAAATGTGTACGCCCATGCATTGAATTATACTACTGGCTTAATTTTCGATGTCCGTATTCAGGATGGTCACTACAAATCAGCACAATAAACGTCTTGCTTCTATAAAGTTGTCCTTATCAAGCGGTGACGACTGTACTAGTTAACAGTCAACCATCAAACAGCCAAATACTTGCAGTCATTTCTAGGAAATTTGGACTTCTCATGCACATGGTTGAGTAGTAGTGGTTTTGATTTCATGCGAGCATTTTGTAGCTAACGACATCTCTTGTTCGACTCGTTTGATACATTAAATATCACAAAACAGCATGGAGCATGCTTTCTTCTCCTACATACATGTATCAACTGCACGGGGAGGGGTTGGGGGGAGGGGGAAGAACAGTAGGCATTGTACTTCTCATCAATGGCTCTCCTTCTTTTCTTAACGCAAGGAGTGAACAGAAATAAGACAGTCATATTCTCAAGCACAGACTATTCATGGACGTCCTGTATGGACAAACAGCTCTGCACATATTGAGTTTACTCATTCCTGCCATGATATGAAATAACATTCCTTTGTTGATCGACAAATACTGAAACCATACACAAACTTAAAACTGCATAAAGAACACCTTGAAACACTTGGCACAAACAGTCACCTGCAAACTGCTGTGACCTAAAGAAGTACTTTCAAATCAAATCTTTGCCAAAGACTCATTGAATTGACTAAATGTCTAATTCAGAGGAATGAGACTCTCCTTACATTTTCATTGATGTGGTTAAAAACACTCGCGTAAATAAGTAAGTTACATTTTGCATAGATAATTTGCATACAACTGAGGCTGCTACACTATTGTAGATAATAACACTTAAAAAATGCGTAGCTACAATAAATTTGCCCATTTGATGTCATTTGTTACTACTGCATGTCCAGTTTCATGACAGTGTGAGATACTCCTTCATGTAATTAAAACAATAACAAATAATGTGGGTATGATTATGATGCAGTTGTTGCAGTTTCATAAGTCTTGACAAATCAAAGGCACAGTGACCTGCCTGAAAGAAAATTGCTTAATGACAAAGTCTAGCACATAAAATTTGTGTACAGCTATCAATCAAATCCCACTTTTTTCTACATCATCAATGTGTGGCCCACTTAAAAATTGTTGAAAACAAACAAACAAACACTTCTCTTTTGAGAATATCTACAATGCATTTACAAATAACAGGGCTACAGAGCACACACTCTTCACAGTTCAAACACTCTGGCGTCTTGCGGGAGAAAAGAGGGCGCATAAAATCCCGACGATCATGAGCAACAACATCATGCCACACACGCCATGCTGGTTAGGAACACGTAATGACGTTTCTCGCCGGTCATCAATCATAATTGAATCACAACACAAAAGTGCCACAATCGTCAAGTAGTGAAAACACAGTCCTCCATTTCAGTACTTAAATTCATTCTCTAACTCTACTTCCATGTAGTCATAGAAACAATACACCTGAGTTAATATATACAGGTATGTGACAGAGAGAGAGAGAAAGAAAGGGAGGTAAAAATAGACAGATGGGGGAGAGAGACAGAAACAGAGAAAGATATAAAAAGATAGATTAAGATGAACAGATAGATTGATAGAGAGACAGACAGACAGATAGATGAATATATAGATAGATAGATAGATAGATAGATAGATAGATATACAGATTGACAGATAGATAGAAAATAGATTGATATATAAATTTACAGATAGAAGGATAGACAGACAGATAGATAGACAGACATATATAAAGATTGACATATAGATAGAGAGATAGATATACACTGTAGATAGATATACTCTGTTCATACTGAGAGATAAATAGATGGGTAGATAGACAGATAGATAGAAAGAGTGGGGTGGGGAAGAAAATATTCAAAGTCAGAAGGCTAGGTCATGTGGGTTCAATGACCTTGTGAAGGTCTCATGATCAGTTGCGCTTGTTGATTTCTTAGAACCATGTGGTCTACTTCATGACGAAAGGTTCCTCGCATGCATGTGGACGGGAGTTAGAGTTGTTAGTCCTAGCTTTATGTACAGTGGAGCGGGGTCTCTTTCTCTCGAGAACAAAATGGGGACATTCTCATAAAAAACGTTGACAGCTACGGCGATGTACCACGGGACGCCTTGATACAGACACACAGAGACATCCAACAGGACGGGGAAAATGAGGCTGATGAACAAACATGCGGACAAGTACTCACACAAACACAAACACACAAACACATCCTTCCCTGCTTCTTTCTCATCTACGGCCATATGAATTCTTGTGGATGCTGTGCCTTGTACAATGTCTATATGCTACTTTATAGTCTAAGTTGACAATCTCCTAATAACTATTAAAACATAAACACAAGAAGCAAATTTTGAGCGACTTCAAGAAATCAATGTTTGAATCTACTTTGCGCAAAATCAAAAGAAAAATATTTTCTGTCATACAAAATTTTGTGGCCCAAATGTCCCTTCGTTTCTATGCCTATTGGTTTTGCAAGGAAAATTTTGTGCCCCTAATTCTACAGTCTGGCTGGATGCAACTCCTGTCAGATACTGCAAGGAAAATTTTGTGCCCCTAATTCTACAGTCTGGCTGGATGCAACTCCTGTCAGATACAACATAAAACAAGTGATGTGTTGAACCCACATACAAGTAAATTTGTTCTCTTACAGGGTGTCATTCTGTTACAAAACACTGACTGTGTTATGTACAAACATTCTTCAGCTATTGCCTCCATTTATTAAAACTCATCTGTTTACACAACCTTAATTTTGCTGTTGTTGTTGTTGCTGTCGTTATCATAATATGTACATAATGCTGTATTTTGTTTTATCGTTATATATATTATTTTTTCCCCGATTTGATGCGCTTAGAAACATCAGTATTAAGCGCTATATAAATGTTATTCATTATCATTATCATTATCATTTATGACTGCCAGAGAAAGGACTGCTGGATATCACCGTAGTCTGGTTCTCTAGAGATGGCAAATTCATGCATAAATCATGTACTTGTTTGATTATCACAGGGCATAAATTGACTGAAATTATCGAATAGTACGATAGGAAATTGCAATACGGCATCTTGCTGAGCAATAAAGTAAATCAAAGGAAATAGCAGAGTCCCAACCCCTTCCCCATCCCACCTCATCCCACCCCATCCCTAGTCAATGCAATTCAAAATGACTCATGGTGCATCTCAATCACCATATAAGTCCAAAGAGGCCGAGTATGGATTCAGGTAGCAGAGAAGTAATTACTGAAAGTAAAATGAGGGGTAAAAAAAAAAAACTTTGAAATTATCCCTTTTGTAGTCAGCTCTCAAAAGTTGCTCAGATCAGGGTGTTAAAAGAAGACACGGTGTGATGATGAATGATAATGGTATGTTTAGGAGTCATGGCTAGTGCACAAGGCTGAACTCGGTCGACCCCAGCAGGTTGATGTCGCTGTTGATTCCCGCACAGAGCTACGCCGCCCTCAAAAGTTCCTCGGACAAGGTATTCAGTTCAATGAGGGTGTGGTGTGATTGTACTGTACGTGATGATGGTGTTTAATCAGAGCTATGAACGCTCAAGCAAGTATTCTGCTGGACACTACAGATCTGTCAGTGGCAGCTGCGGCTCAGGTGGGCGGCAAAATCAAGAGCGCTGGCAGAAATAGCAGGCGCTCGCATCCATAAATATCACCATAGAAAAACAGGACGGTGTAAATGTATCTAGCCATCACCAGTCGTTAATGTGATTTCAACACTGTCTGTCACCATGTTATTGCAACAACATTATATAATGCATAGTTATATCAGAAAAGTACAATCTTGATTATTGTATGACTGAGATTACAAAGTACCTTTTGTATGTTTGGTTTAAGAAAAAATTTAATTTCATATTTACAATTCTTATCTCCTGGTGATGGCATGATGAAGGAAAAGAGATAAAAAACAAAAATATCAATGCAAAATGCAAATACTGTACAAAGGTTTCATCGACAAGAAGATTCTCCCAACATAGAAAATGTACAGAATTCCTCTCAGCTCGAAAATATCGCACATTAGACATTGCTGCAAAAGAAACCTCCTAGGACTAGACTAGTGCTGCGATTGTGATGCAGGACTGCAACTCAAGATGCAAAAAAAAAAAAAAAAAGAAAAGATTCCTAACATTGCCAACTTAAAATCGCATTTTTTTTGTCCAGTCAGTGTAAAGATACATGTATGGAATTTGGGAATTTGAATTTGCATACATGTACAATGTTGTTGTTGTTGTTGTTGTCTGTTGTATTTGTTCTTTTCTTAAATACTAGAAACTATTTACTGAAAATTTTCCAGAAGTCATACATGCTGTTCTTGTCAAGGTTTGATAGAGGGTGATGAGAAAATCTCAGTCCCAATCCTATCACTTTTCTCTCCCACAATTAAAAAAAGGAAATCTACGCTGGAACTCTCTCTGCCTTTGTTACAAGGATATTTTTGCAAACGTGAGGTACATGTAATCTGCCAAAATATTGAGTGATGATAAAGAGGAATGGCATTTCTGTTCACAACAGTACCAGCCTCATTAAAACAAGCCCATATATAGTCCCCTTCACAGCACCTCATGTGACTAACAACAGCAAGATGCTCTGTACATGTGAAGTGGGAAATGTAAAATATGAATCAATCAATCTTTCACGTGTGTGTGTGTATATATATATATATATATATATATATATATATATATATACACATATAAATATATATATATATATATATATATATATATATATATATATATATATATATATATACATATATGCCAACACAAGTTATGAAAAAAAAAATCATTACAATGGTTGTACTTCAATATAGATCTACCATCTCTGGTGTCTGTGCGATTCTTATTGATTCCTGCTGGCCAAAAAGGCATAAAAAATGCAAATGCTAAAAAGGATGCAAACATCAACATGCTTGGTCTGTGTTAAATGGGTCTCACGCCACAAGTACAAATAGAAATGAAATGATGAACATTACTCGGCTCTGTAAGGGGAGGTAAGGGCTCTCTTTCTACTTTGGAGATGGATATTAAAGCAAATTGAAATATACATTATACAAATATACAAAAATATGGCAACTAAAATGCGGCAGCGGCTTTGGCGAAAAAATTTAGTGAGGAAGAAGTCAGAATATGAACATAGGACCCACAAGTCGGTACTTTTCTGAGTTTTTCGTTTACCTCTTGGTTGGCGAACATCATCTGTCAAAGATGTTGGAGAACACACAAGAAAGACGACATTTTCAATACGACATTACAGTTCAGAAGATATTGGAATATCAGTAGATGTAAGGGGGTAGGGGGTTAAGAGAGAGAGGGAAGGGGCGGGGAGGAAGGAGAGATGAAGTTCAGAAATGTGACACACAAGTCTAGGGCACTATATATAGTGGGCATTTCAAACAATGTTCCCCCATTCCGATTCAGGTTCATTGTGTGAGCATTGGCTATGGTCTAGAGGCACATCGAGGATTAATGACACAGGAAAAAAATACAACACTCATGTCTTGCAGGCTCATTCCATAAGAAGATGGTGAATTTCTAGGTAATCACAGTGTTCATTCAGGATCTGTTTCATCTTTCTTCACTTTCTTTTTCTGTTTTTACTTACGTCAAACGGAAGGGCACCTTGGGGGTCAAAATCCTAGAAATTCACGGAACATGGACAAAGAGTTGTTATGAAAGGAGGAAAAACACACTTGATCCAGAGGTACAGACTCGAGGTCAAGATCAGAATTTTGATAAGAACAAATAATGCACATCATTGGTCACTTGCAAACATAAAACAAAAATAAATCATCAAAGGCAATAAAATTCCTTGCAAAAAGAAAAAATAAAAGTGGGGCGGAAAACGATTAGTTGCCACAAAGTTAATTGTAACATATTCACAGACCGCTGAATATGAACAAAACTCGAAAATTAAGAAATGTTTGCAACACAGGTGGAATTCCCAATATGCTTCAGCCAGTAATATCTGGACCACAGCACGGAATAGTCAACAGTTTAATAACAAAGTCAGATCTTTGACAAATCAAAGTGCAGAACAAAGCAGCTCAGAGTAATATTAGCAAGTCAATCACAAAAAAAAAACACAAAAAAAATACATGTCTCGAAAAAAGAGAGAGGAAAAAACTTCTTGAAGACAAGTTCTTGTTGGCAAGTTTGTTTGTTTGTTTTTCAAAGTCTGTCCTTGACCCAACTCTCTACATGTGATGAATTAGTCATGAGATGACTCCAGCATCCTACCTCCTGATTGGTCGATGCCTGAGCCCCACGAGCGTCCTGGGCCAGCTTGTTGTAGTGGTGCTGGAGCTGGTTGGCCAGCGTCCCAAGCTCTGCCACGTTGCTGTTAGCCTTGGTGACCTGTGCATAATGAGGAAAAGATCATTTAACCTTCTCAGAACCATTTCTCTCAAACTTTCCTCCTTATGGTTCACGATGGTTGTGATGATGAGTTTGGTACGGTTAATGTTCACACACACCAAAATTACCATCACCATCTACTTTTGTACCTTTATCTGTACTTCTTATTTAAATCATAATCAAAAGCTGCAGACAAATCTTTTTTTTTTTTTAACTCTGTACCAGATCACTACAATTGTGTCCTCACAATAAGCTACATATCCTAATAAAATTCACAAACTAAACTGAGAATATGAATCTTAACCCTAATCAGGCTGGGCTTTTTTGGCTATGCTATATCTGGGGGGGGGGGGGGGGGGGGATTCCGCCCCCCCTTCAGATCTCGCCTATGGAACGCGCGATTGCGCCGAAAATCGGCACACGCGACGCCCGCGACGCCCGCGACGTATTCTATGAAAATGTACGGTTGCTTTCTCCGAAAAATTTTTCTTATATTTTATATTAATTAATTATTGTAATTTATGCATAAAATCAGTTTTGGGCTCTAAATCACTTATTAATGCTCCAATTAAGCTAATTTCTTTTTTAAAATGTTTCTTGTATCATTCTTCTGAGACATAGGATAAAAAAAAATCTGTATCAAAATGAATTTCTTATGTTTTTTATTGTTTTTTGAATTTCTTATGTATTTCCTTGTTTTTTGACCTTTTGTTTTTGTTTGTTTTTCGGCCAAAATTTGTCACAGACATTTTTCGAAGCATTATTATGCTAAAATAAATTAATTTCGGCCATTCTAAGTGAAGATATGAATTTTTATGTGAATTAATTGAAAAAACACAATTTGCATTGGATTTGTACACAAAATCACGTTTTGGAGCAATTTTGGGGTTGACAAATTTTTTTCGAACGGGCGCCGCGTCAAAACAGTACGCGCGGGCGCAACAATTTGGGTCTCAAAAGTTGCGCGATACTTGAAAGAAAAAAGTCATGAAACATCGCGGCGGGAGCTTATCGCTTGCGAAGATATTGCACGAAACGTCGAGGGGGGGGCGGATTCCGCCCCCCCCCCCAGCCTGATTAGGGTTAAGGTAAAGAGAAAAATACATGGAGGATATAAAAGTACTGTAAATCAAGAGCAATATCACACTTCACAAAACTGCACATAATTTCTCAGCCATTCCACAATTGCAGACAGGATAAATGCCTGGTTGTGATTTTCAGATCTGAAAACATCATGTAAACAGCAAAATCATTTAAAACTTCAAAGGGTAAATCCTAAAAGATGTTTGGATGTTCAATGGGAAAATTCCCAGCAATACTTAGCTTCACTAAAGGTGGCCTGTGGTGATCTACGATGGCTCCCTTTCACAAAACCCCTGCTAAATTTTTGTAGGTCATCCACTGAAAGCGCCAAAACTAAATGGCCAGAGTTATTCAATCGCCTCAATGCTATGCATGACTCTACATCATGTACAGTATGTCCTATGCACATACACGTTCACGTATTATTTGTGTGTTGTCAATGCTCCACACATAAAGCATGCTGACACTAAATATTGTAGTGCCCTCCCCTTTTAAAGAAGAGGATTTTAGTCAGTTGGTTTGTTTGGTTGTTTTGTGTTTGTTTGCCTACGCATAAATATGTGTATCTGTCTGTTTGTGTGAATGTGTGCGTGTGTTCCTTGTGTTTCTGAGTATGTCTGTGAGTGAATGGGGTGGGGTGGAGAATGAGGAGGAGTTTGACTGCTGATTTCACTCTTTAGAAATGATTCTTGTATCATGAGCTATGTTAATTTGTTCCCAAGTGAATGGCTATCATACTGAAATTTTCATTTGCCTGTTTCATATACACTTAAGTGAATATCTATGATTCATGTGATAGCTACTTATAAAATGCATCAAATCAAATAAAGATTTACGAAAAAAAAAAAAGTGTGTGTTTGAGTGATGAACATATTGCGTGTTGAATTAATATACATTGTAATGTCAGATCCTCACCATGTCTTGAGCTGTCTTGGTGATGGCCTTGGTGGTCTTCACCATGTCGGTCTGGTAATCCACAAAGTCTCCCATCTCGCTCTCCGGTACCGCCTCCTCGGTCTACGGCGGTCAGTGAATGACAGATGAGAATATGGAAAGACAGACAGGGAGACAGACAGATGGAGACAGACAGACAGGCAGACAGAGAAAAGGTGAGAGAAAAGATAGAGAGATAACATGAGAGAGACAGAGATGTAAAGTAGATTCCTCTTTATGCATCAACATTTAAAAACAACACAGCAATCATATTACCTTCCGATGACTGCAGGATTTTAAAACGTAACCAATTATTACAGACAAACCAACACATAAATGGAAAATATACATACACTGTACACACATGAAAAAAGAAAAACAACCAACACACAATATGTTACGCTCTGTTGAGAGAACTCTCTTGAATAGTTATTTCATAATAATGCCAAGTCCCATTCATGACACTTTCTGCTTCTTCTAGAGAAACCATTTTGTTCTTTCTTTCATACTCCTTGATTCTTTGTCAATGAGCACTGGGGAAGCCGTGGCAGTTATCATTTTGTTCAAGCTAATCTCGTTGCAATACTAGGTTCAGAAGGCATCTTTCGTAGATTTTCAAATTTACTGTTTATCAATTCTGCTGAACACTATAAAGCACTAATATGTTCTTAATGCATATGCAAGTTCACATAGCTGTGATTATCCTTGAATCATCAGGAATCATCACTTGATAATTATTTCTGTCATTCCTCTATAAAATCAATGTCCTTGCCTCAATCCCATATATTTGCTGGATAACATGAAGGAAAACATTGCCATTGCGATCTTCATTATCATCACCTCCTCCATCACCATCATCATCATCACAATCATCGATCTCACTGCTGCCATATTTTCTTGATCATCACTATCAATATCACCATCTTTTCTATTATCGTCCAATGCTCTCATTCATTAGAAGCAGAGGGAGGATAATCATCTGTACCCACTTCAGATTCACCACCGGTCTCTGCATCATCATCACATCATCATCATCATCATCACTGCAATCATCTTTGCCAGCATCATCATCATTGTCATAATTATCATCTTGTATAGCAGCAGCAGTATCATCCTCTACCCAAGCTCTTTCCCTCTGGTTACTGCATGACCTTCATAATCACTGATGTCGTCGTTACCATCACCATCATCACCATCACCACCATCATCACCATCATCACATCATCATCATTATCATCACAGCAATCATCTTTGCCAGCATCATCATTATTGTCATAATCACCATCTCGTATAGCAGCAGCAGTATTATCCTCTACCCAAGCTCTTTCCCTCTGGTCACTGCATGACCGTTATCGCCATCGATATCATCATCACATCATCATCATCACCATCATCATCATCACCATCATCATCAACATCATCATCATCAGGAGCAGCAGCAGCAGCAGCAGCACCATCATCCAGCATCAGCATCATCTGCTGTAGCAGTGGCAGCAGCAGGATCATTATAAGCATCATCATCATGACCATCATCCCAGTTTCCTTGGTTACCGCCTCTTCCACTCACCACAAGAATGGCCTTGGAGATGCTGTCCATCATGCCCGTGACGATGCCAAACTCACTTGCCGCTTCTTCCAGGGTTGTCATGAGGTCATCCACGGCTTCTTTCATGCCCTGGGCTGCCTCGTCCACGGCGGGGTGAGTGTGCGTGGCCTAACAAGAGTTTTTCACAAACACAAATATAATGTTTCAAACATGAGCTCACAAACTGCAAACTATTTTAATATCAAGGAAGTAGTCCATAAATATCACTGAAGGTGATTAATACCCCCACCCCGTGACGACAGTCTTACCCAAGGAATGATCTTTCCTTGATCTTCTGCCATTTAAATGCCGTTACCATGGCAATGCAGCTTCCGACACGTCCGAAAAATATGTCTTGCACATCTTCCCACCAAGACTGTTGTGTGTGCCACATTTCATAAGCTTTTGTCAAAAATTGAGGAAGTAGTTCAATCCACAAGATCTTTCCTTGATCTTCTGCCATTAATATGCCATTACCATGGCAACGCAGCTTCTGACACGTCCAAAAATTATGTCTTGCACATCTTCCCACCAAGACCAATGTGTGTGCCACATTTCATGAGCTTCAGTCGAATACAGAGGAAGTAGTTCAATCCGTAAGATCTATTCTTGATCTTCTGCCATTTAGGACCCAAATTTAGGACCTTACAACTATCTGCAAATGCTATAAAACCATTTTAGGGATAGTTGGAATAAACTAAATTGAAAGTTTTCGTAATTTTCATTTAATAGATGTTGATTAGCTTCTATTAGGTCAAACTGTTTTCCAGTATGGGTTAAAAACCAACACCAACAAATATCTACCTTGATGCTGGTTTGAAACAAAGTAGCAGAAATAAGGAGCTGCAGTTTGAGTTTGTTTTCTTTTCTCTTTACAATGAAGTTAGATATCACATATTCTAAAGCCTGAACAAGGACCTTGTCATCAGCCACTTTCTAGTGAAAAGCAAAACCTCATGACACGCCATCAAACAGCAAAAATCTATAGAGAGGCATCTAGTGAGCTTTGAGGTGTACCTTGGGGTTTCCCCCACTCTCCTTGGAGACATAGAGCAGCTGAAGGGTGGACTCTGCCACCGTCTTGGTCTGGTCCAGGAGGGCCATCTGTCTCTGGGAGCTGATGCTCTTGGATGCGGCGCCGATGGCGTTGCGGGTCAGCGGCTCGAAGTAGTTTGCAATGGATGTCACCTGAATGCCGCCCAAAATGGTAAATGCACGAAAGCAAAGTACACGTATTCACTTTATCTGTACAGGAGCATTTGTGTGTATACTGAGACATGAGGTAGAAAAAAAAAAAAAAAACAAAACATTGTGTATATGACAGGAATATGATAATATGCAAATATCCATGCAAAAATCCATATGATATCCATGCAAATATCCATGGAATGTGATTATATCCAAATATCCATGGAAGGAGTATACCGATTCTGGGTCACAATTTTTGGGAAGATGATTTCCTACTCAAAGTTATTTGCAAGATCATGAAAATAAATACAACAACAACAACAACACAAACCTAAAAACAACACCTTTAGTAAAGCATGCCCTGTTGCAAGTTCATCATATGTTACAATGGCAATCTACTAAACATTCTGGGAGGATTTACATGACTGTAAGCTCTGACAAAGTTGGTAGGATATCCGTCTGCTTTGGAATTCTGCCTTTAATCAAACCCTGTCTTTCAGGCTACCATTCCAAAATACAACTGATAAACATTCATCATTTGCCAAGAAGGCAAAAGCACAAATGTCCCAATAAAACAGCAAAAGGGCCCCTTTGTCCCAATAAATCTGCATCATTTTGCGTCAAATATCAGCTGCCTGATGTATTGCATAATTTTCATATTCTTATCAATATATTCTATTCTACACAATACTTTGGGGCCAGAAACACTACAGTATTTCACAAATTAGAATGGTGCCAACAAATTACTATGGTATTAATACCAGCGTAATTCTAATGTAAATGCACTTGATGAAATAATGACATGAAGAGGAGAAAAAAGAAGTAATTCTAAATATTTTCTAACCCCGTGGCCGAGTTTCTCTGCCTCTCCCTTAGCTGCATTGGCGACTTGGTCGATCTTATCCCGGATCTGCGCAGCGCTGTTGCTGAGCGTCTCTGTGAATCCCTGTATGGGAGGTAACAACAAATGGTAAAATTTTGAGTTCTTCTGTTTCTAATGACACATCAAAACAAATGCATATAATCCTTTGCATGATAGATACTGTGGGGTGTGACATTTGTGAAAATTTCAATGTGGTAAATTATTTAATATTTACGAGGAATACAAGTAAAAATAATCAGACACTTACACAGCATTTCCTCGCTGCTTTACAGACACAGAGAAAAATTCCATTGTTCACTGCTATCTCACTGGGTTTGCTATGCTAAAGTAACCATGTGATAGCTATAGAAATGGCCATTCATTAATTTGCATACACTAGTAGATCTGGACATACAGGTGGCTTCAATTGTCATTTTTCTATTTCTCTCTCTCCTTTCATCAAAACTGTCATAATATAATCATAATACATGTATATTGAAATTAATAATTCATAAAAAGTCTGTTAATCCCAGCCCCCACTTTCCCCACTCCCCCCCCCCCTCCACACACACACACACACACACACACACACACACACACACACACACACACACATAATCCAGCATGTGGCAGGTCCATGTACATACATCTCTAGATGTACCGCTGACCAATGCTTTCATAATACCTTGAGGTTGTTCTCATCCTGTGGTGGCAGCATCTGACCAACGGCAGCCAGGGAGGCCTGGTCCAGTGACCGCACCGCCTGGTTGACCTTGTGGATGGCCTCATCACATTCCTTCTGACCTGGTGCACGATCCCTGGTGAGCGGAAGAAAAACGAACAAAATGCATGTTTGACTTCATTCATAAGGTATACGATAACCCTTCTCATTCAAATGTATAGTCCGACTTCAACCTGTTAGTTGGCCATGTCGGGACTGGCACCTATCCAGATGATCAATTTGGCTGACCTTATATACATTGTACAATGCACGAGAAACAATGTTCGCGCACATGTACATTGTAATGATAGACTCAGAGATGAAGCAGTAGCATGCTAGCTAGCGATGGCCCGGCCCAATGATGAGCATGCGCCACGCCTTGGGTAAAACTTGTGTGTGTTGATTTGTGTGTGTACAATTTGTGAATGTGCTTGTGTTCACATTGTGCATGGTTTGTAGGGGACACATTGCTGCCAACAGTTTTGGGCATTCTCCGTTAGCGTGTTTATTGACTGATCGGCTTTTCCCTGCTCATTGACTGATTGCCTCTACTGCGCCGTGATTTATTGAAAAGTTTTCAGTCCATGTTCTTACGGTGAATATTTTGTTCTGATTTCTGATCATTTTGAGTTTTTTTTTTGTTTTTTTTAGTTTCATGTCACATGAAATGTGCAAAAAAATACCAAACCACAAAAACTTCAACTTCTACAATTTATGACAAAAGCAAGCACAAAACAGTTCCTTCTTTTCAGTCAGAAGAGATTAAAAAAAAAAAAAAAACAACATTTTCACCCACCTGATGGATGCGATGAGCTCCTTGATGGAATCGGAGACGTTCTTGCTGTGGTTGGCAAGCAGCTGCCAGGTGGGCGGGTCCTTGGGGTTCATGGCCAGCGGCTTGGCCGTCTGGATCAAGGCACTGGAGCTGGTGATCATGCGCTTGCCCGCTGTCGTGATGGGCTCCATGGCCATTCGGGCCTGCCAATTTGAGGATCATTTCACAGAAATCATTAAAAAATATATATACGACTTGAAGGGAAAGCCCACACTGATAATTAGTTGGTGTGAATAGAAGCAGTAAAATTAGAGGAACGGGACAGCGAAAGGTTTGAGCAAATTACAAGAAAAACTGAGAAAGTTATGATTTTTTGATGTTATTATCAATCAGACATAAATTTACATTTCTGTGATGTCACACATATGTACATCTCAGCTTCATTGAAATGAAATAAGGAATTTTCATTTTCCCCATCATATAAATCTTAATTCGCACATACACCCTTAAAAGTCAGCTCACAAGCTACATCATGGAGTTGCCAATTCACACTTGACTGATAAAAAAAAAAAAATCATAACTATCCCAATTTCGATCAGAATTTCCTTAAATATTCTCTGTTCTGTTCCTCTAATTTTTCTGCTCTTATTCGCAAAAAAACTAACTTTCAGGGTGGACTTTCCTGTTTATGCAGGCGGGGGACAGTACAGCATTCTCTGAGGCTGCTCAATCAAATCTGGCAAGTTTTGTTTTGAAGAGGTACAAATTGTAAAGGGCTGCATGTTCACTTCCCTCAATGGTAAAGACAAAACTTTGCACTGTCTATCTTACACCACTCACCAGTCCCTGAAATCAGTTTCCATGCTAGAGTGAATCGCATGCAGCTTGTTGGAAAATAAGATTGTAAGGGCATGATCGATCAGCGCATCATGTTCTACCTGTCCACAATGCTAATGGGGAGGGCTCTTCTGGAAAAAAAAGTTGTGTACTACAATCAAAATTATTCTACACTTTTGATCTCAACAGAGTCCAAAGCAATTCATCATCCCATAGCAAATCGCATGATCAAGGTAAGTTTTATGGTAGACCCTTTCTGTGCATTTTAAGTAAATTCCATGTGATAAAGAATTAATTTGGGGAGAATTAATTTTGAGCCTTTCTCAGAACTACATGTATGTTTTGGCTTTAAAATAAAACAGAGAGTAGTATTCGCTCACTTCTTCAAGAGGTCCTCGACCGGCTTACCTGAGGTGTGATCTTGGCAGGCACACTGGTGAACTCTGGAGAGCTGGCGAACGTGATGAGGCTCTCAACCGCGTCCACGAGGGGGCGCGTCGCTTCACCGCAGTTCTTGCGGTTCTGCTCGGTAAAGTTTCCATCGAGATCCTGTCACGGGAACAGAAGATCGAATAAAAGTTGAATGTACATGTAGAAGGCTCTCTTGGCATAGCACTTAAATTCATACTTCAAAGGATACTTTCAATTTTGTGATGCGGTCAAGAGCCGTTCTCCATGGCAACCGTCTTCACTGCAAGTCCCTCCCCCCACCTCCCATAGAAGGATATAAACATGGCCAATACATGGCAAAGGAGTCACATCAAAAGCACAGCTAGAACTTTCTGCACGACAACACTGTGACAGCATCACACATTATTCCTCTCCCTTTCCTCTGGCTTCCTCTACACTACACTAAACTTGATCACAAGGTACTGAAAATGCTGACATTTTTTTTTTTCTGTGCTAGTAATTGTTTGCCCTCAGCAGGGTAAGATGAATTCCATGTATTTTTACTTTTGCGGACATTACAATAAATGAGCGTGCACTTCAAATAGCTCACCACTGCCAAGATAGTTAACGTCTTTTGGCAGCACAGACTACAGTACAAGGTAACTAATCCGTATCGCAACAACTAATTCCCCCGCACAACAGGACTAGCGAACATGCAGAAAATACAAGTAACAAAATGGTTTACACCCCTATAACATACTTAACATATGAAATATCTGATATAAAAACACCATGCAAAAGAATTTGCACACTTTTTTTTCGTGGTAGTTTCACGTAGTATGAAAATGGGCAAAAATATCCATACACTGACAATTTCCTCTTGTACAGTACATGTTGTGGACTTTTGTCTCCATACCTTGATGCTCTTGACAAGGTTGGCGGTGCTGTTGGCCACGTCCTTGGCGGACTGAACAAAGTGCTTCTTCGCCACCGGGTTGCTGGTCTTGGACGAAGCCACTCGGCAGATGTTGCAGAGGGCGGAGGTGTGCTTGGCTACCTCGGTAGCCGCAGCCAAGACCTGGATGGAAATGAGACGTGAGCAAGTGAATAAAAACAGCAACCACGAGTGGAATTTTTTTTTTCCTACGCTCAATTGGACCATCAAGGACTCTGAAGGTAATGAGCAATATTTTACCAGTACTGTGTGAAAGATTAAAATTGATGTTACCATCATACCTGAGAATAACCAGATTTTATAAATCTAATACTTTCTTCCCATTAATGTATGTATGTATATATGTATGTAAGTACGTATGTATGTATGCATGCATATTACATGTATCTATGTGTGTGTTTGTGTTCATGAGTGTATGTACAATGTATATATGTGTGTAAGTGCAGTATCTTATTCTGCACAATCACATATTGTTTTTTTTTTTTAAAGAAAGGAATGAATCCCTCAAAATTTGAGACTTAATTCTTACCTGCTGCTGTGAACTGTCTGGGTTCAGCAGACTCTGGCATGCCGACTGGATGGCCTGGAAGGCTCGCGCAAACTGGGACTGGTCCACTAGCCCCGGTCTACCGGCCACACTCGACGGGTCGGAGATTCCGACAAGGTAAGCCGACTGTTTGCAGCAGAAGGGGTATAGAAAAACGAGAAAATACTGGGTAAATTACTGTAGCACCAACATGGCATGCACCATGTAAATTATTGAAGGTTGAATGCATTTGTCCGCTATACTTGTGTGCACCAGACACTCATCACGATGTCCTCAGATATCAATGAAAACTGCAATTTCCTGAACATAAAATGTCACTACGCTCACACAAACATATCACAACAAAGTTTATGAAATCCCATCACCACAATCAAAGGTGATGAACACTGCATATTAATTGAATAAAGATCAGCTTTAAAGACTATTAATAGAGTATATGAATACATCAATATTCAACTATTTAAGATTGCTCGTTATTTTCAAAACACAAGCAGATGTCATCAGTAGCTAGGAAAGTTTTCGGGAAGGGTAAACCATCTCACCTGAGCAGCGGCCTCGGTGAGACCGCACACAGCCTGGCCCGCCCTCTCGACGCTCTGGCCGAATTTCTCCAGCTCTCCCTCCTTGGCGTTCTGGGTGATGCCAGCCATACTTTCACCAAGGTCCTGTCGTACAAAAAAAAAATAAAGAGAAGTTAGGAAAGACACACAGACAGGTGTCAGCAAGCCCTACGAGATCCTTTCTACATTCATTTTACAGACTTGACGTAGATATCCAGTCAACGAGAAGCATCGTTCAAGGGAAAGACAAAAATGTAAAAGATATCAGAAAGAGGGTCTTGTTTTCTTTCTAGAATAATAACATACATTGTGTGTGAATGTGAGATTTACTCTGTGGTGGTTCTGCTTGCTTTCTTACTTCTGGCAAACACTGCGGGAGAAAACAATAACATTATATGTCCAATATATATTTCATTTATATGACATTACAATGTCAAATTTGACTTGCTTGATGATGGAGCATGGTGCTAATGACTGATGAGCAAATTCTACAGGTATCCATCCCCCAAAAAAATATTACAAGGGTTTTTATCACAGGTGGTCAAAGACTACACTCCAGGATGATGTTAGATTTTATATCAAATATCTAGTTTGTATTTCAGAAAACAAAACAATGCTGACTCCCAGTAATGAGATTTATGGATGTTGTGTCTCTCTCCAGCTACTTCAAATCAACGAAGGTGAAGTACATATGTATTGCATTTGACTGACAAACTGCCCTCAATAAGCACCAATTTTTCAGTGTTTGAGTATTAAATAGTCATGATAAACAATCACGGGCGTACATACTCAGGTGGGATTTGAACCAAGAACCATTTGATTGCTAGACAGGCATCATATCCACTAGACTACCGAGATCCCTTGCACTTTATCATTGGTGTTTAGCTACGTCATTGTAGGGCAGTTAGTCACTCAGTTGCAAAGAAAAACGACTCGACTCAACAGAATCATCAATTTAATGAAGGTGATGAGAGAGGACTTTAATATCACGGTGTGTCTGTTTTGACATCATCATTTGCAAGTTGCTAAGACGATGTGACCTATGACCTCCAATCAAGCGAATGACTTTATGAACACAGCACAAGGAGCATCGATGTCACCTTGGATTTGAGCATGACTGCGTCCAGGCACTCAAAGTAGGTGGCATCGTTGACCGGCTCGTTGATGTTGTCCAGGATGGACTTGATCGCCTGGATGTTGCGGAGGGCGTTGTCGCATTCCTTCTGTCCGGGGGCGCTCTGCATGAAGGTGTTGAGCAGCGTGTTGATGCTGTCCGTCACTTGCCTGTGTGCACAGAGCAAAAATACCGATCTCTGATTGTTTATCATGGCATTCTGAGTGATGGAAATTATCTTGGAGTAGTACAGAATGAATACCATAATCCATCAAGTATATGACAAAAATATGTCAGTATTAAATTGTTTCAAACAGAGGAGTGCAAGCTACAGCAATTCAAGTTTGCAGCAAAAACCTGAAGATCAAAAATAAATGCTCATATTTCTTGCATGTACAGCAACAGGAGGAACACAGAATCTATCAAGAAGAAATTAGTGTAGCCAAATCAAATCAAAAGAAGACCTGAATTGATGAGGATCCAAGTTGAAAGTAACATGGGAATGACACTGTATATGATGGTAAACTTGAGCTACACACATATGAAATATCTTCATGCTACCATCATATCAGAACACTTTGTTACATTTTAGTTCCCAATTTATGCAGCGACATGTCACTAAGTCACTATCCAAGCAACATCATCACCATGGCAACCAAACTAACCTCGCTGCAGCGGCCAGCAGATTCTTGGCATTGGGCGCGTTGGGGTCCACAGACATGGCCTTAACAGCCAGCAGCAGCTTACTGGAGGAGACTGAGATGTTCTTTAGACTACCAACCATATTACTCTGAGCTTCGGCCTGCAAAGAAAGAGAGCATCAGTGACTCTCATATTAGTCCTAATATACTGAAATTGGCGTTAGTGTTGGTAAGTATAAAAATGGTGGTACAAGGTCCAGACTAAATCATGCAGCTTTACTAGTGTACACATTGTACACAGTCTTTGGTAATATTATTCAGTTTTGGGTAGTGAAGCATTCATTAGGAAGGATGTTGTATGATCTGTGATTAATTCCATTTATTGAGTTTTACAGGGGGAAAAATCATACAAAAACAAAACAAGCAAATTTGGAAAGATGCATGTTTGTAGGAGTGCTTTGGTAAAATGATTTGCTTTCAATTCACTTCTGGAATGCATCAATGTTCTATCCATTCATCTCTCCATGTATTCATTTATCATTTACCTATCTAATTATCTGTCCCTTCATTAGGTTCAATCCATTCACAGTGGCCAGTTCAGTAATCTGGTAATTAAAATGGAAATACCCTGTGCTATCAAGTCACGTAAAAACAAATTCAAGAGTTGAGATATGGTGGGGAAAAAAAAAAAGAAAAGGAAAGAAAAATAGTTCAATCATCTTACTGATGCGGTCCTGGCCATGCCCATTCCAGAGTCCATCAGGTCCTGGAACTCCCGGCTGAACTCGTTGGCCGCCATGGCTAGTTCCTCGGGGGTGCCCCGGGCTGCCACCACCAGTTCCCCGCTGGCCACATTCAGGCCCTGGGCCGCTCGGTTGAGACTGTTCTGGTGCTCGGGGTAACTCTTGTGCTCCCCAGCCGGCAGCTGGTGGGTTAACATCCCACCCCGAAGTGGTCCAGGTCAGGTAGTAAAGGGGGGGGGGGGGGGGGGAGAGACAGGGGGTAGGGGACGGAAAGTGTAGCAGGGTATCCAACATACAAGGTGTATGTTGAAATGTGGGTAGAATACGTGGAGATTAGGATTGGATCAAGAGGGGAAGTAAAGGGTGGGGGAGGGGGTGTTCACACACATGGTGTTGTGCACACAAAGCCAAGGAAGATGTACAGACATTGAGAATTGGGAGGTGGCAGGGGGAGAAGGGGAAATAAAATGGGAAAATTGAATTAGCATCACTACAATCAGTCACATCATTGGCAGTTTCATAAAAAGTTCTCCTCTACTTTTCCAAACATCTGCCTCTTTAAATTAGCTAATTAAGGAATGTTTGCTGTCATTTTGTCCAAATAAACATGCAGTGTATCTGGCTTCTCATTGGTATGCCTTTTGGGTTGTTGCTTTGTTTCATACACCACTTCTACATTATCTCATCTCAACAATTTTGATCGGTTACAAACTTCAACTCGTTGTTTTCTCATCATGACAAGATGCTTTAGCCGAAAATATTCAGAAAACTCATCCCCCGACTTCCATCACATATTCTTGCAATATCAAATGTAAAAATGACAAATACAATGTATCTGAAAGAGAAAAGAAGTGCAATGAGTTGAGGGCTTAAACTTATACAAGACTTTAGTAAGAGATAAATTACTATATATCCCAGCAAAGCACTAGGTGCATTGCTGGGAAATCGTTGGCTGTTGTCAAACATTCTAATCAGTGGCTCTTTCCTGAAATTTCTTCTAAATGACAAAAAAAAAGGTCACATTTATCATTTATGAAGAAAAGTGAAGTGCATTGTACATGTAAAATGTGTGTGACAGATTATATTATGATGAGGTTAGTGTACACAGAAACAAAAAATGTGTATTGAGTCGATGAGAACAGAAAATGTGACATTCTACTACTGTTCTAGAAGTAGAGATATCTGTGTGTGATGTCTGTTTTTTTCTATGGGGAGGGACAGTGGAATATTTCAGAGTGCCACTATAAACAAAATTAAAAGCATACTGTCAATTATATCCCGCACTCTTGACACAATGCATAAAAGCAATACACAGGCAACTTGAAGCCATTCAGCGAACATTCTCATTTAAATACAATACATTTGAAACATGATTGTCAAAGACATACAGGCGGAACTGACCATGAAACAATGTTGAATGTCATACATGTCCTTTTTTTTTCACTTTTCTCTGCACAAGTCAAGACTCCTAAATTGAAGGCATATGAATGAATTTTCACTAAAACATGACTATTACGATTACTACCACATGGAAGTACAACTGAAAAAGACACAGTTGATCCTTTCTGGGATATTGCACAGAAGAATGATTTTGTGATACAGTCATATGGAGAAGAAATGAGGACAATGAATGAGTCAAACCATAGTAATATGGCAGAATGCAAACTTTTCTTTCGTTACCCAAAGTATCTAAAACCAAACAAATATCCTGTATGAACTGTGCACGCATTGTACTCAACCATGGGTAGGTCAAACCCATCGAGCAGTTGTGATGAAAAATTGATCATTAGAATCAAAATCAGACTTCCATATCAATCTCTTTATTTGTCATCAAAGCAAATTGAAATATCAAGACATTTGTGGACATAAACACAACCTGCTCAGATGTGTTTCGATTCTTCCAGTCAAGGGTTTATGTCACAAAAGTGCAGATGATAAATGTCTGCAGTGATAGGTGATTTCAACTTCTGTTCTACACTGCTTACTGCAACAAAGAAAAAAAAAAAACTACAGGAAAAAAAAAAATCAATTACTTTTCTACATAAACCCAAAGGAAGAATATGCAATGGTGCAATATGTGAGAACACTGACATACACTTGCGAAGAGAGATTCCAGCTCTTCCGCAGAAATGGTGGACGTTGGGGACATTGCGTCCATGACCACACTTTGGCGAGTACATGGGTCAAGCCACTATGGCAACAATTTACGCCCAGTGAATGAATGGTTGAACAGGAACCAGAATGCAGGGCAAAAGGAGGTAAGATGGTTTGGGATGGAGAATGTGGTAAGAAAAGAACAAGATAAAAGAGGGAAAGAAAGAGGGGTATAAGGGAAAGCGTGGAAAGAGGATGAAAGATCAATAATCAAGAGAAAATATAATCCATTGTAGTTTCCAAGAAATGTAGAAGGTAATACATTGAGTTCAGAAAGGAAAAGATATCAATGATATAATTTCGGGGAGAGAATCAAATGATTCAGAACAAGATGAGACACACACCGTAGTAGGTAGATAAAATAACAAGAGAAATGCAAAAGATGGAAGAGGCAAAGGAGGAAAGGCAGAGAAAAAGTGAGAGATGAAGGATGAATGAGATATAGTAATGAGGAAGAGTGAGAGACAGAAGACGAGCAAGAGGTAGAAAAATAGTGAGAGATAGAGGATGAATAGAGGATAGAGGACAAGCGAGATATAGTAGGAATAGGAAGAGTGAGAGACAGAAAACGAGTAAGGGGTAAAGAATAAGTGAGAGATAGAGAGTGAATGAGATATAGTATGAAGAGTGAGAGATGGAAGACAAGAGGTAGAAAGATAGTGAGAGATAGAGGATAAATAGAGGATAGAGGACCAAAGAGATATAGCAGGAATAGGAGTGAGAGACAGAAAATGAGTAAGGGGCAGAGGATGAGTGAGACATAGAAGATGAGGAAGGGATAGAGAATGAGTGAGAGATAAAGGGTGAATGAGAGATAGTGCAATGAGTGAAAGATAGAAGATGAGCAAGAGGTAGAGGATGAATAAGAGATAGATAGAGGAAGAGTCAGAGATAGACAATGAGCAAGAGATAGAGGATGAGAGAGAGATATAAGATGAGTGAGAGATCGAAGATGAGCAAGAGGTAGAGGATGAGTAAGAGATAGATAGAGGAAGAGTCAGAGATAGACAATGAGCAAGAGATAGAGGATGAGTGAGAGATATAAGATGAGTGAGAGATAGAAGATGAGTAAGAGGTAGAGGATGAGTAAGAGATAGAGGAAGAGTCAGAGAGAGAAGATGAGCAAAAGGTAGAAGATGAGAGAGATAAGATGAGTGAGAGATATAAGGTGAGCAAGAAGTAGAGGAGAGAGAGATAGATAGAGGAAGAGTCAGGTATAGAAGATGAGCGAGAGATACAGGATGAGTAGGAGATAGAGGCAGAGTCAAAAATAGACAAAAAGGCAGAAAAGAGGGGGATGGGCAGGGGATATGAATGGATAGGGAAAGGAGGCTCAAGGACATTGGGTTCACATGGCGGTGATGGACACGGAAGTGAAGGTGAAGAGATCAAGTCCCGATGTGGGTTAAGGGTGCGGAGAAAGTACCGGTGTCGCCACAGTAGTAGGACACATGCAAACATACATGGAAAGAGACAGGAAAAGAATAAAAACATACAAAATGATAATTACAATGACAAAGGAGAGGAAAACACACTCAGCAATGTCGAACAAAATAAACAATAACGGGCAAATGAAAATTGAAAAAAGAACAAACAAACAAACAGACAGCCAATCAAAAGAAGACAAGATACATGTGCACATACAAATGAGAAATGAAAACCTTCACTTGTAGGATGCACAACATCATGGATTAGGAGATGAACTTGAAATGACAAAATGTTGCACATTTGAAGAACAAATAATATTGCTAAAAAGGTAACCTATAGTGATCTTGGAAACTTTAATACCAAATGTCATTAAAAGATGCACATACCTTGGGCAGTAACAATCTCTCCTATCACTAGGTAATATGCTGGTAAAAGTCACTTATTACACAATCAATTCGAAAAGACGACATACTGACCTTTCTCTAGACACTTTTGCTTGCCTTTATACAGCTTACATGTACAACTACAAAGTATCCGAACAAACTCACAGTAAGATCAAGGCACACGGTGCCCTGCTACACGCAAAATCTTGACCACATGTACTGGACATGGCTGGTAGGGACTGATTGGGAGATATTCCATGGCTAAACTTTCTATTTTTGTACTTTGGGTTAATTTTTTCTTCTTCTTTCTTTCTTTCTTTCTATCTTTTGAAGGAGGTATTCATCATTCCAGAAAAAAAAGGTTGCATTTTCACTTCTGTGTGTGATGCACGATGTACTATTTTCTTCATTCTTCTTTTCCTTCTTCTTCCTTTTCAAATCTGCTTTCACACTTGACCGAGAGATCTCAAAAGGGGGCCTGTACTGCAGGAGGGCCTAGGACTGGTACTGGATTACTGTTCCAGAAAAAGAAAACAACTCCCTTTTCTCATTCCTCTTCTGTGTGACAAGCCCCTCACCCCAAAAGGGGAAACAAATAACTCAACCTGGGATGAACAGAGAAATCTCCAGGGGGTGGGGGGGGGGGGGAGGGGTCCAAAGGGAATCATCTATTTTGAGCAAACTTTGCAAAGGATGACCAAATCATGCAGCACTGTTCTTTCATTTGTCCGGCACGAAAATACAAGAAGTGAATGGCAATGCCCTCTGTCACATTAGAAAACCTATTTCATCTTCATTTTCAATCAAGTGAACACTGCCATTCCATCAGTCATTCAGAGCTGAAATATTGGGGGATCAAAGTCTTTCACACAACAAAACGTACACGCGTAGAGGTGAAATTTTCTGAATTTGCCATAGCTTTTGTGGATTTTCTTTCTCTCATTCCCCTTCCCCTCCCTCTCCTCCCGGCTTTGCATAAGATTTAGAAACTGTTTTGTTCTTTGTTGTTACTTTCTCAGAGTGTTTATCGTAGTGAGATGAGTTGCTGCCATTTACTGCAAAGGGAAAATGGTTCATTGGAACAACCTTTTGGCACCTAACCTCACTTTCGTCTTCTAAGGACTTCTGATAATTTGATATAAACATTGTACCTGATGAAGTTCCTTCACATTCTTTACCCTGTAATCACTCGACTGACATCTCAGCCATGCACATACCCTATTCAACTGGTAAACAGCAAACAAACATAGGCTCTGGATATCGTGTTAACACTTCTTGATCTTTCTGATCAATCTCCTGTGAGTGTGAATTTTTTTGCAAATTTCTTCTTTTTTTGTGTCTAACTTTGCAAGACCAAAATTTGTGTGATTTGTATTTGTTTTTGTTTTTACTTATTTAGATTCCACTCACTATATATTGAAATTTACATGGCTGATACAAAGGACAAAATGTTGGCAGTTTTTTTTTTTTATATTTTCATGTTGATAACAGAGAATGTGAATCACATAATAATTTCCACACAATAAAATGTTCTTCACTATGTTACAGTATCCACCTGCAGCTAGCTGGTAAGTATTCTACCTACATGTATCTACCAATAACTAATGATCTATCTACAATGTATGTATCTGCCTTCTCATCTACTTGTCTAAATCATTAGATATTAATCTATCTATCTACCTATCTATCTATCTATCTATCTATCTTTCTATCTACAGGTTGTATTTATCTATCTTTCTATCTACCTATCTACATGTTTCCATTTATCTATCTTTCCATCTATCTATCTATCTATCTATCTATCTATCTATCTATCTATCTATCTATCTATCTATTTTTCTATCTACCTACAGGTTGTATCTATCTATCTTTCTATCTACATGTATCTAAGTAATAAACACATATCACAGGGCAGTAATAGAAGAGTTTTATTTGTCTAAACCTTCACTGCATTCTGATTAATGTAATACACATTTTCAGGGCACTGTGTATTCTATCTCACAGTTTACATTTTACCTCTACTTTGAATGAGTTTCTTAAGTGAGAAATGTTAACAAAATTGTACACAAACAAACACACACATACAGATGTGAAGAGATACAAAAAGCAGGGGGAGAGACACAGATATTGCAAATAATTTTTTGAACATTGACAGTGACAAGGAGATAAAAGGAAAATAAAGAAGAAATTGACACACACAGATGGCATGTCGAATGTTTCCCACTGACTGCGCTTTGATGCATTAAGAGACGCACAGCTATTTTGACTGAAACATCACTCAAAATGATTTCACACGTTAGGCTACAATTACGGACAGATTCTTTGATGCGGCATGTGGTGCCAGTTGTTACAGAAAGCCAAATAACACCAGACACAAGACTTGAGTAGGGAGAAAAAAAAATATAGAACCAGGATAGAATAATCTTATACAGAGCAACAGGAAGGTGGCACAAAGAGCTATGGGATACAGTGGATAGGATTTTATGTTTTATGTATAGCTGAATAAAGGACACTGATATAGTAGGTGAAATGAAACGGTTTCTCCAGTGGAGTTCTGTTGTGTGATTTTGAAGAATTACCAGTGACTACATACCATCGCATATCTCTCCTGAGCTTTTTTCATCATCTAATATGTGGGTGCATGTCGAAAAGTAAGCAAGTAAAGGTTGGAAGAAATCAACAAGTAAACGATAACGAAAAAAAATAAAACCCAGTTTGCAAGACGGGAAAAGAAAATAACGCTCGAAGGAAAAGTGAGTAAAACAAAACAAAACCCATCCAATAAAATTCTCCGCGCAGAAACAGACGTAAGTGGAAAGAAGTAGACAGGGCCTATATGAACTGCTACAGAACTGGCGAGTGTTGGGGGAAAAAAAACAATTAATCCCATTTCCATGGAGAAATCCAAGAAGCAAATGATCATTAACAGAGAAATAAAGCGCATTGTAATTTTACGTGATGTAGAAATTAAGATATTTGGTATGATGTATATTGCACATAGTTCTAAGAAGCTTGAATACATAGCGATGTGAAACTGGAATGCTGTTGAAAATAACTAATCCCATGTAAAAATAGAACCAGTGGGAAGAAACAAATCATTTGTTACAGAAATCAGAATATGATTGGCATAATGGTACGTGGGAAAAATGTGCGTCGTGGTACGATACACAGAAATTTTTAGAATATGATTTCTGTTGATTCTATGTTGAGTGCATGAGAGGTCACTTAATTAATGATCTTCAAATCTTTCTTTTCTTTTTGGTGTTGTTATTTACCATTGCAAGTGCCTCGTCCTCCTTATTTGGAAATCACAATGACAAAACATGACACAAACTATTACATTCCACAAATATAAGACAGGGTCTGCGCTCTGAAAAATCAAGTGAGCAGGCAGGCAAACATTCATGGCAATATCAACACGCACAAATAGAAGTACTGTATACGCCATATATTTAGCAAGTCTAAATTTTCCCGAATCAGGACTTCCCGACGATTTCGCGAGTGGTTGAATTCGCGATCGTGGAGAAATGTACATGCATACAAATGTACATCACATTCATATCAGGATCAGAGTCAATATTTTTGTGTGTCTTTGATTTCGTGAATAGCACCTGACTCACGAAATTTGCGAAAATAAAAACCTCGCGAAATATTTGCCGTATACAGTACACTGTCTAATCTTCAAGTCTGTTGTAAACAAAGTAGTTGACACAATGATGCCTGACAAATACTTTCACTGGTGTCACAGTCGTCAACAGCAAAACCAGTGACAAGGTACCTTCCTGGTATATTGCAGTGCTTTGGACCACCACGCCCTACGTGGTTTCAAAATCGATATCCTCCCTGCCCCCTGTAGAATTTAGGACTTAGGATTCCAAATCATGGTGCCAGAATACTTTCGTGTGTGTCAACCATGACATGGATGTTTTATGAACCACACAAATTTCTTATTTTATAAGAAATTGTAGATTTTCAAATTCAACCAAATTCAATTTTGTTTGTTAAATACCACATTTGCTGGGCAATATCCACTGTATGCAGTATGGTCATATTTCTCTTGAACTGCCATTTTTGTTGGACAGGGCCACAACACTTACTTTTTTTTTTTTTTAACTTTCTGTGCACAGCAACTTCAGCTTACACTTTTTTAAGAGAACATCTGTTCAAGGAATACACTCATTGTCAAAGACACTTGTTTTAAACTTGCTGCAGAAAGTAAAAAAGAACACATCAATTCTTCTACTATCATCACTTACACAAAACATTTGAATGGATTACAAAATGTCGACAATTGAGACTCTGCAATCATTGGGTCATGCATGAATAAGAAATGCAGGCAAATATATATATATATCATATATATTCATGTTGCAGTACTGTTACTTCTGAAAGATGAAATCAAGTATAGACGCATTCCAGTAGTGTTTTAAAAAAAAAATCAAAACAGTTATTGTGCATTAAAGATTACACATCAAGATGCAACATGAAAGGATTATCTCACCAAAATGCAGTGAAAAATTCTCATTCACAAAGTTCAACAAAGGGAGTTTATATTCTAGGCCTCAACAACTATGGCAGGCCATATGGACAAATGGTAGTAAAGATGAAAATAATAATACATATTGCTCGTCTTTGCCCAAGCCACTCTGTCATTACCTTGCCGGACATGAGACCCTTGCTGGAGTCCACCACGGCGCGGATGGCCTTGTCCACGTCGCGCTGACCAGGCAGACAGTTGACGCAGTTGTTCAGGGCCACTGACACAGCCTTGGCCACCTGGTGAGAGGAAATGTTGTGTCAATTTGTGAGTAAATTTGAAAGATGATTACGAAAAGGATTCTGACGATGACAATGATGGAATAAAAGTATGCTTGAGAATCTAAAAACCCTTCACACCATCAATATGACAGCAACAACCATAAACTGTCCAACAACATAATCATTATCATCATCATCATCATCATCACCATCCTCATCATTACTTCAATTATCATCATCATCATCATCATCATCATCATCATCATCATCAATTCATACCATTATTGTAATTACCACAACAATGACACAAAAAAATCAGGCATCTACAGTAAGACAATAATGGCAGTCATCATCCAGCAATGCTTCAACTTTCCCTGAACGTGTAAGGGTGAAATTCAATTTCATACAACTGCATTTATGCAATAATCCATGATACATGTGCTGCTCACTACTGTGAAGAAAAAAAAAAAAAAACTGAATGAATACAGACCAGATTCCAATCAATTGATAACTGGTAAATTTAGCAGAAAAGGAAATTCTATCAGACAAATGCCCCTCTTTACATCTCTTTCTACACTTTATCATAATTTTCGATACTTCCATATTTTTTCTCTTTTAACCCGGTTGCCAGTAAAGTCTTCATATATCATTTATCTAATCGTTATTTATTTATTCAGTATTCTTTACCCAGGGTAGCTCCATCAGTGGTTTATACACTATTATTTTCGGGAGTCCTGCAACAAATACATGTATACACATATCCACCAAATATCACTGACTATTTAAAGCATCAGTGTAAAGCATCAATGAGTAAAATTATACAAGCGGGAGTATCCAAGCACAATAATTTGTTTCCTATCAATAATGAAACTAAAAGAGCTTTTTTTTTTGTTGACTGAAAATCTTACCTTTTTCCACTCATACATGAAAATTTGTTAAATGTACAGAAGTACATTCGTAGGGCCTGCAAATCTGAACACAAGCATGTCCTGCTACAAGATGGGATGGATCTAACAGAGGAATTCAACCTTATCATTCACAGCTCACTTATGCCCATGATTATTACATTAATGATGTTTAGTGAAATTTCTCGCACCATTCTCCACTCAGTGTCTTTGGTAAATGTTGGGTGGTGAGGTCCAAAGGACTATTTTATGTCACTACAAGCATGAAACCCACAGCCAGAGAGATATAGTGGGCTTCATATACATGTACCTCATTTGATGAAACATTGATTCTGATTGGTTGATATCGCGGGGGCATAAATTCAACTATTGCCTGCAACCCAAAAGTACATAAACTGCCCCACAGTGCTAAACCACCCAATAGTACTATCCTGGGAAAAGAAGACTATATGACTGTTATCATATAACAATGTGACTCACCTGGGCCAGTCGCTGCTGGTTGGATGGGTCGTCCAGGTTCTGCAGAGCCTTCTTAGCCTCCTCCAGTAGGCTGGCTGACTTGTTCATCACATCCTTGGCGTGGTCCACGATGCTCTCCTGCACCTCCGCATCGCCCGAGCTGGCTGCCACGCCCCTCACCGCCCCCTTCAGGTTCTTGAGGGCGTTGGCCGTGTCCCGGGCCGCCATGCCCGTGTAGTTCTCGTTACCCTGGGCGGCTGCGGTCAGCAGCTGCGCCATGGACGCGCCAACACCCTTGGATGTTGCGCTGAGCTGGGCGGCGCAGGTCTCAGGCTATTTCAGGGGAGGCGGGAGGGGAGGAGGAATAGGGGGTGGGGTGATGTTTGGTGGTTGATGCAGGTCAAAGATGAAGTTTGATAGAGATGGGAAGGGTTCATTCATGAGGGAGGGAAAAGAGTTATACATATATAAGTTGGTTAGTTGAAACAGGACAGAGAGCTATGGATCAGGGGGTTCATCGCCCTAATAATACTTGAGTAGTGGTAGCAATTGAGTAATATCTTTATTCAACAAAAGATATCTTCAAGGAATAGATATATACACTGTACCTGGTACATTCTGGGTGACTGCTCAAATGTGCATGGACAGAGGTTTCAGTGACATTCAAGAAATATTCTTGTACTGTACTTCACAACAGAGTCCATCTCACTATATTGGGGGCTTCAACAAACACCTTAATCTGAACACATTGTACATTGGTGTATATCACAAAATGTGTCATATACAAACTTGTCTCAATCGATACATGTATTTCTGTGCCATGAATATTTTCAAACGGTTAATGGTTTTCATGCATTCATCAACAATGGAAACAAAACCATCAAGATTTTGTGTCTTCACCAATGGCATACATGTTGTATTTCACAGGTATGGAATAATCAAATATATCGAATGTTATTCAGATTCACTATGGTACAATAAAATATACCAGAATTTAAGCATATCGAGCCAATATTTAATCAAAATAATTATGAAATTACTCTGAATATACTGTGGTGATAAAAACACATCTTCAGATATTTTTTATTATTATTTGCGAATGAATATTTTGTTGGAATGAGGAACATTTTTGTAAATTGTATAAGAGAAGAGAAAGTGGGATGGGAATGGATAAGGTTTACAACAGCAAGGACTTAAATCAGTCAGAAACGTATCCCAGAAGGGGTGGTTAATATGTTTTGTGTACTCTAATCATGACAAAATTATCAACAACAGCCAACTGTTTTTTTCATCATGCCAACTTCAAGGTAAGTGTTTTAGACAGACGAAACATCAAACAATTAAGACAAACACAAAACATATAGTAAGATCAAATCATTCACAATTTAATTATCAATGTAACCATTGCAGCTGTTTTCCTGATGTTCATCCATCTGATCACGGTTTACTTTGGAAACAATTTGCTCATGATGCTATTTTTCTCAACTGACAAATTTGTTTGCCCACCCCTCCCCCCCCCAAAAAAAAAAAAAAATACAGTGCATCAAGGGTAAAATTCAGATTCATGCATGACGTCCATTGGCAAAATGTATCATGGGACATCCCTGTTTGTTTGATTTAAAGGTACAGTATATATAGCACTTCTGACTACCTTTAAAGGAACACATCAAACAGACGAAAGAAAAGAAACAAAAAACATCTCACCCAACCAGGTCCTGACAGAATAGAACAGTGTTAGAAAAACACTGCTATATGACAGAAATGCAAGTATATCTTTACAAAAAAAGTACAAGCATAAACTTTAATCTTTTTTTTTTTTTCAATCTGACGATGCTTTGGAAAATGCACTTACATGCTGACGGCAAAATGCTAGAGGAGTACAGTCAACCCTTGACCTGAAATCTGTAACACTCCCCTCTCTTCTGGGGTGGGGCAGTTTAAAGTGAGACAGATATAGGCTTTTACACAGCAAAGGTTCAGCGTGATTATTCCTACAACTAATAAAGTTACCAAATTCAATGAACCCCCCCCCCCCAAAAAAAAAAAAAAAGAAGTATGCAATTATCATGAAGAATTTGTTCTTCTTTTTTTGTGATGAAAAAAGAATAGATTAAGACAAATAAAAAAAAATGAAACCAGCTACTGATCACTGATATTATTTTCATTTTGATCAAATATACAAAGAGCTCTGTATTTTGCATCACATACAGCATAACAATAAGAGACTGCTGTGATTACATGTGACAGTGTTCCAGATTTCGGTTGAGTTGACTGCAAGAACATGGAAAATGCACAGATTCCATGCACACAAATACTCTGTGTTGATATGTACCTCAAACAATCCAATCATGCAAAGTTAGAAAAAAAAAAATAGGGGGTATGAGAATAATATAAAAGACCACAGAATAGCAGGTGTGTATTTCCAAGATATCCTTGAGTTGTTACTGTTCCAAACAACTCTCAGTCATCATAGAAGTGAAGGTTATATAGTAATTCCTTTCGGTTGATTAATACTGTCATATCTGACTTGATGTGATAGGCCTGTGTGTTTTACTACACAAAAGGGAAATGCTGTGTGTGTGCCTGTAATATGACGGTGTGTGTGTGTGTGTAAGATGTCGAGTCTGCAAGATGAAAAGGGTAAGAGTATATAAACAGAAAATAAAAATGGCAAATGGCTACCACATGGTGGCACCCTTACCGTCTCTCCAGGCAGCGGATGGAGGTTCCCTTGCTGGGCGTTCCGCTTGACCTGGTCAAGCTCGTCCTCCAAGCTGTGGATCATCTCGAGTGCGTTGTCAATCTCCATGGCACCACATGCTTCCTGGGCCTGGGGGGATGGGGATAATAGAGGAGGAGGAGGAGGAGGAGGAGGAGGAGAAGGAGAAGGAGGAGGAGGAGGAGGAGGAGGAGGAGAAGGAGGAGGAGGAGGAAGAGGAGGAGGAGGAGGAGGAGGAGTAGGAGGAGGAGGAGGAATAGGAGGAGGAGAGGATTCAGTACAAGGCACATGGATTATGGTGTCATATTTGTCAACTTTGAAGCACTAGTTTTGTTTTCACAAGACAAAGGCATCTTGAATGGAATAGGCTAAATTTTTTTGTTGGGTTTTCTTTTTTTCATTTCAGAGTGTGGACCAGCAAAATTTATTCGGCATCAAACAAACTTGCTCGAGATAGCATATGCTGACAAATACCAACACAGATGTAAATAAGTGGGACAAATATGATTTCAATTTCATATGCACACAAGAGTGTGCAGCTTTCTCACTTTACCCCTCAACTGCAATATCATAGTAAATGCCTTATTTGCACAATCAAGATCCAAATAGTATACTTTTTTTCCTCGTAATACTTCCTTCTACATTTCTCATATTTTTATTGCTGATCATTTTCATGTCATACTTTATTATCTTTTCAAGTCAGAACTTGTCACTCACTTGAAATTTCTCTGTGTATGTTGCTCTGGTATGTCAAACTTTGATGTCTCCTTTAAGATTTATCCCTTGCTATATATATTATAAACGGGGTCATGATACCATGCATAATCCTTGGAGCCACTTGGGTTGAGGCTTTGAAGAGCTGTTGCATTTGATTACAGCATCAACCATGATTACACCCAATTTCCTATGAACACTTGCTGTCGGTACACACCAAAGCATCATTCAAAACAATTAGGTCAAACTTCCTGCAATTCGCCGAGTTTGACGTCACCTGGCCAAATGAAGCGCCCGAAAATGGGTGCAGAAATTCCAATCGGGCAAAGGTGACAATTAAATCTAGACTTTAATGTGCTGAAGGTAATTATTGGCCGGAAGCACTAGACGAGGACCCTGGCTTACTTCCTCCCTGTGACACACACAGCGTTCTGCTGTGATGTCAGACATTTGGCATTGTAAAACCTGGTCAAAAGGAAAGGATGATGTCCTATTTAATGCCAAGAGATATATACCGGTAAGATGCACCTATACAAGATGAGTCACAAAAAAATAAACAAATAAAAAATGAACAAGGAAAAGTAGAAATTACGCGGTGCGTAATATATGTCCCCGCCGGAAGTAGCATTTAGTAGCAAAATGTACAATATAGGTAAAAAGATGAAGGTCAAAGGTCAAAGAAGTCAAAGGTCAAAATTCTATGTAGAAGTTTTGAAGCCCTCACCTAGTGCCATCACATTAAGCAAACGGAATCGAAATCGGGTTAGAAATGGCGAAGGAGTGGCATTTTGTACCCAATTTACAATATAGGTAAAAAAAATCAAGGTCAAAGGTCAAAGAAGTCAAAGGTCAAAATTCTGTGTAGAAGTTTTGAAGCCCTCACCTAGTGCCATCACATAAAGCAAACGGAATCGAAATCGGGTTAGAAATGGCGAAGGAGTAGCATTTGGTAGCAAAATGTACAGTACAGGTCAAAAATCAAGGTCAAAGGTCAAAGAAGTCAAAGGTCAAAATTCTGTGTAGAAGTTTTGAAGCCCTCACCTAGTGCCATGACTTAAAGCAAACGGAATTGAAATCGGGTTACAAATGGCGAAGGAGTAGCATTTTGTAGCAAAATGTACAATATAGGTCAAAAATCAAGGTCAAAGGTCAAAGAAGTCAAAGGTCAAAATTCTGTGTAGAAGTTTTGAAGCCCTCACCTAGTGCCATCACATAAAGCAAACGGAATCAAAATCAGGTTAGAAATAGCGAAGGAGTAGCATTTTGTAGGCAATGTACAATATAGGTCAAAAATCAAGGTCAAAGGTCAAAGAAGTCAAAGGTCAAAATTCTGTGTAGAAGTTTCGAAGCCCTCACCTAGTGCCATCATATAAAGCAAACGGAATCAAAATCGGGTTAGAAATGGCGAAGGAGTAGCATTTTGAAGCAAAATGTACAATATAGGTCAAAGGTCAAGGTCAAAGGTCACAACTGAAATTCTGTGTAGAAGTTTCAAAGCTCCCATGTAGTGCTATCATATAAAGCAAACAGAATCAAAATCGGGTTAGAAATGGCGAAGGAGTAGCATTTTGAACATTTTGATCACACACGGACGCACACACGGACGGACGGACACACGGACGCACGGACGCACGGACGCACAGACACACACACGTACGGAGCCCGTTTCATAGTCCCCTGCTCGAACTCGTTCGGTGGGGACAAAAAATGCGCATAAAAGACAAAAGACTAACATGGCAAGCTGATTTTAAGAGGCAATATTGATTGAAAAAGAGGTAAAAAATCTGTAAAAATGAGATACAGAAACAAAATACCTGAAAATTGCTGCAAGAACCCGCGACTTACTTTGGATGCGACACTCTTGAGCTCTGCCAGGGCCGCGCTGAAGTTCTTATGGCAGTTGTTGAGCTGCATGGCAGCGGCCGGGTCGTTGACGGTCGGGAGAGCCTGCTTGCAAGCGGTCACCAACTTCGTGCCGGGCTGTGTGTGTATCAGGAGAGAAAAATTGACATCACTTAAACATCAGTTTTAACCATGAATTGTACAATTTATGAAGGACAATAAAAACACTCGGGAAAATGCTCATACCTTTTCATTTCTAGAGTGGGCACATTTCTAGAGTGCTGCATCATTTCAGTCAATTTCACACGATCACAAGCCGAGAACAGAACTTTTTTTTCACCTCCTTGTCCTTGTCCAATATTTCTTCATATGGGACATCAAGCAAACCCAGTGGTTCCTCTTTTGTTTGCTTGTTTGTTATCGTTGCTGTTTTTATACTAAATACTGAAGCTAGTCGTCATTTCATAAACAGATTCAACCATGAATATCAACTTCCAAAATCAATTCTCTCTCTTAAAAAGATATTACAATGTTACCATGGACTTGGCTACATTACAACGGGTGATGAAAGATACAGTGTATATCAACATTCATAGGTGTTTTAATAATGACATCATAATTTTCAAAAAGTTTCTTTGCTTGCATGCTCCTTTGAACATGATAATACCGCTCAGTTTGCAAAGTTTGACAATTCTTTTTTTCTTTTAATTCTTTTTTTTTTTCTAATTAGGCTACCACACCATCAAAAAAGGTTTTAATTTGTTTTGTTTTGCTTCTTTCTTTTCTGTCAGGGACCCTGCATACCTGGACAAAGTTCTGGCTGGCATTGATGAGGCTGATCTGGGCCCTGGAGCTGTCTGGTTGGTTGACGGAATCTCTAACCCCGTGGATCAGGGCTGGAAGATGCTCGGCTACAACCTGCCAACGAGAACAAGACGGAACACACACACGATATGAACTAGTGATTTCTTAATTCTGCAGAATGCCCCTAAAAAATCCACCACAACAGTCCCAAAACAAAAAAATTCTGACTGGTTGCTTTAAAAACAAAAAAGAAAAAAAAAACCTACAATTTACATGTAGCTGGCAATTAAACTAGTACGCTACATTCTGTATCTCATCTGAGGTTATCTCGTGATGCACTGACCTTTTTTCCTGTTGTTGCATGGTGGTAGGTTTTGAAATACAAAATAGAAATTTCAAATCCACAAAGGTGAGATACACCCATTTGCTTTCTTGCACTCCCTTTCTCTCTCTCTCTCAATCTATGTATCTCCCTCTTCTCTCTCAATCTCTTTCCATCTGTCTATCTATCTATCCATCTATCTATCAGTCTATCTATCTATCCATCTATCTATCAGTCTATCTATCTATCTATCTATCTATCAGTCTATCTATCTATCTATCTATCTATCTATCTATCAGTCTATCTATCTATCTATCTATCAGTCTATCTATCTATCTATCCATCTATCTATCAGTCTATCTATCTATCTATCTATCTATCTATCAGTCTATCTATCTATCTATCCATCTATCTATCAGTCTATCTATCTATCTATCTATCTATCAGTCTATCTATCTATCTATCCATCTATCTATCAGTCTATCTATCTATCTATCTATCTATCTATCTCTGTATGTCTCCTGACTCTGTCATTCTCAACTATTCTGCCTGTGACGTCTATCACCAAATGATGCTGTCATGATGCGAATAGCTACATTGTAATCATCTTTGACATCAATTCTACCACAAGCACCAATCTCACAACAACTGGCTTCATCACATCTCTGTCATCGCCACGACAACCATCAATGGGGTTAAAGTAAAACATATTTCCCATATGACTGCAGAAACTGGTGATTTTTTGCTCTATAGGGAGACCTATGCATGACAAATAACACTGTAAAATAACACTGTGATAAAGGGATTTCAGTCGACTAATGATGAAAATGCAAAATATTACTCAAAAAGATATGCCGGAAGTATTGAAATCTCAGAGCATTCCTATTCTGGGTTGCTATGTGGTGTTTTATGATTATTTACATTGATTACAATATATCGGACCACTGCAGCAGCAACATCCATTGTGCAAAAGTGGATTGCATTCGAAGCTGGTTAGCTGTATGCGATTCAATACTACTGCTAGGGTTCTGTTTAGATCATCACATACTAATTACATTCTTTCTACCCAGTACCGAAAGGGGAGGGCACCTCAGGAATAGTCGGTTACACTGACTTTTTATTATGATCTCAAAATACTTCAGAACTCATTATCCTAGCAAATCGCATCAGCCAGCCACACAAGTTTCTTGGTGAGTCTTTTGATACACTGCAAGCAAATTCCAAATGGTGGAAGATGAATTTTGAGCCTTTCTGAGTACTACATGTATGTTTTAACTTTAACCTGTTGAGGACAGGTCCCGAGTATACTTGGGCAGGTGTCTATGGGAAATGCATGTTGAAGCAAAATCAGTCCGTCCTCAACGGGTTCAAGGAATCTACAGCATCTCTCTCATCGTCCCATATAACCACAATCTCTCTGTTCTCCCCCATGTCTCCCACTGATATCTCCTCCCATCCCTTCTACTCACCTTGCACTCATCCACAAGTGCCTGCTGGGCAGCTGAGTTGCTGTTGGTTGGGCCCGCCCCCTGGGCGGCGGAGATGGTCTGGGTCGCCAGGGCAGCGGCTTGCTTGGCGCAGGTCTGCGGGGAGAGGAGTATGATGGGGCAGAATGGTGAACAAAACATGAAGAAAACTCAGTCACTGCCCCAAGAGGAAAGACACATCACACAAAAATGCTATCTATCATTTGAGATTGAGGACTGTGGTAGTGTCCTTTAACAGTCTGTAGCAATTCTACGTCTTTCCAGGTCCTGTTGATGTTTGCAATAATCCCATCAACCATAGCAACAACTTCAATTTTCCCTGTTGATTGGTTTCCTTTTGGATGTTACCATAGCAACTGCAATCATTGCAACCTTAGATAATTGCCGACCGCTTTTGAAATGGGGTCCCTGGTCTACTGCACAAACATCCTCCTCCCTAACTATGGAAAAAAAGGCTATGCCACACACTGAGGTATTATTTGATATCTAACAATTAAAAGACACAAAATGTAACTTGACAGAAACCATATATCATATAGCTATCCTATCTTAATTCAATGTGCTTACTTGCACTACACTGATAAATGAAAAAAATGATGATAAAAATGACAATAACTGATAAAATGTGTTTCACTTTCACGAAGGTGATGCATCCTACTGTTTTCAAAGTAAATGTAACACTAAAGGGGATGGCTAGTAACTGATCAGTGGGAATCAGAGGGAATGCTGGGGGATGATTGTTCCAATTCTTGTGGGATTTATTTAAGAACACATTATATATCTATTGTTGTGTGAAAATTATTTGCTTCAGAACGGTGTCTTATTTAAGTAATGTGCAGTTTAATGCCCTGTCACTGTACAGGCATGCTAGCCTGGAAACATTAAACTGCACATTACTTGAATATGAGACAATTCTGAAGCAAATAATTTTCACATAACAATAGATATATAATGTACTTTTAAATGAATCCCACAAAAATTGGAACAATCATCCCCCAGCATTCCCACTGATTCCCACTGGTCAGTTACTAGCCATCCTTTAATATTAAAAGCACTTGTCGTATTGTGTTTCATAATCAAAAGTGACCATTCTTTTTCTACATACATTATATCAATATCACATATTTGTGAGATGTATCTATCCCTTTAATGCCATCATGACATCAATTCAGCTGAACAACATTGTACTACAGTGCTCTACGAAGGAGTCAAATCTAAAGTCTCTGCAACCAGAAAAATAAAAAGCGACAGCACTGTCCTACCTCAAGCTTGATGATGAGCTTCTTCTTGAGGGCGTTGTTTGCTGCAGCGTTGGTGGCAGCACGCAGTTCTTCGGCCGCCTCTCGCAGGCGCTGCTGCTGTACTGGATCATTGGGGCTGCCGGCGCATAACTGTGGGAGTAGGTGGAAGAACACACTGTCATAACAATTTCACATCTACTTACCCTGAAGCTTTTTGTTCCTTCTTCTTTCTTTTTTTTTTGGGGGGGGGGGGTAGGTAAGCATTGTATTCTACACTTTGTACCTGCAATTTAATAGTATGGTGCTCTGTATGACAAGGATTGGGTATGTAAAAGTGGATATTTTAACGCGAGTAACTTTTCGCGCTTGACTGGGTAAGACGAGTTTCACATGTTTTTAGTTCCGCAGAATCAAGACATACACTACTGGAACATATGACATGCAAAAATATTTGCCTGCTTTTATTTTCGTGAGTAGTTTCTGGTTCCGCGAAATACACTCAAATTTCAACACCGCAAAATTTTCCACTTTTACAGTAATGCCTGTGGAAAGCTTTACAGTTGCCATCGATGGCTACAGCCAATGGGATAACATATACTAAATGTATGCAGATAATATTCATTAATTGATTTGTTCAATCTCAATCAAAGTTGGGGGGGGGGGGGAGGAGAGGAAAAAAGACACAGTTTCTGAATGAATATATGTAGAATCAGACTGGATGTTCAATGCAAAACGTAGTTCGGGAGATACATGGAATGATCAACACCGTGACCACATTCAAAGTGGTAGGATGTTACACCAAATTTGATTTGATTTGATTCCCTTTTATTTCTGAATTCTTTTCCAAACAGTCAAACATGAACAACATACATTCTTTGATGCATAATGAAAAGGGAATGTAACAAAGTGTGATCCCACACCACCAATCAATTAAATTGTGAAACATGATTACGTGATCTTGAGAGAGAGAGAAATAAGTGGGGATTGAAAAAATGGCAATACACAAGAGAAAAAAAAATGCAGGAGACTTTCATTTGAAGCTACTGTAAAAGCTCTTTATTTTTGTGAGGGTTTAATTTTTGCCAATTTGACAACACACAAAAATAACTCGATCTGATCTCATGAAATTTATTGCCAGGCGTTCCTTCACTTATGATAGCATTGGTGTAAAATCGCAAAAAAAGAAAAAAAAAATCTTATGGAAATGTCTGTGACCTCCTCATTTGCAAAAATAGCTGTATGCGAAAATAAGTTTTTACAGTATTTTGCTTGATTTCGATGGAGGCACCTGAAAAGAGACCAAAAGTATAAAAAAGAAATAAAACACCATGAAAATTGATAAACCCCAAAAAGGGCAAAACGAACCTTGGCAGCTTCAACCATCCTAGCTGTGGCATCGGCCAGCTGCTTGGCAGCCCCGAGCAGCCTCTTCTGGGAGTCGCCCTCCACATCCTCCGCCTCGCCCTTGATGGCATTCACCAGCTGGGACGTTGCCTGGAGGAGGGAACGGGAACAGGAGGGGTGAGGGGCGAGGGAAGGGGAAGGGGACAGGGAGAAGGGGGGGGGGGGTGTGAGGGAGAAATGTCATCATCATGTGAATCTTCTCAAGTGAATTGAATGCTTCACTTTGCAAATCATTTAAAAGGGATAGTAAAGTATTTGCAAAGATGAGGATTGGGCTCTTAACTTTTTGTGAGATACCACGAAACCACTTATGAAATAATACAGAGCATACCATTCTATTAAAGAGGAATTCAAAGTTTATTCTACGAAAATCAGTTTTGGAATGGCTGAGACATCCATAAACAAAGTAAAACAAAGCAATCGCAGTAAAAGGTAGGTCCCACCTTTTATTAGGATCGCTCTGTCTATGATATCTCAGCCATTTCAAAACTGATTTTCTTCTAATAAGCATTGAATTCCCCTTAGAATTACATGTTCTTTCACATTTCATGAAAGGTTTCTCGGTATATCACCAAAAAATAATATCAATAAACCTGAATTTAGGTCTCAACCAAAACTATATGATCCCTTTAACTAGAAACTTCAACTTCAACTTCACTTCAACTTATACATATTCGAGTCTTCAAGCTGATATCAATCACTTTCAATTCTGTGGCCATCAACAACATGCTTGCGTAGGTTTGATTAATCACCTCTTTCTGTGTCAATGAATCAAATGTGCACAAATTTCACACATATTTTAAGTACCTAAGGTCAAGAAATTAAAGCAGCATGAAGAGTGTGAGTGGCCATTTTATGCCCCCAAAAAATGCGACAATTTGATTGAAATGATTCAAACTTCACTAACTCGATACATTTACAATTTATCCCCAAATTTGATTAATAATTAAAGGGTGTGTACAGTTCTGGTTGAGGTGAGGATTTAGCTTTTAACGTCTTGCGAGATATTCAGAAACCACTCTATGAGATATCAAAGAGCATGCAATTCTAGGAAGTATCAAAAGTTTATTTGATGAAAATTGGTTTTGAAATGGCCGAGATATCCAAAAACAATGTGAAACAAAGAGATCCTAATAAAAGGCGTGGCCTGTCGCCTTTTATTATTATCACTTTTTTGGATATCTCGGCCATTTGATAACCAATTTTCATCAAATATATGTTGAATCCTTCTTAAAATTACATGCTCTTTGATATTTTCATGAGAGGATTCTCATTATCTCACTCTAGGAATGTTTAAAACATGAATCCCCACCTCAACCAGTACTGTACAGTCCCTTTAAAATAAACACTACATAAAAATGTCCATCTATGCAGTGTCCTTGTGCATACCATAGCATTTGCTGGTGGTTTCCAATATCATAGATAACATCAAAATGACCACAAGGCTGGATGACCCGAGGACTCACCATAGCTAGGAGTTTGGCCTGCTTGACCATCTCGGCCGCGTTGCCCACGCTGCTGAAGAGCTTGTCGGTGGCGGTGACGATGCGGTCGCAGGCCTCGTCGTAGAGCGGCTGGGCGCGGTGGCTGCCCGTGCCCTGCTTGACGTGCTGCAGCAGGTTGTTGAGCGCCTTGGTGACGGCCGTGGCTGCCTCCCCGAGGTCCTGGAGCAGGTTTTCGTCGTCGGTGGCTTGCTGCAAGGCGGAATCAGGGGAATCTTCTGAAGTGAATTCCATGCTTCACTATTATTTTTCATTTTTTTATTTTTTATTTTTTGCATGCAAGACTATTCACATGGATACATAAACATTACCAATGTTCAAATAGACCTCAATATATTTTTTTCAATATTGTGGCTATCAACAATATGGCCGGAGTAGGCTTCATTAATGATCACTTTAAGTCTGTATGAGGATTGATTTAAGTTATCTAAACAAAGTCAAATCAATCATTATCAAATCTAGCTCTAAATTTGATTCAAATGAATATAAGTTTACACTACATAGAATTGACAGTGATAACATACACAAAGTCTGATAACCTTAGTACTATTGTATACATTTGAAATGACATATCAAACTGATTACAATTCTTACACTGTAACACACATGTTGCTAGCTTTCAGTGATGAATATAGACTGAAAAAAAAAAATGTCCTTGATACATGATACATGTAGAATGTACACAAGTCAAATTGCTTAAACATATCATAGTGCTGAGTCCTAGCCCTGTGTTTTCCCAATCACAAGACGCTTATTATCTGACAGAAGACACAGCAAATAAATGGGCAAATATCACCCCAACATATAAGGGATCATGGCTGCGGCATCTTTCAAGGGAGAGGCACAACACAGCGATCCCCTAATCATTACCGTCCTCCCCCCTACTACCACCACCTCACCTCCATCTGACATCACCTTCACCATGGTTACCCAACCACATCTACACCTGCTCTACCCCCTTCCCTCTCCATCCCCCTTCCCCCCACGGAGTCCCCTCCGGTCCTCACCCGTGAGGCATCCACCACATTCTCGACAGACTTGGCCACGAGCTTGGCCGCCTCCACCAGCTGCTCCTGGCAAGCTGGGCTGCTGATGGTGGGCGCGATAACCTGGCAAGAGGGGGGTAAAGTCATGTGATTAATACCAACAAAAGGGTACATGCGACTTGCCCTATAACAAAAAATTCACGTAATCCTTTCGGAAAGGGAAACACCACACAACAGAAAAGAAATATTGACTGCCCTTTTTATTTGTGACTCTCTCAGTAAAAGGATCTCAGCATATGCAATCTCCTTTTTCTGGAGGTTTTTGGATTGTGTGGTTTTGGGGGTTTTTTTTCTACACTCCATATTTTGTTAAACTTCATGACCTTAAGAGTGATGATGGGCACTGTGGGTGAGTACAGCATTACATGTGGCATCTGCAAACAAGCTATATGTATTTATGCTCAGAGAATGCAACTGAATTTGAATGGAATAATGATCTGTGGTAAACCAAAAACATACAAATCACCCCTCAAAATTTATTGATCTTGCAGAGAGGCATGACTCAAGAAGCACATCTGGACAGAACAGTTCTCATAGCTTCACAGTCATGAAGATGTAAGTCTGCATCTCAGCTCCAGCGAGAAATGGCCACAAATATTACTCGCTCTACATCTTTGTCTGCTAATACTTTTCCGCATTTATTATCACACAAAATGTTACAACAGTAACATGATATTTATGAGAAAGCAATCATGGGATAAACAAAAAATAATAATAGAGTTCATAGATATATTGGATACAAAATCCTATTTGATAAAATGAATACAATTTTCATTAGTGCAGAGGGCGACACTATCATAAGCTGTTTTGCACAGAGGAATACACTTGTATGCCCTAGCCCTGTACTGTGCAACAGAGGTTCTTTTAATGTGTGTTGCGTCATGCACTATGCGCTGATACATCACTAACAGAACACAGGACTATTCACTTTGTGTTTCTCTGTTGTATCAATGCGTGGCATTTTCACTAACTGGGCATAAGTTTCTACAAACTGACTAGAAAATGGAACAGCAAATACGGGAAACTACCAACGTACTTTCGTGCATGCAACGAGCTGAGAGGTGTTGAGGGCGCACTGTGTGGCTGAGCCGATGACCCTACTCTGTTGTTCAGAGTCCTCAGTCTTGCTGGCCACATTCTTAGCCTTCAGCACAAGGGAAGCGGTGGCATTGGCAACGGCCTTGGCCAGGGCCAGGAGAGCATCCTGAAAGAAGTGAAAGAAATTGGCATTAAAATAAACATCTCAGAATTCTAAATGCCCAAACATACATGAAAATTCCCCATTTCTTTATTCAGCATTTTAGATGTAACTAGAAATGTCGCTACAGCGACTGGTTATACCCCCGCCAAACAACATTTCATAAGCTTTGGTCAAAACAACATTTCATAAGCTTTGGTCAAAAAACTGAGGAAGTCGTTAAATCCGCAAGATCTTTCCTTGATCTTCTGCCATTAATATGCCGTTACCATGGCAACGTACTTTCGGGTACTGTCGAAAAATGCGTCTTTCACATCTACAACCAAAGGCACACATCTGTACCAAGTTTCATGGAAATTGGGCAAAAACTGAGGAAGTAGTTTGCAACACAAAATTTTCCATCATTTTGGCTCATAATATGTGAGCGTGTTACCATGGCAACATACTTTTTGTAACTGTCAAGAAATGTGTCATGCTGACCTATATCCTAAGACAAACATTCAATATGAATTCCAGGAGAATTGGAAGAACACTGATGAAGCAGTTTTGCCATGAAGCATTTTGCCCTATATTTTACCAATAACATGCCGTTACCATGGCAACGCACTTTTTGCCACTGCGGAAATATGTGTCTTGCACATTAACATATTCAGATGAACATCTGTACCTAATTTCATAAAAATTGATCAAAAACTGTGGGAGGAGTTCGCGACGCAAGATTTGTACCCATTTTTGCCCATAATATGCCGTTACCATGGCAACGTACTTTTGGTACTGTCAAAAAATATGTCTTGCACATCTACAACCCAAGGCACACATCTGTGCCAAGTTTTATGGGAATCTGTTGAAAACTGAGGAAGTAGTTCGCGACGCAAGATTTGCAACGGACCGACCGCCCGACCGCCCGACCGACCGCCCGACCATCCGACCGTCCGCTGATTCCCATATACCCCCTTCAAACTTCGTTTGGCGGGGGTATAATAATATTGTAATCCAGTCTAACAATCACACAGAAAACCAATTTTTATTACATTCCAGTTGAACAATCTACAAGAGAGCATGTACCTGAGAAATTCAAATTTCTAAGTCTACTCTGCTTTTAAGCTCTACGTTATATAATACCCAGAGTGTATCATGATCCTCCAGTCATATGGTGTGACAGACTATAGTTAATACATTTATTCTGTTACCATATGCATCACGAAGATGGAGAATGAAAAAATTTAACACATAATTTTACACTAAACTGTGTGTGCACCTGCATACATACAAGTTGGACCTCTGTACACTAATCTTTTCTCTTCCATTCACATCTATGTCACTGTGCACTCACTCTTTACTCCCCTGATCATACGAGACATCAAAGTCCAACCCAAATCCAAAAATCAAAATCAAAATCGAATCAGTTCACCTGGAATCCTGGATCCACATCTCCAGTGGTGCCCATGCACCGCAGCAGTGCATTCTGGGTCTCGCCGACACGGTTGGCGGCACCCAGCAGGTTCTGGCGTGGCTGTGACAGGGAAGAGTGGTATCAATGCAGAAATTCACATTTGTGTCATCTCTTAGGTAGCATGTATATCATGTGTATTTACAGAATAAGCAAATTCAGACATGATAAGATATGTCATTGATACTGCACACACTGAAAATATAATTATGCAAGTAAAGGTCATGCAGACTAGAATCCAATGTACTCAACGTTCTGGTGACATGCATCTTTGAAGAACAAGAAATAAGCAGTAAGTTTTCTTTTCTTAATATAATTACACTCAACACTCTTGCTGTTGTTGTATATTTGATTAGACAGAATGAATATGATACCCAAAATACTTCAATAAGACTTTTCTTATTAGAGAAACTCTCCTAGAAACATTATAGGACTTTTAACTTCCCCTGTCTACAGCAAAATTAGCATTGGTCTGAAGAAACCTGCACAACTGTGTAGTCCAAAACTTTTTTATGGCAAATTTACAAAATGTGAACTATAGAACTTCTTTTCATTGTAATCTCACATCGTCATGCTTTTGACAAAGGTAATGCCAACAACTGTCCTTTCTGTTGTCTGATGAGTTCTGCAGCTTAAATGACAAAAGATCAACAATTTCTTCCACAAGGCGGGGAAAAATAAATCGATAAGATGACTTTCCCCATAGCAAGCTATCAGGAGTAACTCAAGATTTCAAGATGCAGCTCGAGCTTCTCGTTTCTTGTTGTGACTACCGTACCTCTTGACTATCTGGCTGGGCGCACTTGAGGAGATCGGAGAAGGCATCCATGAGATTCCTGGCGGCCCCCAGCAGCTTCTCACTGTCCTGTTCGTTGCCCAAGAGGGCGGCAAGCATCTTCACCCCCTTGGTCATCTCAGTCAGGTTGGAAGAGCTGCAAATAGAGGATGGATTATTATTTTTTTTTTTTTTTTTTTTTTGGGGGGGAGGGTATTTTTACTGATGATAAACTACAAAAAAAAAGTAAAAATAGCACAACAAGAAGTCAAATTATTCTTGTGCTGGCCTTTTGTAGATGAGCACTGATTAAATAGTGTCCAGTGAAAACTCTCCCTTGGAATTCTTTCATGTCTCGATAGTAAATGACTTAGGAAGATGGAAATCGGCATCGTGATTCAACATAAGCCAAATCGCAGGTCTCGATGCTAATATTTATCACTTGTTTAAAGTATTTAACACAGAAAGAAACAAGCAAAATATATCATCAAAGCAAAGTCAATGCAGATGACATCTCTTGTACAATGCATCCCTTTCTCTTTACAGTTTTTGGATTGTTTGTTTGTTTGCTTATTTTTTCAATCATCATGTAATCAAGAGGAATCAAAATTGCACGAAAGATGGTCTTGGTGATCATTCAAAATTTCTGCTCACTCCCCTTCACAGATCTGCTTCCAAAGAATGACAAATTGAAATACAGATCTATCTTACAAGTCTTTGTACAAGTGTAGCTATGCCATATGTGTACATGTTGGAATTCTGTTCAGTGGGCATAATGTACAAAATCTTGGCCAATAGTATCGAAACTTGCAACTGGTAACAAGCCAAAAGGCAAAACAGACAAAACTTATTAAAAAAAAAAATCAGGAAAGAAAACAGCAGAAGCTTGGCAATCGACGAAGCGGTGACGCTCACATGGGCACAAACACATACATTCAATTTGTTGGTTGCCAAAGACCACATTCCTTTTTTTTCTTAGGAAAATAAGGCTCAGATCGAATCTGATAAAGATCTGTACGGAATGACAGGGGGCAGGTGGCTTACATGGTGGTGACGTGGGAACCGACAGCGGTGTAGTCGGTGTCCTCCGGGCTGCCCGACGTCTCGCTGATGATGCCCGCCGTGGCCGCGGCCATGGCGCTCAGCTGGGACTGGATGTTCTGCTTGTTGACGTCCATGGCGTTCTGTCGCCACTGCATGGATGCCTGAATGTTCAGAAAACAACAACAACAACATTATTTTCATTTTTCATGCAAAAAGAGCACTTGGCTTACAGTACCTCTTTCAGAAGGCATGGAGAATCATATTACCCTTAACATATGTCAGTAACAAATGGAAGGAATGTGTACATGTACAATTGTACCTTCACAAAATATTACATTTTATGAAATTAACTTTAATTTTCATATGGTTGTCCTATCTGGTGACAGCACATATTGTTGTAGTCTTCTCTATCCAGTTACAGTGTAACCAAAATTGAAATTCACAACTTTTTAGCAGACTGCCTGATTTCCCTCAAACTTTTAATTTTCTATTATTATTCAATCCACTGAATATTCAGCTTTCAGTCCCCTTTAAAGTTTATACACAACAAGGACTCAAGATAGAATAGTTTCCAGGTTGCTTCAAGAGAGTAAAACATTTTCCTCACATGCCTCACTTACAAAGAACAACATGAATATTATATAAACATATCAGTGAGATCTGTACTTTTAAAAGTTAAGTTTGTGAGGTTTTCAAGGGATAAGCGTGGATTGAGTTTAGAGATTGAGAAATAACTTTTTTACATCGACAGTACCAGTGAAACCAAGATCAAAACAAAAATATGTTAAGAGCATATTGTTACCCTACCTGGTCAGAGCCAAGGGGCGGGATCTCTGCCCGCGTGCCCAGGTCGTTTCTCGCTTCCTCCATGGCGGTGAACCCTTGCTGGATGTTGGTCATCAGGTTCAGCTGAGCTGAGGTCATGCCCGGCTGCTTGGCCGAGTTCTACATCAGGGACACCGAAGACACACCAAAGGAGAGAGAGAGGGAATACAGTGAGATTTGTACATGATCGCTCCAATTAAACAACTTCCTCATTCTGCTGCTTCTTCTCTGCCAAAATTCAAAACCAATATATTCCACTCCTGATTGTGGTGTGGCTGCAGCTTGCATGGATTTTTCTCTTACGCAATGCTTGCCCCCCTCCCCCCCACCCCCTGTCTCCACCTCCATTGCACTAAGACATCTGCGTCTCCACTCTCACAGTCTTTCCACCTTCCTTCTCCTCCAACAAACCACCATCCAGCAGTTCCTTTCATAGCACAGTCAATATCCAACTCCCTCACACACTTACACAGTCATGCTGCCTTCTATCCTCTGGCTCTACACGTGCTAGTACAGTACCTATTAGTACCCTTTAAATTCACAGCAAGTTTTCACACCTCTCCCGCTCGAAATCCTTCAATCGGTTATCTCGTCGGTGAGGTACCCCCCACGTCAGTAAAAAAAAAAAGAAAAAGAAAAAGATCTACAATTGGCTGTGATGTTGCTCGCCACACAGGTGGTCAGTGAGGTGAGATTGGTATCAAATTTTACAATCAATTACTGCAGGCCTGTGAAGTCAGGGGCCTAGGATGTGTGGGGGAAACAAACACACACACACACACTGCAATCATCAACACTGGATACAAGTGAACTTTAATAGTATATTTCATTTCAAAAGCATTTATGGTTTATAATGTCAGGAATTCATGGATTCATTGTGAACTCAACTGTGTTTGTTTTCTACACACAACCTATCCCCTAAAAACATACAAACACACACACACACACACACACACACACACACACACACACACACACACACACACACACACTCACAAACAGCCACTTGAAAATTCCAAACTCGGTGTAAGAAAAATATACATGGTTTTGCTTTATTTAATAGTGGTCTCCTCTACTTGTATGAAAAAACATGTAATGTTTACACATACATGTCGTGTATATGTTATTTCTTTCATGTACAAATTGTACCTGTATGTCTTTCTATGTTATGAGCAAATTCAGTCATCATCGAATTGTCATATCATAGTTAAATTGTTGTAGATCTATCACATTTCTTATTTGTACGAGTGGATAAATAAAACAAATTGAAACTGAAACTCTTCTGTTTTGATTTGCCTATTCTGAACTGAGAAGGAAAGAGTCAGTTGGGTCTAAGAGATATCAAAATATCTGACTCTGCATCATAAACCCATAAAAAAAAAGGGAAAATTGTCCCAGTTGATTTTCTAGTACAATGTAGGTCTAAATACAGCGCGTTTAGGTTAACACAGCAGATGATAATGATGGATATCAGTGTTTTCTGATAGGGTTATCCTAGCCGCTGTACATTTCAAGTTTGGGGGCATTGAAATTAAGTTGGAGTGACGCTTTTGATAGCATTTTTGAAGACCTTTTTGTCTGTTTTTCTACATTCTCCACCCATGCTTTCATGTGAAACTGAGCTATAAAACTCAACAGATAATTCGGGGAAAATTAAGTCTCCAGGTGCTTTTAAATCACATTCATAATTGGTGTACTATTAATGAGTGCAGGATGTTATATATTAGTCTGATAATTCCTTCATAGTGGTTGCCACGGGGTTTTACAACCTTACTTTTTTTTTTTTTTTTTGGTTCCACACAAAATAAAGGGAGAGTTCAGTGTGCTGGAATAAGGACCTAAAACTGGAAAGCCCTTTTTTAAAGGTAGCATTCCTGCACATTCAATTTGCCATCATTTTTTTTTTTACATTATTTTTTTTTCTAATTTTGGTGGGTTAGGATAATCCAATTTTGATCAGTTACAAGTCATTCTAAGGCCAAGGTTCAACTCTTTGAGTATTTAAAGGGGTGAAATACACTGTAGTTTTGGTAGAAATGGGGATTCAGTTTTAACTTTTGCGAGATAATCAGAAACCACTCATGACTAATATACGAAAAGAGCATACAATTCTATCAAAATAAAGAGAAATTCAAAGTTTATTTGATGAAAATAAGAAAAAAATCGAAAAAACTGAAATGGCTAAGATATCATAAAACAAAGCAAAAGAAAGTGGTCCTATCAAAAACAAGAACACACAGTGTACTTGTACATGTGCATACCCATCATAGCCGCATGCTCTCGAACAATGACGTGGAGACATGTTTGATCCAATAGCCTAGAATAGACTAGTCTTGCCAACTTAGAAACATATCCACAGGCAGGTGGCTTGCGTGCCTATTTATACACGTAAACAACCTTCTCTGGAGGATATTTATGTCCCGTCTTAATTACCGCATAAATAGGGCCATCAAAGCATTTAGCAGCTGACAGGACAATTCACACACACGATTCCACCAACGTTTTGCTCTGGTTGATTTTAATTGGTGGTCATGCTTGCATCAAATTTTGCACTTGTACATCAATGTATTGTACATTGTAGTAGCAACATAATTAAAAGAAATTTATGCCCAGGAATATAAGTCACTTGAAGGTTTATACTACACTGTATCACATTTTTAGGCACGCAACTCAACTTACATACTCTTCAAGATAAAAAAGTTTCACACATGTCACTAAAGCTATGAGAGAGACTATTTCGCACGGAATGCTGTTAGTTGTGACAGTCTGTCACACACCAGTTTGATATACATTGTACATGCATGAAAGCTGCGCGACAAATAGCAGTCGATCAATTTCTAATTTACCTATACTACCACAGTGTCTCTCAACGAGGGTAAGTTTCAGTAGAAGATAAATCAACATTTCATCAGCAGCTAACAGTTTTGACAGATACTTGTATGTAAACTGAGCCAAATGAGGAATGTTAGACGGATAAAATACACTCGTACATGACATGAAATGCCAGCGTGACTCTTGTCCTGATAGAGCCAACTCATTTTGGACTTCGTACAAAGTGTTCTACATATTTCTGAGACACGCATACAAACATTTACACACATAAATGCATATTAGCCACAATCCCCACATCTTGTACTTTTTGTGGAACAGAGACAGCAAAAGTTCTTCACATTCATTGAATGCAGCTGATGTATATTTTTCACCAAACAATAAAATATTTACTTCATGGTGATGCCAATAATAGTAACGGCATAATCTATTCTAACCCAGCTTTGGAAAGTTCAACAGGCTTACTGACACTTGACCTATTGAATGTTGCACATTCAACATTTTTCAAATGCCCCTAATTTGTGTAGTAAGTGACTTTCTCAATACCCAAAAACAAGTATTTCCAACATAACGTCGCATCCTACCTGCATATATACAAATGAAGAGTTTGTTTGCAAAAACCGATAAGTCCATATTTGCCAATTGGAGATATTTGCGATTAAAGTTCAAGAAAAATAAAGAGAATAATAATAAAATTTTTGCTTCTTTTGACCATAACTTCAAAAATATACCTTTATATGTAGTGACCAATATATCATTTAAAATGTATCATTTTGTACTTTTTGACAGAGATCGTACTTCAAAATCTTCAAAAATGGACTTATCGGTTTTTGCAAACAAACCCTTCAAATGTACAATAGATGCATGCTTCAGGTTTTAATAAAGGTGTACGTACAAAATGCGGTTTATCACGACAGAAAGCATCATCTCCAAAAAATCACTTATCAACATCAAAGTACCAAGGGGTATGTTGAGAGCACAAAAGTAGCCTGAAGTGTAGTAGGCATGTTGGGCTGACATATATGATTCAACAGCCCGGTCTGTCGGATATTTAACATTCCTATGAAGCGACATAATGACCCATAACCCTTTGAGTCGTATCGTCTGCCCCACCAACCCCCCTTCCAACTCATACATACAGCAACAGAAACAGACAGACACACACACACACACACACACACACACACACACAAATTAGCGCACACCTGCTGTCATACTCACGTCTCATCCCTCTGCTCCACAGCCCACCGAGTTCAACTTCTGCTCTGTCATTATTCGCTCCTATCTAGGCTAACATATACACATACACTGGCATTTCTACCACAGGCGCTGGTGCACTTCTACCCTTGTGCTCGCTCTCTCTACCTATATAGCTCTCGACCTCCCTCTCTTTCTCTGTCAATCTCTTCTCTATCATACGTATCCCCATAGATCTCTCTCTCTCCCCCCATCTCTCTCTAATCAGGAGCATTTAAAAGTGACATCATTTCCTCTCAAAAATTTGGAGTTTGCAGGATGGCACCTTGGCTCATCTCCAAGGCAACAGGCCCTCACTTCCATTTTTTTTTTCTTTTCATTTGGACATCTCTGACAAATTTGCTGCCATTTCCCCCCACCCCCACCCCCATCCCATCCCCTCCAAATCTACCTGTGCTGCCATTCTAGCATAAAGTTCAGATACTAAGACACACGTCACTGTTGCCATCCAGTTATTCTCCATTGCTTGTTTGGTTGTTTTTGTATTCTAGCAAAGATTAAAGATGAAATCTTACATCAGCTTTGGTGTGGTCACTGCAGAGCCTGCCTTGTAACATGATCAGTTCATTCACAAGTTAAGTAGCTGTATGTTTCATCCCTGCTCAATCACTTTTTTTCTGATTAAAAAGCGAGCTCCCTTCTGCACATTTTGATGTCCAATATCAAATTAAAAAATGCAGATGATACAAAGATCCACTGAGCAGAATTAACAAAACTTCCACACTGATGATTTCCCCCCACCCCCACCCCCATCCCATCCCCTCCAAATCTACCTGTGCTGCCATTCTAGCATAAAGTTCAGATACTAAGACACACGTCACTGTTGCCATCCAGTTATTCTCCATTGCTTGTTTGGTTGTTTTTGTATTCTAGCAAAGATTAAAGATGAAATCTTACATCAGCTTTGGTGTGGTCACTGCAGAGCCTGCCTTGTAACATGATCAGTTCATTCACAAGTTAAGTAGCTGTATGTTTCATCCCTGCTCAATCACTTTTTTTCTGATTAAAAAGCGAGCTCCCTTCTGCACATTTTGATGTCCAATATCAAATTAAAAAATGCAGATGATACAAAGATCCACTGAGCAGAATTAACAAAACTTCCACACTGATGATTAATCGTTGTTGCATATCAAGCAGAGCTTTCGGAAAGCTGTTTGGTACTCATTCCGAAAGCTGTCCGGTACTCAAAACACGCAGGAGATAAATATAACTACTGACACTTTGCTTGGGACACTGTTTCATCTTTAATAGACCCCATTAATGTCATGTCACTGCAATCAACATAAAATCATCTCTTTCTCTCTCTTTTTTTTTCCTTTGTTTTTTGTTTTTTTGGGTTTTTTTTGATAATCAGTACATCTGTACATTTGTAGATAATCAACACAATGACCAATCAACATTTCATTCTTAGTATTGTAGATCGAAAATATGCTACACATAAAGGCATTATCAAAATCAATGACGAATAGTTTGTTGTTGTTGTTGGGTTTTTTTAATTAGCAGTAACATTAATTTTGCACTGCATACGTAATTACAAATTAGTAAAACAACTTGTCCACAGGATGCACGAAATCACTGGAATCACACATCAGCACTCATCATCACTGGAAATACACAGCACATGATTGTTGCTTTAATACAGGGGTCAGGGTGATGGAGCTCTAGAACCCTGATGAAAGTAAAAGAAATGAACAAAGAACACAACAAACGAAATATAGAAATCCTGACGAGACGACTATAACACGGCCATCATTTCAAGGACCAGTAATTAGGGGCGAGTGAGATGAAACTAAAGTCATCCAAATCCACTTCGGAAGACAAATGATGGCAACGAGATAAATGATGTCGAGTTTTGTGCATCTGTCTGCCTACTTCGTCTATCTGCATGTCTGTCTGTCTGTCTCTTTATCTCCCTCTCTCTCTCTCCCTCTCTCTCTCAGCCTGTCATTGTGGTTGTTGTTGTTGCGCATGATGGTACAAACGCTTTAAAAAGCGATGATATAGTTTTGGTTGTGATGGGGCTTCAGTTTTCCAACATTTTTTTTTGTGTGTGTGTGAGATAATGAGAAATCTTCAATGAAATATGAAAGAGCATATAATTCTAAGAGGAATAAAGAGTTTATTTATGAAAATTGGTTTTAAAATGGCTGAAAAATCCAAAACAAAGCAATCCTAATAAAAGATGGGACCCATCTTTCATAAAGATCATTTTGTTTTACTTTGTTTTTGGATACCTCAGCCATTTCAAAGCTGATTTTCATCAAATAACCTTTAAGATTCCTCTCGGAATTGTATGCTGTTTATTAAAACATTTCATAAGTGGATTTAACATCTCATAAGTGGTATCTCAGTATCTCGCAAAGAGTTAGAAGCTGAATCCTCATCCGAACTAATACTATACTATCCCTTTAAGTTCTGTTTGGACAAGTTTCATGGTAACAAAATTAGCAGAGCATTCTACACATGAGCGAGGGATGACCGACTTACCAGTGGAGGCTGGTGTCCCTGGTGTGCGGTGCCTGTAGTCACTGCCTGCTGCGCGCCCTGCATCGCACCCGTGGAAAACGTCCCGGCTGCAGGGCGGAATGGGAAGTGAAAAAAAAAACCCAGTGGAGGAAGAACAGATAGATTTTTTTTTTTGGGGGGGGTGGGGTGGGGGGTGGAGAAGGGGGGCAAGAGAGAGAAGGAGAGGGAAAAGAAAAATGACAACAGGGTATACCGATAGACAGACAGAGGACATACGTCAAACATACGCAGACAAAGATGAACAAAAGAACCAGAGGTGGAAATGAAAAAGTGAGTAACAAACCACAAAAAAAAGGGGAAAAAAAAAGATGGCAGGTAAGAGTAAAATGATGGAAGCGGACAAGCAGAAATAGAAAATGAGGCAAGAGAGTTGATATCAAGACACGATATGGAGGAAAAGGTTTTGGGGGGAAATGCGGGAAATGGACAGAGAATGGCAGAGAGAGCAGACGATCATGAGAGGACACAAAGAGAGTGGGGGGGGGGTGGGGTGAAGAGAGGGAGAGACAAATTGAGAGTAGCAGAAACAAAAGAAAGGACACAGCGTTGAAGTCCACGAAAACAAAACAGAGAAAAGACAAAGATTGGAGAATTTTAGACAGAGAGGCAGTTAAGGGGAGACCAAAAAGGGGGGGGGGGGGGAGGAAAACAAGAAAACAAAAATGGATGCAGTTAGAGCAGTATTCTTGTTTCGACAGACACATTTGATTATCATCCCTGTTCTTTCGGTGCCAGTCAGTTGCCTCGTGCATGTTTAATCATGAGAAGTGTACAATAAAACATGGCATAAATACTGCAAAGTCATTGTTTTCTCCTAAAAATCACCACACACACACAAAAAAAACCCACCCCATACCCCACCCCCCCAAAAAAAAAATGGATGTCATCAAATTGAAATTTCTGGCAAGACCCTGTCTGACCAATCATGGTCGCCTCCCTAAATTCCCCAGCCTCTGTATCTTCACACACCCTTTGCATGCCATGTACATAAATTTTTGTACATGTGTATGCCAAGTAGACACAGTAAGTAACCAAATCACAGAAGAGAAAAGGAATGAAAAGGTTAAACTTTCTTCACAAGCTGCTAGCTTCTCAGAGACACCATATCTGATATCACACACAAGACTTGGCCCATCAATGTACATACATGGACTTGATGTACTGTATACGTCATATAATTAGCGAGTTTAATCTCTTGTGACTCGGGACTTCAATTTCATGAGTAGTTAAATTCGCCATCATGGCGTACAGTAATGAACGGAAAAATGTACATGTGCAGTTTGCATTCACGTTGAGATCAGAGTAAAAATTTCCTTGTTAAATTCATCAAGCGCATTCGACTCGCGAAATTCATGAAATAAAAAAACCTTGTGATATACTTGGAATATACAGTACTCAGCTAAAGATGGGGGGGGGGGGGTATTTGGAGCATGGGGTTAACACTCAATCTTGAAGTTGTAATACGCAACTATACTGAGCTTCAAAACAAAGAAACAAAGATATCATGGCTAACTCATTCTGACGTGTACTATCAAAGAATCATACACTAAGACTCTGTCATGTGAAATGATAACCATCAGACATCTTAAACCTAAGGTCTGTATAAATATATATGGCTCACATTGGGAAACAAAGGAGGATGGTTGGATGGGGCTTGGGGGGGGGGGCGTTGGGTGTAAAGACAGATTCAGGCAGAGACAAATCTGACAAATTTGGAAAGATACGTTTGGAACAAAGGAAGCAGAAGAGGATGAGACATATATATCTGAGAAGTTTACAATCATGTCATCGGCCCTTTCTCGATCTAACATGATATAATCTATTGTAAAATATGACGATGGTTTTTAAACCTTGTACATCGATGAAGATTGACCAGCACAAAATGTAGAGAGATACAAAGAATATCTAAAAAGATCTTGATGAGGCAGTCAAGCGTCATACATAGCTGTAAACATGACGAGGAATGACTTTATTTACATACAGGATTAAAAAAGAAGTGAAATACACACCATACATGTATATTGGGGGAGGGATTTGAAAGGGGAAGTTATCAAACATCTCTCAGTAAAGAGCCAATTGAAACAAGGGTAAATTTGATCTTTTCCCTTATGATTCCTCATGATAACATTTACAAGTTATGTGAATGCTAATTACGAAATTAAATTTAACATTTATATCCTACTCAAATAAGTACTGACTAACAGTAGGCCTACTGACACATTATGAAAATAGAAGAATATCACCCCACAAGCCCATTTGATATCTTTACCGTAAAACTGTCACCCTCACCACCAATCTCAAAAATTATATCAATCTCCAAACTACAACAATCAAACAATAATATGACCTACTATTTATTTGTTTCAACTATGACAAATTTATAAAATAGGTTTTTACTACATAATAACAAACAGGATAGCAAGGGGGTATAAAACACATGTTTAAGATATGCTCTCAGGGTAACAGAGCATTAAGGATTGGTGGAAGGATTGGTCAAATGTAGAGCTTTGATATTAAAGCAGAGCAGGGGGACATAATTATACAGGTTTATGTTGATGCTGAAAAGGACGGGGGGCATTGAAGATCTACCCTACCAGTGCAGGTACATGTAAGAGGGGTGAAGACGGGGCCGGCATGGAAGAGGGAAGGGAAGGGAAGGGGCGGGTAGGGCCAGGGGGAGTCTAGCGATGTTCCAAGTATGGAAACCTGTCACAGGAAATTGGGAGGTAAGGGAAGTTTTTCTCAAGTGTCTCGGAGGAAGCAGCAGTATGCCTTTAGCAAAGGATTACATGACTAGACTCTTTTAAGGAGGGGGGGGGGGTACACCTTGCACAACATTCCACAGTCTGTTCCTATATAATTTCCTAATGAATCATCAAAATACACATTGCTTTAATGACTAATGTCAAATAGACAAAGGTAAGATTCATTTGAATAACTCAACATCACTATTTCAGAAATATGGTTCAAAAATTATTCTGAAAGGATCCCAAATCTGTAATTCAGAATTTGTTTTTCTTTGAATACAAACTTGAGCCTGATTTTCTGGAAAGATTACTTGTGCATTAGGCACTCAAAAACAGACATTCACAGATCCAATATTGAACTTAGTTCAATATTTTATATTATTCAAAAAAATTACCTGAAATATCACTACCACAGCTGAGCAGAAATACAACGAAATTAGCTAGTTACATTTCATTCAAGCTGATTTTGCAAATTCTTAATTTAGTCAACAAAAAAAGTTTGCAAAATTTACTAAAGACTACGCCATTGAATGAATAAACTTCATGGTACAACACTATGTAATCTTGACTATTAAGTTATTTTTTCTTTCTTTATGGACAATAATCTGTCTGTGATATAAACCATCAATAAATCAGTATCCCTACCTTTTCACTTTTCATACATCTTCTTTCATGAGAGAAAATGAAAAACCTTGCCACATTTGCTGATGGCTTCCTATCATCTCATTCATGAGTCTGCTTATGTCTGCTTGTATGTGTATGTCTGTCTGTCTGTCTGTATGTGTGTTTTAACACTTTCTAATGGGTGGAACTTCCCCTCAGGATGTACTCCAACAGTCTCTAATCCACCTTAAGCCCTGGAACTTCTTTGATGAATTCCCCCGTCATTCCTGCCAGTGATGTAGGGGGGGGGGGGGGGGGACCTCTCTTCCTCCATACTGTATTGGCGTCTACCCCCCCCCCACCCCTTCCCAACCCAATGATAAAGCATGTTTCTGCACATCTAGGCATGAACACATTAATGTTCACACAATTTCACATGCATACATACACACAGCCGTGCATTTCATGTAAGCACCACCAGGACCAATGCCCATACACAAATATGTACTGCATAAGCTGTTACTTTCGGGAGGATTTAATTTTTTGCAAATTTTGCTTATCACTGTGGGACCACAAATTTAAAAACACACAAAAATATCTCAAACTGACAGGCATTAGTGCACTAATGTATGATAGCGTCGGTGTCAAAATCATGAAAACAACATCTCGCAAAAATGTATGTGACCTCCTCATTCACAAAAATATCTGTACGCAAAAATAACAGCTTGTACAGTACCTGCAAATGCTAAGGTTCAGCTAATTGAAGCTAGGAGTTAACATATCTTGGTAAATAAAAGTACAATGTTGAATAAAGCTTATATTACTACAAAAAAAAAAAACGAAGAAGGATGATGATGCTATTGAACAGGTGAATAATGCCCAAACAGTCAAACACTTAAAACTTCATAATCCGTCTTCTGATGTTGCTTGGATTTCCCATAACCTGCATTCATACGGAAGTTTCTTATCATATCGACATCCAACTACAGCAACATATTTACCTTTATGTTTTAGTAAGGATTTCAGTATTTGTTGTCAGGAAACTTTGACCCACATTTAGCATTCAAAGAATGTAGAATATACGGTCCACAGATTAAACTCACACTTCATGCTGTAAGCTCAAAATTCTCCAAACACCCAACCATATAACAATGTTTTTTGCCTCCTCTTATAAGTCTGATTGTTCTTATTATATGACAGAAATTTCTGTTGCTGTTATCAAACATTAAACCGAAAAGCATATGCTATATTTAATCCAGTTTTCAAAAATTAACTGGAGTCACAAATCTCTGCTCACATTAAAAAAATCTAAGAGACTAACAGTGCACAAACCTTTACAAAAATGTTATGTGCAGCCTTTAGCAGAAATACATTCCTACAGCCATATCTACATTCTACTTCAATTTTATCCAAACCACTTTTATCTTTAATATAAAATTATCTGATTCAACAATTATTGGTTGTACATCTTATAAAAATCTAGCCATTATGATTTTTTTTCCCTGTCTTAAACTAATGCATGACCTCCTGTAATTTTAACTATTTACAACAAGAGAGAAAGATGGAGTATTGTATGTAAGATATGCAATCATCAAAAGTTTAAGATAGTAAGCATGCGCTTGACCTTGTGAGTCTAACCTTACATGCAGGAAGTTCAATGTTTATGTGATTTGTTTCTCTTCCCTTACTTGTTATATCTCTAATAAAATAATACTGCCTACAGACAAGTTTTAAATTGCGTTGACTAACAAAGCCTGTCATTGCAATGCTCATACATGTATAATGTTGTTGCAAATCTCTACCAACTTGACCCCAGCACGTGCAGATTTGAAAATTCACCAATGTGGTGAAGATGACAGCCGATGATACCCTGGTAGACCACAGTGCTGTTGGAGACATCATGAAACATTAATTGGCAAATTTTACCGGTTCGCCCCACAAATACTCCAAAATATCAAATTCCAAACAACACCATACAGTCATTCCCCTGTGGGTATGTGAAAGACTCATAATTGCCAAATGATACAATGCCCTCGGAACTCTCATGACTTGTTCGAGATACAAAATGCAAACCGACGACAACTCACCCTGTCCGCCCGCCCGCATGACGGCAGGGATGGCCACTGAGCCCTCGATCACATGGTCCTTCTTGTTGGACTGCAGCTGGATGATGCGTGCCTTCGTTGCCATGACGTTGTCTTCATATAAGAGCGATTCTTCATCTCCATCCATGCCCATTCTGTCTTTGCCCTTTTGCTGTAGGAGGTGGGAAAAAAATTAAAGAAAATGAATACACATATTCCAAATCTTGCGTGACTATAGAATACACATAATTCTTTTATGACTGGCATAGATATCAATCCAAATGGTATCTCCCAATTTCATAATTTCATCTCTTGCCCCAATCATCTCACTTGTAAAAGCAAAAACAACAACAACAGACAAACAAAGACCAAAAGACATGTTGTTGCAGTTTCTTTGCTTAGAGCAATTCAGTTTTAAGACCATTATTGAGGACAAAAGTACATCAAAGTGGAGAATACTCCCAATGTGAAGAGGGAAAAAAACATGAGATGAAAATATATAGGCTCATAAACAAAAATTAAACAAACTGCTATGGTTACAAAGATGTAATGATACCAACAAAACATACCGGTGTACACTGCTGACCAAAACACACTATGCCACCATGTCTGCTCTATTGTTATGTATGTTCACTGTATCATCTTGAAAAATGTTATCTGCTTTTACAGATGTATACACATGCTTTTAATTCATTAAAGTACACCCGGTATCCCTATCTTTTATAGTACAGTCAACAATTGAGTACTCAAAATCATTTGCATTTTTCGTATTTAAAGGTAGGGAATCCCATTTGCACGCCTTAAATGAAGAGTTGTATAAATACAGTGGTATGTTGAAGAGAGTATCATTTTAGAAACTCCCATAAAGTATTGAAAGTGGAAGGTAACATTTAGTACATTTTTTTGACCGTTAGATTTTGAAGTGAATTGTTTTCGGGGCTCACCGTAAATTCCAGTACATTACTAGGCTACCTTTGCAGATCCATGTACTGCATGTGTGTCCATCATGTATATTTTGTGAAGAAAGTTCATCAACACTTACAAACATTTCTATAAACATTCTTGCCACACACTCTATATGTTATTACATCAGCTCTTGTACTTTTAGATTTGTGTTTATAGATCACAAATACAGAAGAATGCAACAAAAAGGCTTAAGTGTGGCTGACACACAGAACTACTGAGTAGTTGAGTTTTGTGCATTATTCA